>LR738714.1:601817028-601886127 GCA_902687465.1 Secale cereale
CCCCCCCCAGAATCCAAAGTAGCATGGCTACAGTGTGAGTGTACCTCGCGGACACTCCTTAATCGACGCATCATTGTAGCCATGTTACCCGTGACCTCGCTTTGGTCAGAGGAGGCCACGATCCCACTACTCGGAGGCGGAGTGGCCTGCAGGCGGCAGGCCCCACCATCAGTGAGCCGCCAAGGTGCGGCCAGCCTTTGGCCGGTGGCATAGGGAGCGGGCCGCCCTCTAGCAGGCGGCCTGTCGTACCCTCGAAGTCTGGACTCCATCAAGAAGACGAGATGGGGCGTGGCAACAGTGTACGACCACTAGGCGGCAGCACTATTGCCACGCTCCCCTCGGCGACGCTTTCATCAGCAGAGGGATGACAACAGTAGAACGCAATCATGCGGGCCCATGATGTCTACTACTCAACCTTCTTCTTGTAGACGTTGTTGGGCCTCCAAGTGCAGAGGTTTGTAGGACAGTAGCAAATTTCCCTCAAGTGGATGACCTTAGGTTTATCAATCCGTGGGAGGCGTAGGATGAAGATGGTCTCTCTCAAGCAACCCTGCAACCAAATAACAAAGTCTCTTGTGTCCCCAACACACCCAATACAATGGTAAATTGTATAGGTGCACTAGTTCGGCGAAGAGATGGTGATACAAGTGCAATCTGATAAGATAACTTCAAAGGGAAAACTCAATCCATTACAAGAGAGTAGAGGGGGAGAAGCTTCATAAGATCCAACTATAATAGCAAAGCTCGCGATACATCAAGATCGTGCCACCTCAAGAACACGAGAGAGAGAGAGAGAGAGATCAAACACATAGCTACTGGTACATACCCTCAGCCCCGAGGGTGGACTACTCTCTCCTCGTCATGGAGAGCGCCGGGATGATGAAGACGGCCACCGGTGAGGGTTCCCCCCTCCGGAAGGGTGCCGAAATAGGGTCTAGATTGGTTTTAGGTGGCTACAAAGGCTTTCGGCGGCGGAACTCCTGATCTAGGTTATTTTCCAGAGGTTTCAGTATATATAGGAGGTGTTGGAGTCGGGGCCAAGCAAAGGGGGTCTACGGGCTGTCCACAAGGTAGGGGGCGCGCCAAGTAGGGGGGCGCGCCCCCCACCCTCGTGGGCAGCCCATGGGTCCTCTTGTCCCCCTCCGGCACTCTGTGGGCTTCTTCTGGTCCAAAAACAATCTCCGTTGAATTTCAGGTCAATTGGGCTTCGTTTGATATTCCTTTTCTGCGAAACCCTAAAACAGGAGAAAAACAGAAGCTGGCACTGGGCTCTGGGTTAATAGGTTAGTCCCCAAAATCATATAAAAGTGTATATAAAAGCCCATAAAACATCCTAGAAGGATAATATAATAGCATGGAACAATCAAAAATTATAGATACATTGGAGACGTATCAGCCCAGAGATGGCGGGTCTGCAGGACGGACATGCCTCTGACAACCGACGGGACCCACCAGGCGGCGGGACCCAGCAGCCGACGGAGAGGTCGGCGCCTAGAGACACTGACGGCCGAGGCCCGCACCTGGCCGGATTACCATTGTAGCCCTGGGGGTAGGCCTATATAGACCCCCCCAGGGTCCTCCATGCAGAGGGGTTAGACTTTGAGAGATAAACAGAGAGATAGGGAAGAAACTCTAGCTACAACTCGCATTCCCTAGAAGTAGAAGAGAGGGCTAGCCTTGCCCTTCTTCCTCCTCTAAACGACACAGCTCAAGGAGCAACCTTATAGCTACCATATTGACGATAGTCATGACACGGAGTCCCCGCAGAGCAGGACTAGGGGTGTTATCTCCACGGAGAGCCCCAAACCTGGGTAAGATCCGTAGGCATCCTAAGTATCGCCTTATCCTGCTTCCAGGGCCCGGCAACGTTCTCTTGTCCCCATGCATGATAAGCCATCCTTTGGCATATGTCGCACGAAAACCCTGACAGGTAGTGTTTTCAGTGAAGAAAAATAGACCCTGCAACCATATGTTCACTACTAGCATCTCTCCAAGCATACAAGTGTAGCGTGGTAAAAAATATAGTTGGCGAGTGATTAAACGACAATATTTATATTTACGACTAGGATCATTAATGGTATAATCTCATATAGGCATTACGCTCGTGATATGTTGACCGTTATCCAACTACATCTACAACTGATACTCCACCCCACACTACAAAAAAAATACACTTCTCTGATGATACGTGATTGTCATAGTAGGTCACGTTTTCTGTCATGCATGTACATCCATGACAAATTTATGACAGAATGAAGATAGTCATACATGTGCTGTCGTAGAAGTGTTTCATGACATTACCAAAATTGTCATCACGTAAGTGTCCACTTCCATGATGATAAATCGCGCGTCACAGAAGTGCTTTCATCAAGGGTGACCGACACGTGGCATCCACCGTAACGGAACGCCGTTAAGCTATCGGGTCCGGTTTCGGATCCGATAACCCGTTAACAGCCCGGACCAATGGGGATTTTCCACGTGTAAAATTCTGATTGGCTGACGGAAACACGTGTCAGCTCCGCGTTGGCAGAGGTGTCACTCATCCAATGGGCGAGATGTGCCTATGATATGTTGACACGTGGACCGGCCCAAAAGTGGCCCATAAAGTTTAAATGGGCCAGCCCAACTAAAGGCCCACAAGATTTTGTGGTCCATAATGGGCGAGCCCAGCAAAAGGCCCACGAGATTTTGCGGTCCATAATGGGTCGTTCCAACAAAAGGCCCACGAGATTTTGCATATCATAATGGCCGGCCCGGCTAAAGGCCCACGAGACTTTGCGGGCCATAATGGGCCGGCTCAGCTAAAGGCCCGCGAGATTTGGCGGACCATAATGGGCCGGCCCAGCTAAAGGCCCAACATTCTCAGTTAAGGCCCGTACGGCTAGTGTAAAATCGACATGTCAACGGCCTATCCTAAACTTTTCATCATCGCGGCCCATGGTCACTTCTAGCCCGTTAACAGTCTGCTAAGTATATGGGCCGAATTACGGCCCCGTGTATTTCCGGCCTGTTAAAGGTCCTGCTTCATTTGGGCCCATTTACAGGCCATTGAAACTTTCGGCCCATAAACGACCGTGAAGGATGTGGGTCATATTCGGCCATGTCTGACATTCGGCCTGTTAGAGGCCCACTATAGATTCGGGCCACTTTCGGCATGTTGTTATTTTCGGCTTGTTAACGTCGTACGAAATCCATGGGCCATATGTGGCCCAACGTCACCCATTAACAGCCCATATAAAAATGACGATAATCTAGCCCGACCGAACTTCCGGCCTGTTAAAGGCCCGTGTATTAGGTCGGCGCATTTACGGCCCGTCCGAATTTCTGCCTGTGAAAGATCCGCATCGTAAATGGGCCCAATCTCACTTTCGGTCTTTTAAAGGCCCATGTTTTTATGGGCTCGAGATATTTACACCTGTAAATGGCCTATTGTTACTGAGGGCCCAAATTATGTTTAGGCCAGTTAAAGGCCCACTATGGGCATAGGCCTACCAGAAAAATATGAAATCTTATGCTGATTTAGGCCCAGATATTTTTAGTGGGCTACATGCAAATTTCAGCCCATAATCATTTTTAGCCCAATTGGAATGGGCCCGACGAATTTTGGCATGTTGGGCTCCTACGAAGCTTTCAACCGAATACATTACTAAGATAAACCTACACTATACAAAAATAGTGTTGTAATTATTGCAACCTTTGGCAGCATTATAAATGTTGTATCACAACAAAAGGCCTATTGGCATAAAGTTTACCATCCTTGCAGATAAAAGCACCATCAGATGTATAGAAGCACAGATCATTTGACCTGGGTGCTAATGTTTTAGGTTGTAGAATCTGATGGAGCAGTACGATCTTCACCTTTTTCCGCCATTGCTCTTGAACAACGAAGTAAATGTCTAATAGTCTGGTTTCAAAACCATTCATATCTTGATGACATTTGTCAACCTCTATTCTTGTTTCCAAAATGACGTCCATTAGGGATTGGACTTGTGTCTGGAGCACAGATATATCACTCTGTCTAGCAGGAAGATTTTGTTCAGTAGGCGATTTGGACAAGGTTACCTTGACAACCAACCCAGAATTACGTAGGAAGGTGCTTTTTGCACTGCTAGTGGAGAGATACTGACGCACTGCAGCAAGAGGTGACATTGTGCCCGTGGTAGCCTTGTCACCTTCAGGTGGTTGTGGTTGTTCAATTATTTTTTCCATAGCGACCTGAAAGTTTGAACTTGTAGATTAGTGTACCAGATAAGTTACTAATGAGACAAAAAAACAAAGTAGGTTACACGTTTATACATAACTTATTTTGGTGAACTACTGTAATACATTAGCATGTATTGTAGTGCCAACTACATAATAAAATCACTTTTGGAACATATGTCCATGTAGCATGCCTACTGTATTGTCTATTTCCTCACATTCATTGACATCTAAGGATAAAGAGACATGGTTTAAGGTAGGATGAACATAGTATGACATCATCCATATCATGGGCAAACAGATATAAAACAAACAGGCTATTTTATCATTGTGTGCACACGTGAACATAACAATTAGAATACAGATCAAGACCAAAAGAATATCCTTCATCTCTTTTAAACCATGTAAGGTGAAATGATACATTAACACAACTGTGTATGAAAGTGAACACAGTAACTGACATTGGCTGCAAACCAAGTAGTTAAATGAACACATCACAGTACCAATCAGTTCAAAGGCAGGAGGAATAAGGACTTACAACAGCGGCTTGAACTGGTGTGCTCATGCCCTTCATCTTGCTGGTGTGGCAATCCTTGAAGATTTGCACTGCATTCGGTTCAGGTTCTTTTTGGTCCGCACAGGCTTTCCTATGTATTTGGAACAAGTCAATACAAATACGATAACATGGCACAGAAAAAAGAAGGAAGTAGCAACTATTTACAAGAGCCTTGCAGTGTACAATATAGCTACGAGATCCTATTGTCTGTTGGATTTTACTTTAGAACGGTTGGTCTTGTTCTTCAAACAGTTAGCCTAGAAGAAGATACACTTGTAGGGCACATACATAAATACAAGTTCAATATGTGGTCTGATCAAATACATATAGCCTACCTGATACTTTGGATCAGACCAGTGTATAATGAAGGCTGTCCAGTCTTCATCTGTAATATATTCCACTGGAGATGTTTGGGCAATTTCATTGTTAGCCCTGCCTTCAAAGTGAGATCTTCTAAGGTGGTACCGATACTGTCGTAGAGCAGACTGGAAAACATGAGTGCATGCTTGTTTAGTTGCATCATCTTTTGGATCCAACTTGAACCTCATCTGTTGAAAAAAGAATGTGAGTCTTATTAGGAGGAAGCTAGAAAGTATGGGACAGAGCAAAACAATATTACTAATTGCGATGAATAACATTACTTACGGATAAATGGTCAAGGAAGGTGTTAAACTGGGTATTGTCTTTCTCATTCCTGTACTGGATCCACATTGGGAGGATACGTGCATGACACCTAACGGCAACGGGTGCCTCTGATACTAACTTGGCTGACTTTGTAGCATCACGTGGCCTTTTTAAACCTGCCTCAAAATAGATCTCCATTATTCCTCCTTTAGATTTTGTTAATCTGTCAAGCATTATCCTTGATGTCTGTTTCTGCTTGCGTCGTGGTGCTAGTTAAACAATGAATATGGAAAGTGTTAGTGTACATCAAACTATGAGAGTAAATATAAAGGAGCATGCAACTGCAACTTGACTCGATCAGGTACTGTCTTGGTGTTGATGCTCATGAGGTTCATCTGATCTTGCAAAGTCCTGTTGTATCAGCAGTGCTTCGGAAATAGTGTTAGGTGTGAAGGCAGCTTGGGAACTGGCCAGTTCCGGAGCAAACGAACGAGTAACTCCTTGAGATGATATTACAGTTGAAGCGGATGCTACAGCTGGTGGAGCAAGTGATACTGTGTTTGTATATTTAGCCGGTGGACTTGGACCTTCTACTGCACTAAGTACCAGCAGAATCTAGATGGCAGATCCTTTTCCGTTTCACCCGACGAGTAACACCACTCCCTACTATATTATTTTCCTTGCTCTTTTTTGACTTTGCCATGTCATGCCGTACCCACAACACAAAAGAATAAAATCGCTCTTCAGAACTCATTGATGCATGATACAGACAAGCAATACTTTGATGTAAGACAACCATATGAAGATGGAATATGTAAGAAAAAACAAGACGGCATGACATATTCATAGCTACGATGTGTAAACTAAGCAGAAGGATTTTCAAGAAAATAGAAGTAATGCAAGCTAGACACCATATGAAAGATGCAACCAATATTACTCTGCCAAGTTAAAAGTGTCTTGTCATAAGTGGCAATTCGAAAAAATAGAAGCAGTACAACATATAAATCAATGCAAGATGCAACCACTATCAAACTGCCATGTTAAAAGTGTCCAATCATGAGTGACTGATGCGGGATACACAACAACAATACTTTGATGTAAGAAAATGTTATGATAGATAGATGTAGTGTATTCTAGACATAGAACACCATGTCATATGCACATGTATAACGTATGAACTCAACAGGTGCAATTTAATCAAAATAGAAGAAATATAGGCTAGACAACATATGCAACATGAAACCAATTATCACACTGTCAACTTAGAGAAAGCACCTACGATGGTGGAGTACGGGAGATGAACTCATCATGTAGACTTGGGACTTCAACTTCATTAGCAGTAGCAGTGGCAAATCTAGAGAGTCTCTGTTTGTGTCGGTGCGGAGGACCACCAACATCCCCTAACTTACTCTTTTCCTTCCTATTTTCTGATATTGCCTTATGAAGTCAAAACCACAAGAAGATGAATAAAATTAGCTTTGCATAACTGGTTGATGCATGATACAGACGAACACTACTTTGATGTAAGGCAAGCGCAGGATAGGAGGATGGAATATATACAACGAAAGACAGTGTTTCATATTCACACGTACGATAGGAGGATGGAATATGTATGAAAAAACAGTAAGCGGAAGGCATTTCAACAAAATTAGAAGAAATGAAAGCTAGGCACCATATGAACATGCAACCAATATCACTCTATCAGGTAAAAAGTGTCTCGTCGTAAGTGCCATTTCAAGAAATTAGAAGCAGTACAAGCTAGAAGACAATGCAAGATGCAACCTACATCACAGTCCCAAGTTAAATGTGTCTTATGGGTAAGTGATCGTTGCAGGTATAAGTTGTAAGCTATGCAGATGCAATTCAACATAATCAGAAGCAATACAAACTAGACACCATACGGAAAACACAACCACATATAACAGTTCCAAGTTAGAGCAAGCACATGTGATGGTGGAGTAGGGGAGATGTTCTCATCATGTACACGTATGTTCTAGAAACAGGAACACGTGTCATATTCACATGCATTATGTGTAAAGTAAGCAGATGCAATTCAACAAAGTTAGAAGCAATACAAGCTAGACATCATACACAACATGCAACCACATATAATAGTGCCAAGTTAGAGCAAGCACCTGTGGTGGTGGAGTAGGGGAGATGTGCTCATCATGTACACGTATGTTCTAGAAACAGGAACACGTGTCATATTCAGAGGCATTATGTGTAAAGTAAGCAGATGCAATTCAATAAAGTTAGAAGCAATACAAGCTATACATCATACGCGACATGCAACCACATATAATAGTGTCAAGTTAGAGGAAGCACCTGTGATGGTGGAGTAGGGGAGATGTGCTCATCATCTACACAGCTACGTTGACTATCTAGCCTTGTGTTGTCTTGCGAATCTTGTTGGGAGAATGACGGAGTAGAATCTATAGAGAACCTCCATTTCAATTGCTCAGAAGGACCACCATCATCCAATGCCTTGCCAATTTCCTTCAGCTTTATTGATTTTGCATTGTGAGGTCAAACCGACAAGAAAAAGGAATATAATTCGCTCTTCAGAACTCATGCATGCATGATACTGACGAACACTACTCTGATGAAAGGCAAAGTCATGATACGAGGATGGAATATGTACGAAAAAATGGACGGCTTGACATATTCACACCTATGATGTGGTAACTAAGCAGAAGGCACTTCAACAAATTAGAAGCACAGCAAACTAGACACCATATGAAAGGTGCAATCAATATCACTCTGCCAAGTTAAAACTGTCTCGTCATAGGTGCCGTTCATCAAACTAGAAGCAATACATGCTAGAAATCATATTCAAGACGCAAACTAATATCACACTACCAACTTAAAGGTGTTCCATCATAAGTGACTGATGTAGGATACACAAGAAGAGTAGTTTCATGTAAGAACATGGTGTGATAGACAGATATAGAATGTACCAAAACCAGGAAAGCGTGTCATATTCACACGTATCATGTGTAAGCTAAGCAGATGTAGTTTACACTAATTAGGAGCAATACAAGCTAGACACCATATGCAACATGCAACCAGATATCACACTGCCAAGTTAGAGCAAGCACCTTGGATCGTGGAGTAGGGGAGCGGAGACTTGGACCTTGTAATGCACTATCAATACAAGGAGAATCGGTACAGATGCTCCGTTTATGTTGCTGCAGAGGACCACCATCATCTCCTTCCTTACTATTTTCCTTCCTCTTTCTTGATTTTGCCTTGTCAAGTCAAACCCACAGGAAAAAGGAATAAAATTTGCTCTTCAGAACTCATTGATGCATGATACTGACGAACACTACTTTCATGTAAGGCAGCCGCATGATAGGAGGATGGAATATGTATGAAAAATAGGACGGCGTGACATATTGACATGTATGATGTATAAAGTGTAAACTAAGTACAAGGTGCTTGAACTTGTTAGAATCAATGCAAGCTAGAAACCATATGAAAGGTGAAACCAATATCACTCTGCCAAATTAAAAGGGTGCCCTAACAAATGTATTTGACCAAATTAGAAGCAATACATGGCAGCAGGCTAGAAATAATATGCCATATGCAACGAATAAAGGTGACTCATCGTAAGTGATTGATGTAGGATACAGAAGAGAGGTAGTTTCATGTAAGAACAAGGTTAACACATAGATGTAGTATGTACCAAAAATAGGAAGGCATGTCATATTCACAGGTATAATGTGTAAACTAAGCAAATGCAATTTACCCTAATTAGAAGCATTACAAGCTAGACACCGTATGCAACATGCAACCACATATCACACTGGAAAGTTAGAGCAAGCACCTGTGATGGTGGTGTGGGGGAATTGCGGTCATCAACTAGAGAGCTACGTTGACTATCTTCATTTAGCCTTGTTGTTTCTTGAGAATCATGTGGGGAGGATGACACTCCACTCTTTAAATGAGTATGGCGTCTCACAATAACCCACCCGGGTGACTGTCTCATCATAAGTGATTGACGAGGGATACAAAAGAGCATTAGTTTGATGTACAAACATGGTTAATAGACATATGTAGTATGTATCAAAAACAGGAAGGCATGTCATTATCAAAGGTATAATGTGTAAAGTAAGCAGATGCAATTTAACCAAATTGGAAGCAATACAAGCTAGACACCATATGCAACATGCAACCACATTTGATAGCGCAAAGTTAAAGCAAGCACCTGGGATGGTTGTGTGTGGCAATTGCGATCATCAACTGCAGAGCTACGTTTACTGTCTCCAACTACTGACACTGCATCCTTTAGAGTGCTGAAATGCTTAGTGCTTATCTTTGAATTACACTGGAGTGACTTCTGTCTTTTCTTTTCAGCATTCCTCAACACTGCATCAGAAGTCTGAAATACCCATGCATAAAAAAACAATAGTGTGGGTATGGGTGAAGTGTGTGCACAATTAGTACAGTGTAAAGGTATCAGATAGCAGGTCGGTGAGAAATAAATGACGGGAGACATATGATAGCTCTACAACATGCATGGCACACTAAATTGCTACAGGATTCTATGAAAATAACATTCGACTAAAAACAAATAGTTCAGTCCATTTTTTCTGCATCGTCCGATGTACAAAGAATGGGCAGATCTCCTTCATCTACCTCCAGCCAGTCAGTGTTGATGATCTACCTCGAAACGACAACGACCACCGGCCCAGTCCCCTGCATGCACCCTTCCCTCGACCTCACCGCACCGCCATGCTTGGCACCGCCCCCGGCAATCCATTCAAGCCCCGCCGACCTCCAGATCGGGCTCAAGCAGCTCCTGCGCCCCACACCCCTATGATAGACACCGATGTGCCGCTTCCTCGGCGAACAGGCGAACTAGGTGCTCCGTGCGCCTAAGCGGGTGCTGCTTCTTTTAATTGCGGTTCGACTGACCCTGAATTGAAATCTAGGCGGGCTACTGACCTCTAGCAAAGGTGAAATAGTAAAGGGAGGAAACCTTGTGCATTTAGTATCACGAAGAAGATGTAGTAAGAAGCGCTCAACTAGTTTATTTTGTGGGATGAATACGGTGTGAGCAGAGACGTAAGGTTTGCACAAATAAGGGAAGAGGAGTACCTCTTTCTGCTGGCAGTGATGTGTCCTCCTTCTGTTTTTCCAACGATCTTCTTGTGGTTCGCTGGAAATGAGAAGTTGTGGAGGACGGTGCAGCCTTGGACGAACCCATGGCCAAGTTGTTGAGTGTGGTGCGGTGGCCGTTTGTCGGCGGCGGGGAAGCAGATCCGAGGCGGCGAACGACGGCGTAGCGGGAACAACTCCGGTGTGGTGGACGGTTGCGACAGTGGAGCGACAACAGTGAGGCGCAGGACGGCGTGGTCGGAGTGGTTCTGGTACGGCGCACGTCGGCGTCGGTGTCATGGAGGCAGCTCTACCTCAGCTTCAGCTGCTAAGTCCTTGAGGGCTTTGCGGTTGCGGTTGCGTTGGACGACGACGTCGGGGTACCAGCTCCGGCGTGATGAAGTTGGGCGGCGGTGGATTGGGCGCTATGGGGTGGAGGACGGAGGAGGCTGGGGTTTCGCGGCTGGTGGAGAGGGCGTTCTGGCGCCCACGGAGTATGAATGGGGAAACGGAGGGAGGCAAGGAACTGAGGGGGAAAAATGTTTCGGTTTGGGACGCGCTTGTTTGAAATTTGGGGAAAGTTACAAACTTTGCATCCATCTAAAATTTCGTACATATTGCGGGTTGGGGGTAGGACAACAATCTCAGGTGTCCCAAATGTGGACGGAATAGATTTTGGCCGAGCGCATGGGTGTTTAGGCGCCCATGGCGTATGAATGCTTCTCGGAGGCGGTTGAGACTGGCGTCTTGGTGAAGTTACAAACCTACCCTGGTTTAGACCTTTGGACATCGGGCCGATAGGCTACACGGGCCAGAGTCAGGACAGTAATTTCCTACCACCAAACATTAGTCTCGCGCGGTTTCGGGTGACCAGAGGAGTATTTGGTGCTTCGTTCAATATTTGGGAGCAGAAGCATTAACGTTTTCGGTTCTCTTGAATTGAACATTCAGGATTTGTCAAACTACACAAATCTTTACTCTTGAAAATCCTAAAGCTATGATTATTTTGGAATGGAGGTGGTACATTTGAATATACATTGTACACGAGTATATATTAAAAAATATGCAACTTACCTCAGTTCATGTATGGTTCCAGATATAAACTCCTTGGTTGCAAAAAAAAAGTTAGACATGCGTATGAATATATATATAGAATGTTCAAACACACAACAAAGATTGATGCCCCCTTTTACATCTGATTTACAAATGCCATTATATCGGGTTCAAATAGATGAATGCACTTCCTATGAATTCGAATCTTCGAAACCCCCTTTATGTTGAATTCGACATGTATTCTATTTCGTAGCTAGCAATTTGGAATGTATCCATGCAAGTGACAAATGTATAAAGTGCTTCACACTAACAACATGGAGTGCACTAATTAATGTTTATATATGAATTGCAAAAGCATCCATTGCCTGTATTTCAAACCGCTCTCACTCTATGGATCGATAATATGAAATAAACACATGCACATGCTAGAATTCAATAGAGTATGGGTGTCTGATAGACCGATTTTCGTCCATATGGAATTTGCAAAATTCATGATCTCATCCAAAAATAATAATGCCATTTATATTTTAATTTAATGCGTAGAACCACCTTTTACACGTAGATGCACTATGCATCGGCCCGTTCTCACAAACGCGCTATATATCTCTCTATCTACCGCATAAGTGCACACACTTTATATGCATCGGCATTTCTCTTTCACACATGCTCACAATCTCTGTCGGGGTGTCGGGGAGTCTCACGCACATGCTCTCTTTGTATCTCTCTCTCTATCTTTCTGACTACTATGTACCACTCTTTTCACTAATCTCAGTTCGAAAACACTATTTCTCTCACATGCATATATACACACGCACGGTCTCTACTAGCCCTCTATACACACATACATGTGCCTACATGTCTCCCGCACGCACATTATCTTTAGGCCTCTCTCGCACACATTGCCCCCCCCCAGACACACCTCTCTCTTAGTAGTTGGCAGATATGATTCCATCATATCATTCGGTAGGATATCCCTGACTGTTAGGCTGGATGGTAATACGAGGCAAAGTTTTACCCTAGTTCGGACCCTTGCAGTTGAGGAAAAAGCATACTCCTGGTACTGTATATTAGTGATAGGGGTGTGTACAAAGTACACGTGAATACCAGGCATTGTGCGTGTGTGTATACTATCGACGAACTAGCCCCCAAGCTTCTATAACATACTCGGGGGCTAGGGTTACAAATCATATATAGTCGGCTTATCATCAGTGGGGATAGAGTCCTCCGCGACTCTGGTAGCTAGCTTCGTGTTGTACGTCGAGTCCTCCACATGGGTCTTCGTATAATGCATCTCGATCCAACCTATGTGGCGCGGGATGGAACTGACCCATGAGTCCTCATGTTGACCCACCACAGCTAGAAATGATGTGCCCACCACACCACACACGCAATCGGCCACTAAGAAAATAAGTATATACAATAGTACAATGTTATACATGAAAGTTAATTGCATGGTGCATCCAAAAATATTTGTTCTGCATTGTGAATTTTTAAATATTATCCTAAATATTGGTCACGGGAAAGAGAAACGAAGGGCATATCTCTCCTTGTCTCCACCGGACATCCCCTCTTTCTACACCACTTTCACGTACGCACACAAACTATCTCTGGGGCCTCTAAAAGTATGCATGCCCACGACACATTCACGCATGACGGCCACTGTATTTCAAGCTAAAGCACTATACGGTCACTGGAGTTCAGAATATGCTCATTACGGTGACCGTATTCATTCTCGTGGTGATCATACGGTATCTAGCTCACGATACGTCTCCATATTTTCTTGATGACACTGACGGACTTTGCATTTGATGCGTGCTTCGTATTTTGTTCACGACACTTACAGTCATTGTATTTGAAGCGAAAGCATGATATGGTCACTGGATTTCAGAATAAGCTCATCACGGTCACCACATACATTTTGTCGTGCTAACCAACATGTGGTTGGATGGTTAGGAGGACAGTGGTTTCTCGAGCCCACCAGGGTTAAAGTCCCGGTGCTCGCATTTATCCTGGGTTAATTTCAGTATTTTTCGGCGATGTGCGTTCAGTGGGAGGAGACGTTCCACTCGACTACGAGGCACCTATGGTGACTTCGTAAAATCTCAAGATCATATGTTGGCCCACTCTCTTGAAGGTGCCCATAGGGGTAGGGTCTGTGTGTGTGCGCTTATAGCGGTGAGTGCTTGCGCGTATAAATGAGCCCTTGCGTGTGTACCGTGTTAAAAAAATACATGCCATGATTATACCGTCACTGGATCACCCGTACAACTCCGTATTTTGTTGATGACACAATCAATTGACCAGTCAAACGTTCCACGTGGCGCAACTAGTGTTGCACCATCGGGGCGCGTAACCGTGTGGCCCACATGTCAGCCCGTATATGAATGAAAGAAATGGTAGTTTGAGTCTGTAATGTGTTAATAAAATACATTTTAGGGTGATCATACGGTCACTGGCTCAGCATACAGCTCCGTAATTTGTTGATGACACGATCAATTGACCAGTCAAATGGTCCACATTCAGCAGCGCACATTACCATAGGGCCCACCCATCAGCGCGTATATGAAGGACAGAAATGGTAATAAATTAGTGGTCGGTGGGTACTCGAAGTCGTGAGACCTCTGGTTGGCAGTCGCCGGCGGTGGGGGCGCGTTGATTGGGCGGTGGGGTGGCGGCGCGGGGGGGAGGGGGGCTAGAGGGATGGCCAGTGCGGCGGTGGACCGGCGGTGAGGAGTGGTTTCGAGGCGGGCGGGGCGGCGTGGCGGCGTGGGCCGGCCACCGGCGACGGGGGCCGGCGGTTCAGCCGGTGGTGGCTGGCGGCTCAGGGGGGTGGAGTTTGATGATAAACTGCAGGCCCTTGATTTCGTATCCAACGACTGGAAAATCTAATGACTAGAGGTGAAAAAGTCAGTCGACTGGCGTGTAGCCTCACCCCGCACGAACACATGCACGCACGCATGCAGGCGTGCAACACTGACACGTAGACATAACGAACACACGCACGCATGCATGCGTGCAACATTGACGCGTACACATGCACTCACGAACAGACGCACGTATGCACACATGCATGCAACACTGAAACGTACCCTTGCACGCACGCAACACTCGCACGCTTGTATGCACACAGCACACGACGCAAGACACACGCTCAACCTATACGTGCATACACCCTTTGTTAAGGACATGGATTGTTACGGGTATTAATCAATCTTATATGTGATAAGCAAAACACTGATGTTTGTAGCGGTCTTTATGAATCACAACGTATCGAACGGGCTATCAACATGAAAAGGATGGTGTCACACTCAATGAACAATCATCGGTTTATGAAATGCCCACTTCTGACCGCCCTGGCCCACCAAAGGTTCCTCGGCTGCGTGCTGCCTGCGTTGGGTCACTAACATGCAGGCCATGTACCCAAAGAGCCCACACATCAGTGGAAGAACGGCGTGTTGTCCTACGTCAGAGTCGAGGGCACCACTCGCTGCACGCCCAGCTGAACACGCCTCCTTGCCGCATTCAAACGCCTCCATGAAACCCGCCCGTGTGGAAGCCGAGAAACCCACTCTGGACACACGTCCGTTCATGACCGGGCCGACATTAAACGCAACGCCGGCCGAGCTCCTCCCGTCCGTCGTCTATTTAATCTCCTATTTAAACGAGGCCAAACGCCGGCCAAGAATCGCACACCTCCGCCGCTCCCCTATCTCCTCCTTCACCATTTTGCCCACTCTTACAATGGCTTACGAAGAGTAGTTATTCCGCATCCAAGCTGGCTGGGTGGCCCGCCGAGTCCGCCGGATACGAGCTATGTAGCTCGCTGATCCACCTCCCTCCCCTCGCTCGATGGAGCCAGATGCCGCCCCAAGCCGACGCGCGGTTCAGCAACTCGCAGCTCCAGGCCAGCTTGACGAGGAGCAGCGCACGGGCATCGTTGCTGCCGTCCACGCCGCCGCTTCGTACCGCGTCTCCCGTTTCTGTTGCCGAGACTCCCATGCCAGCGGCCGCGCTATGCAAGCAGCGACAGAAGCCGGGTGCGAGGAGAGCGACGAGTCGATGGCCAGCGCCTCCGCGTCCGCCGCCATCATCGAGGAGAAGTAGAACACGGGAGGCCGCCGCCGCTTGGGTCCCATGAAGGCCACCACGGAGGCGACGCCGGCGTAAACAGCTGGTGTCTTACCGGATCATTTTGTTGCGAGGACCTTCGTCGACCCTGCATATACCTCCAGGGCTCCCGGCAGTCCGGTGATCATGCTGCCGGACATGAGGAACACAAATCGATCGGCGGGCGACCATTTAGGCCAGGTATTATATACCTGTGTTGTCTAGAACTAGCACCACGTAGTTCATTTGAATGTAATAAAATACGTCATGTTTGTATGAAAATCTGGTATCTTATATGATTTCCGTCGTTGTTTATATGAAATATCGCCGTGTTTGCGTGAATTTCATCCGGTTGGTTGACTTGCTGTCGTAATGTGTGCGGCTACGGTTGGATGGCGTAATTTGCGGGTCGCCGGTCGGTCTGCGAGCGGCTCGGGCGGCGTGGTGGGACAAAAAGAACACAGCTCGTGCGAGCTCGTCTCCAACTTGCGCGCTGGAGGATGCATGAGACCCCGAGCCTCGTTCATCGGTGGCAAAGGCACCGGTGGACAAAAGGGTCGCCAATATTTTGGCTACCCCGGGCAAGATCCAAACAGCCCCTCCCAACAGATTCAAATCCCTCGTTCGCCGTGGAATTTTGCCATGTGTTGTTTTCATGGACTAGCAAGATGCCCGTGCATTGCACGGAACATCAAGATGCATTTTTTTACAAAACACATGTTGTGATTGACCCATGCAGGAGTAATCCCCTTTTGTAAAAATTAATGATTGCTCGAGAATTTTATCGGATAAATGGTATCTCGAGAATTTTATCGAACTCCATTTTTGTATACAAGGCCACAAACCCATATTACAGGTACCAAGGCAAAAATTAATGTCTTCTAACTCAATGTTGCAAGCCACCTTGTTTCCTTGTTTGACGGGTGAATTAATGTGTATTCTTCTCTTTCATGCACATCAAGCGAATGCTCACACTCCCGCATGCATGCAAGGGATAATTAATGTCCTCCTTTGCTAGTAGTACTACGAGGCAAACACCATTAATATTGCATCGATTAGTGTTAGTGGCCTTGTATATCGGCAAATTGTAATTTTGATAGTGGCCTTGTATATAAAAATGGAGGGAGAAAGATGAGAGATAAGGTGAGGAGGAGTGGGGCGTGGTGGTGACTGGTGGTCGGACTGGGCGGAGGCATGGGGATGGACGACACATTATGTCTAGGTTTGTATCTCTATAGTCCCTCTCACACACACCCATGTAGGTGGGGGACGTTGATACGTCTCCAACGTATCTACTTTTCCAAACCCTTTTGCCCTTGTTTTGGACTCTAACTTGCACGATTTGAATGGAACTAACCCGGACTGACGTTGTTTTCAGCAGAATTGCCATGGTGTTGTTTTTGTGCAGAAATAAAAAGTTCTCGGAATGACCTGAAACTCCACGGAGATTTATTTTGGAAAATATAAAAAATATCTGCAAGAAGATCCAGACCAGGGGGCCCACACCCTGTCCACGAGGGTGGGGGCGCGCCCCCCTGCCCAGGGTGCGCGCCCCAGCCTCGTGGGCCCCCTGGTGCTCCACCGACGTATCCCTAGATCCTATAAATTCACTTTCGGGGAGAAAAAATCAAAGAAAAAGAATTATCGCGTTTCACGAGACGGAGCCGCCGCCAAGCCCTAATCTCTCTCGGGAGGGCTGATCTGGAGTCCGTTTGGGGCTCCGGAGAGTGGAGATCGTCGCCATCGTCATCATCAACCTTCCTCCATCACCAATTCCATGATGCTCACCGCCGTGCGTGAGTAATTCCATCATAGGCCTATTGGACGGTGATGGGTTGGATGGGATCTATCATGTAATCGAGTTAGTTTTGTAAGGGTTTGATCCCTAGTATCCACTATGTTCTGAGATTGATGTTGCTATGACTTTGCTATGCTTAATGCTTGTCACTAGGGCCCGAGTGCCATGATTTCAGATATGAACCAATTATGTTTTCATGAATATATGTGTGTTCTTGATCCTATCTTGCAAGTCTATAGTCACCTACTATGTGTTATGATCCGGCAACCCCGAAGTGACAATAATCGGCACCACTCCCGGTGATGACCATAGTTTGAGGAGTTCATGTATTCACTATGTTTTAATGCTTTGGTCTGGTACTCTATTAAAAGGAGGCCTTAATATCCCTTAGTTTCCAATAGGACCCCGCTGCCACGGGAGGGTAGGACAAAACATGTCATGCAAGTTCTTTTCCATAAGCACGTGTGACTATATTCGGAATACATGCCTACATTGCATTGATGAACTAGAGCTAGTCCTCTGTCACCCTAGGTTATAACTTCTACATGATGAATTGCATCCGACATAATTTCCCATCACCGATCCAATGCCTACGAGCTTTTCATATATTGCTTGTTGCTTATTTACTCTTCCGCTGCTACTATCACAAAAACTACAAAAACATTATCGTTGCCTTTGTTACCGTTACCGCCACTATCATATTACTTTGCTACTAAACTATCTTGCTGCAGATACTAAGTTCCTAGGTGTGGTTGAATTGACAACTCAGTTGCTAATACTTAAGAGTATTCTTTGGCTCCCCTTGTGTCGAATCAATAAATTTGGGTTGAATACTTTACCCTCGAAAACTGTTGTGATCCCCTAAACTTGTGGGTTATCAGACGTGCACGAAGAGAAGAGGTGCACGCACGGCGCACGTACTCCCGTCTCTTTCCCAACCACACCCGCGCGGGTACACGGTGGAGCTCATTTCTGTACAAAAAGTCAGCCCACGTGGTAACTTGACACGTGTACTGGTTTTCCACTAGATCGAGGGAGGATCATCTACCACGGGTGAACAAACAAATTACAACTTGACGTGTTATGTTAAAAAAGAGGCAAACCATGTGGGGCCTACCTTAGAGGCAAGGTTCTATACATTTGAGTACTTTTGATGTGTCCCGTCAACTCGCAGAACGAGGAGAAGCTTTCTTAGTACGCCGTCTCCCCCGCCCACGAGCGCGGTGGCTCACAGGATGAGGTGAAGCTTGCTTACTACGCCTTACGCCCGCTCCCTCGCCCACGCGCGCGGTGGCTCGTAGGACGAGGAGAAAATTTTACTACTTCCTCAATTTACTCCTCGTCCCTACTACCTTGGTTAGAGAGATTATCATATTGTTTGGAATATATATGTCCTTTAGTACTCCCTCCATTTACTTATACAAGGCCACTATAAAGTCAGTGTACCTTGGTTAGAGAGAAAATTTTACTACTCCCTCCGTTTACTCCTCGTCCCTACTACCTTGGTTAGAGAGTTTTCTCTTGACACTGCTTGCATTGGGTGATCTAACGCACCTCAAAATCCAACATGTGATGGTACTACTACTAGTAGTAGAATTGAGACTTATAAAATGAAAAAACTAATGTTTTTTAGATGAGCCATATAAACCCTGGTGGGTACGTACTCCGTAAAATCAGATTTTCCCAAAACTAAGTCTCTCAACCTTTATTTGATTTTTTTCCTTCCTGCCTCCTTGCCTCAAACAGACTATGCCAAACTCCCCTGCCTGCCGCGCGGGAAAAGACCCGCCCTCGCATTTTTTTAGTCCGGGTTTGTATCGATGGATCACGCGAAGCAGCAAAAACCCAAGTCGTGTCTTGTACTCCTCCGTCGACGCTCGCTCGGTAAAATCACCAAATAACAATGCAGAACAGCAGGGGGACGCACCCCACTCGTACCGCCCCAGTAGTAGTAGTAATGAGAAATGAGACGTTAAATCACAATGCCGCACCTTCCCAGACGAACGAAGCAACCATTAGGCTGCCCGTAATGGGAGTATCATAGGTAGTATCATGCATGCCAACTAACCCATTTTGATGATGTGGCATAGAATTAAATGAAGAAAGAGAGGCTTGAGTATCATATCATGATACCGTATCCTATTAAATGATATGCTACTTTGTGTCATGCATGGCAATAAATATAGCCCTCTATGATACCAACATATGATATTATGCATTACGGACGAAGTATCATATACTAGTATCACGCATATGATACTAGTATATTATACTCCCCATTACAACCAGCCTTATTTCACACTTTGGTTCGCCATCATCTCAAACCATGTAGTATTGCTTCTGCCTCAAGAGGGACACGCGCATCGTCTTGGTACATCATGACACGTGGGACCGCATGACAGGCCATGCTCCCCCGCCGATCGCTCGGTAAAATCACCTCATTTTTACTATTATACTTCCTCTGTATCGGTTTACATGGCATGCACGTCGTTCTAGGTTGAGAATTTAACTGGCTATATATGTGATGGACAGTATATGTTTAGAAACTACATCCGCTTAATAATCCAATGATATACTTTTTTTGACATAGTAACTCAGATTTAGTTAGTCAAATGGATGACCTAGAACTACGTGCACGCCCTATAAACCGAGACGTCTAAAAAACGAGACGGAGAGGGTAGTTCAGTATGTATCTTTTTAGATCAATATAGTCGGGATTCACCAAGGAGCAAAACCAAGTGGTAGGCTACACCTGTCGTGTTGGCGTAGCGACTCAAGTAGGGTCAGTCCGCACACGAAATGGTGATACACTTAACAGGACCCCTTTGGCCGACATGTGGCTCATCCACCGTCTTGTTCCACGTACAGTTCGGAGCAGCGGTTGGAATTGGAGGCACCCCGGTCGTAGCGCTGTAGTAGTAGAAAATGAGCGATGAGGGGTCAAATCACAAAGCCCCATCTTTCCCGCATGAAGCTGGACGGACGAAGCAACCATCATTTCACTCTAGGGCGCAAGAGCATAAAGAAAAGAGAAAACCAATGATGTGTGTGACATCTACCTAGGGCACCCTAGGGTAGGGGCTCCGCTATAGATCATTTTTTAAAAGCGCCTCCACTACAAATCGGCTTCTCCCTCGTCCTCTTGAAGAAAACCGATGATTCGTGCGGCGGTAGGGTTTGTAGGAGTACTACTAGGGCGTGCGGGGCCACGTCGTAGTAAATAGGAGAGGGATTGAGTTCGAGTCGACGCCTTAAATATGTGTGGGCCGCTTGGTTTTAGGGGAATGAGGCAGCATTTTGGGTTCGGGGACCAGTGGAGATATAATACGTACAAAAAATTATGGACGTAAGTTCGACCGAAAGGCAATGATGCATGGGCCCTGCATTTTGATATACCTGGGGCCGCGTGAAATTTTCTTCCTTACTCAAAACTAGTAAGGTACACATCCATTGAACGCATGAGATTTCGAAACCAAAATATGAATAAATACACACTATAGCATGTAAAGTTTTGATTCATATATGCATGATGTAGATGTCCATTTAGTTCTTATAGTTCATCTCATTCAAAATCAATTAGTTTTATAAAAATGTTAAGATTCATGGGTTTGTGCATTGTAAAGCATAAAGTAAAAAAAAATGGCAATTCATTTAGAAAAAAATCAATTATGATACAGAAGATTCTAGAACAAAGGAGAAGTGTTTGTGTTTTGAGGTTTGTGCATTATGCTTAAGTTCAACCATGGAGTCTTCTAAATTGTACATGTAATAGATCTGGTGGAATGTTGATGATATCGAACGGCCAGTAGTGCTCGGATTTTCCATCTCTGCACTGTCGGATTAGCTTCATCCAGCGACCATCTTTCAAGTTATTCGCACACTATATAGTTCTTGTGTCGTAGTTGCATGTCTCGGAAAAAAGCTACTAGTGGGATGTACTAGCTATTTAGGAATAGAAGATGTATACATGGAAGTTGTAGGGAAAGAGATGATATGGAGTATCTCAATTCCTATGAATAGGGATTGGAAAAGAGATGTCATTTGGTTGACATCATAGGAACTTTTCTATTGAATCTACAGATGACATGCATCTCAATTCCTATGAGGAGGGATTAGAAAAGAGATGTAATTTGGTTCATATCAGAGGAACTTTTCTATTGAATATACGCTAATGTTTATTTTCTTTGAAATTATGGGAGTATAGGAATCCATTCATATGAACCAAGTGGCTCTAAAGCTATAGAAATGATATCATGTTTATTTCCTTCGAATGTGGAGTATATGAATCTATTCCTATGAACCAATTGGCTCTAAAGGAAAAAATCCTATAAAAAGCATATCATATAGAGTTCCTATGATATTCCTCCACACCAAAGGATGGTTGAAATTGTTGCAGGTGATACGATGGTCTTTCTTTGTAAACTCCTCCCCCATCTTTATAGTTACCTCTCGAAGATGAATGAAATGATATATACAGGGTATTCTACACGTGCAATTTGGTACACGAAAACTCGGTAAAAGTTTGCGAGATTCGAATTTTCAATAAAGCTATATGCACTGCATTTTGGAATGGAGGGAGCATACGGTAGTTGCTTACCCCCAGCTAGGTCCACGGCCTCAGCTGGGTCCACGGCCACAGCCCAGTTTTTTGTGATTTACCAAGTAAGTCGCTTTGCCAGGCCTGTTGGGCTACATATCTTTCAAGACGAGGAGAGCTTCATTCGGCCAGCCGAGAAAAATGGCCTATCAGTAATGAGAAATGGGTTGTACATTTTTAAAACAAATCAAACCGGCAATTAGTTTCAAATTTCTTTTTTCATTTCGAGATTTAAATTGCATTGATTTTTATGCGTGGACAATTTGTTGGATTTCATATTGATATACATTTATTTTTAAAATCAGTTTGAATGTGACTCAAAATTTTCGGATTAAAAACAGTTCGGACCGCATCGAAATATGCAAAATTTCGTATAATTTTTTAACCGTGGCCACAATATGGGCTGTAATGCTAACAAAAAGAATATGGGCTCCAGAAAACCTTAAAAATTAACAAATGGGCTGTAAATTGTTATTAATAATGGCAGATGGGCTGTATGATGTTTCCACATATTTGAGGCTTTCCTAAAAAAAAGGTTGACGCACAAGCAGTGACTATGGGATGTGCATCCAACGGCTATCGTGCTTCTTCAATCTCTGCTCTTTCTGCTCCAGCCGCTCAAACAAGCGCTGGCGGGACTGCCTGCTCTCTCCTCCACACGGCCGGCTGTGCTACCGCGCAGGCCTCACCACCCCATCGTACTCTCGTCGCTGGCCTAGCCATCCCTCTACTCACCCACACCTGTTGTTATTCTCCGACGATGGCAGACGAACCAGTAAACCCTCGTACAGTCGTACTCCCCTCCGCGTGGGAAACAACTACTGAGTCTTCCCTGCCTCCGTGTCGTTCCCTTCCTAGGCCTCGCCGTCGTCCACTGCCCTGGTGCTCTCGGCGCGGTCTGGTCAACGTGGTCAACGACCGACATGCATCTGAAGTGGACTGTACGTGGAGAGGCTGACAGCTGGGTCCACGGCCGCACGCAAGGAAATGCCTCCTTATTACACGCAAAATAATGATTCCTCCACCTGACATCTGGGACCCACCGAAAGGGCCTCTGTATTTCACGAAAAAAACGTTACCGTCGCTGACAGCTCGGACCCACCAGCTATATGTTCGCACGTAAGGAAGTGCCTCCTTATTGACCCACCAGCTATATGTTCGCACGTAAGGAAGTGCCTCCTTATTATGCACAAAAAAAATGAATATTCCCCTTGTTAGCTGGGACCCAGTATAGTGGTAGGCTGACTTGTGGGCCTACTAAGTTGACGGGGACGGAAGGCTTTGTCAACTTAGTCAATATGAACGATTCTAGATCCAATGACCGTACGATGTCCATCCAACGGCCGTAGTGCTTCTTCAATCTCTGGTCTTCTTTCTTCAGCCGCCCAAACCAGCTAGCAAACCAGCGCCGGTCGTGCCTCGTGCTCCTGCCTCCCGTGGTCGGCTGTGCTGCCGCGGAGGCCTCACCGCCCCCTACTACTCCCACCGCTGGCCAGGCCATCCCTCCACTCACCCACACCCACTGTTATTCTGCGGCGACGGCAGTCTCACACCGCAGCCGAACCAGTGAACCCTCGTACTCCTCTCCACGCGGGCTTCCACTGCCGCATCTTCCCCGGCTCCACGTCGTCCCCTTCCTAGGCCTCGTCGTCGTCCATCGCCCTGGTGCTCTCGGCGCGGCATGCTCAACATGGTCAAGGAACGGCTTTGCATCGGACGTGGACTGTATGTGGAGAGGCTGACAACTGGGTCCATGGCCGCAGCAAGGAAGTGCCTCCTTATTACGTGCAAAATAATTATTCCTCCACCTGACAGCGGGGACCCGTCGGACGGGCCACCGTATTTCGCGAAAAAAACGTTTCCCCCTGACTGCTGGGACCCACCAGCTACATCTTCGCACGCAAGGAAGTGCGTCCAAAAAAAATGATTCGCCCCCCTTACTGTTGGAAACCACCAGCTACATCTTCGCACGCAGGGAAGTGCCTGACAGTCGGGACCCACCTGGCCGAAGCGTACGTAGCATTGTCAATCTGGTCACGAACGTGTACGTACATACTGGTCGATGTAGAGGCACGCACGTGTCGTAGTAGAGGCGCGCACGTAGCATGTACACGTACGTACAGCGGCCAGGGTGCAGGAAAGTAAATACGGCCACGTACGTACATACGGGCGGGGGCTTGAACGCCTACTTGCGCGTACGTACGGCCAGGGCTCATGTACATGGCTGGGTCAGAACGGAGAAACAGCGTCTTCATCGTGTTCATGGGGAGCCAACCGGCTGGGTCGGAACGAAATGCGTCGTCGTGTTCATCGCGAGGGCTTGGATGGAACCGCCGATGGAAACGAGGCCTGGCATACCGCAGAACGGAGGAAACGGCCTTGTGTTCGACCGACCACGGTCGAAACGGGATCCTGTTCATCAGGAGGGGTCTGGCGTACCGTGAAATGGAGGAAACAGACCTCCTACGGTCGAAACGGGGGTCTTGTTGATCGGGAGGGGTGTGGTGTACCACAAAACGGAGGAAACGGACTTGTGTTGGAGCGCTACGGTCGAAACGGGGGTCCTGTTCATCGGGAGGGGTGTGGCGTACCGCAAAATGGGACTCCACGGGATACTGTTCATCTCCATCGTCGACCACCTCCAGCCTCCACGGGCTACTGTTCATCCACCGTCGACCTCCTCCTGCCTCCACATGCGACTGTTCAGCCTTCACCGCATGCTACTCCACCGGCTCCTGTTCAACCAGCCCTCTCCACGGGCTCCTATTTAACCACCCCTCCATGGGATACTGTTCATCCAGCCCTCCACCATCTATTGTTCATCCAGCCCTCCACCATCTATTGTTCATCCAGCCCTCCACGGGGGTGGTCTTGTTCATCCAGCCCTCCACAGGGTCCTGTTTATCCAGCCCCAACCGGCTCGATCGATCGGGGTCATGTTCATCCAGAGGAAACACCACAGGGTCCTGTTCAGCCACCCCCACCGGGAACTGTTCATCCAAACACCCTAGCAACGCTCACTGTTCATCCAGAGGCAGCATCGATCGACTTCAGTTAGCAGCAGTAGCGAAGGAATCGCTCGATCGGGTTCAGTTAATAATGTAGACAATGAAAATATAATCCAAGTGTGATGAAGAAATCATTGTTTTATCCTTAGTGGCAACAATACAATACATGTGTGTTCCCTTTCTGTCACCGGGATGAACCACCGCAAGATTGAACCCACTACGTTGCACCACTCCCTCTGAATAAATACCCATCAAACTTGGCCAAAGAAGACAAATAGATCGGAGAGCATACAAAGCTACTTAATTATACAGAAAATAAACTTCAAAAGATTCAATAGAATTCAATGAACAATATGATCATAAAGTGACAATTCATCATATCCCAACAAACACACCACCGATTACATCATATGGATCCTGATCATGTGAGGCATCTCAAAGAAACTTTGTTGAATCATAATGTAGAGAGGATGCCATCTAGATGCTGCTATGGACCCTAAGGTCCTAAAGGAACTACTCACACATGGTCATGGAGGCAGCAAGGTTGATGAACAAGCCTTCCATGATGGATCCCCTCTCTAGTAGGGTGCCAGAACGGGCCTCCAGATTGGATCTCCTCGGTACAGGAACTTGCAGCGCTGGTTTTTTGGAGAAAACATGTACGGGGTGTTCCAGCAAATATGGAATTTATAAGCGGAAGAATGGACGGAAGGCGGTGAACAGGGGCCCACATGACCTCCTAGCACGGTCAACCCCTGGTCGCGCCACCTAGTTGTGTGGGGCACCTCGCTAGGGGGCCCGACAGATCCTAGCACTTTCTGTAATCTTCACGACGCGAAAAAATCGTATAAAATCCTTAGAGTTTTTAACCTCCGTAGATATGGATTTTATGAGAAGTCAAAGACATACAGAAAACAACAACACACTCTAGGCACTAATAGGTTAGTCTATAACGATGACATAAAATACTATAAAAAGTATTCAAAAGTGAAAATATAATACCACAAAACAATAAAAAAAATAGATAGGCTTGAGACGTATCAAAATGCGAAAGTCATAGCTCGAGTGTATCAAGTGAATTTTATCGGAGATGCGAAACTTATAATTGTGACCATATGAAGAAGCAAACCAAAGAAATTCTAGAAGTACCATTTGTAAAGTATGCTCGGAGGTGATAGATCCAAGACATGAATGTTTTAAATGATTTTGGCTCAGTAGTACCAGAACAAAACGAGAGTCGGTTCCAAATTGTGGAAAACTATATTAATTTACTGGAGTAGTACCGCTCAAGAATACACGGTGGTACCGGGGCTTAGGAAAAACTTAGGTGTAGAGTGGCTAAAATGGATAGTTGTTAGGACCTTTGGCTTAGTGTATTTTTCAGAGTTCAAACAAAATTACATTTGCTTGTGCCCTTCTTGATAGTATGGTTGGCCTACACTGAATGTGAATCTTGGTTCACCGAAGTCCTATAAATTACAAACTAAATCTTGAGGTAGACGCCATGTTGAAAACTTGGAGGTAGTGGCCACAGATGGTATCCAAAAAATTATAGGGACTAATTCCTGAAATTAAACTTAATAAAAACTTATTCTGTCAACTGGATTTGCATTAGTCACCAAAACCAAATAGGGGTATCTAAGAGATGGACTTTCAGTCTCCCCCTTTTTGGTGCATTAATGACAACACAATTGAGTATAGCATGAAATGGTAAAGATGTGTAAGTTTAGGTACCCAACATATATTTTGAGCTCCCCATATATGTGTGCATTATTTAATTTTTTTCCTTTGGAATGTAAATGCACATATCATTTGGTAGTGTGAGAACATCAAGTATATGACACAACACCTTGGAGTCCACTATGTGTACAAGAAAGTAAAGATGACACTTGTAGTAAAGACATCACTTGTAAAAACACAAACAACACTCTCAAATATAGCATGACATAGCAATATGCATGAAAAAGTGGAAATCTTGCAATAGAAACTAGTCTTGTAACAATCAAACCAATACACACACACACTCACACACAGACACACGCCACACAACTAACTCTCCTCTCCTCTGAAGCAAAGAAAAACTTAAAGTTGTACTCTTCCCTCCCTGTTTGACACGAAGGACACCAAAAAGTTAGAGAATGTTACTATCAAATCCACAAGCCATGAACTAGGAAGATAACTCTTTGACAAAATGAGGTCTTCGTCACCTTCTTAATCTTCTTATGCATCACTTGGGCTGGGAGTGGATTCCGAGTCTTGAGCTTCTGCCTTTTCTTGTTCTACTTACTCTTCAGCAATTGAGGTAGCAGTAGGTTCTTCTTCTTATGGAGGAGGGTAATGCACTTCACTCTCGGGTAGGGGTTGTTCTCTTTGCTTGAGAAACCACCTGTTGATGGCACTTTTTATCTAATCTTTGTATTGCCTAAGCTTTTTGTAGATAAAAGCTATAGTGAGATGCATGTCAATATTGGTTTCAGTTTCTAAAGAACATAACATGATTTTCTTTGTCTTATGTTTGCAAATATTACTTCAATGGACATAGAACTCGAGGAAGTTCCTTGTCCAGCTTTTGCTTACTTAGTTTTCATGATCTTTTTCTTTCGAGCTTAAGCTTTTTAGGATCAAACATGTCAAATTCTTTCTTTGGATTATGGACACTTTGCTTGCTGTCCATGAAAAAATCTTGGCCTTTCACTACATGATTGATTAAAATTTTGAATGAATGGAGCAAATGGAACATTGTTCCCATTGTCATATGCAACAACCTTTACTCTTACTCCCTCCGTCCAGAAATACTTGTCATCAAAATGAATAATAGGGGATGTATCTAGATGAATTTTGGTTCTAGATACATCCCTTTTTGTCCATTTTGATGAAAAGTATTTTGGGACGGAGGAATACAAAATATAGATGATTTTTTTCGAAACCAAAACACTTTGGGCTTAATCCACTAATTAAGAAGAGATTTACCTAGTTAATTAATGGAAAATAGGCGAAACCATCACAACTCGTTGATCAAGCACACAAAAGATATATCACTCACACCACTTTATGAAAACCTCGTCCATGTAGCATATATGCATCATCGTCATCACTTCTTTCTGAGCGAGCGACTCTGAATTCATTGCAGACAACCATCGCCCAATCCCACACACCACAGAGGTTCCTCAAAGCCACAGGAAGATCCATGCCAAGCATAAGAAGTTTCTTGGAAAAACCTTGGATCTTGGTGCTATCTCCAACCTTGGGGGTCGAAAATGACTCTCAAGAGGTAGTTAATTTTAAAGATCCCTTCATGGAGTCCAGTTGTCATTCCAAGATTTTCATTTATGCTTAAACACAAGCTCACATCATATAAGTGTGCCACCTTCTCCTTATTGGACTTTTCCTTCTAATGTACAGTCTCAAAGATCTGACTTTTTTGCGAATTTTTTGCACCTTAGCAAACTCACATATACTTGACTTGAACACCTTGCCATTTGACATCTATTAGAAGGATTAGTCTGACACATCTTCAAACTGCATTGTGGTAAATAATTATAGAATTAGCTCTGCATTCAAATCTTGTTAGAGAGCCATCAAGTCAGACACTTCGCAGTTCTAGGGAATGATATCAAATACTTCCTTGGAGTCAATATACTCCCAATCTATTCATCTCATTTTCACAACTTTAGGATTCCTTTGCGACAAAACTATTTCTAGAAATCTTGTTAGATTCTCTCATTGAGTCTTGGATGGGTTGAGTTGCTTCTTCTAGAATAAGAACGACTTAGCCTTGCTCCCTTGCATAGCTATGTAGACATGTCTTTGTAGCCTATAGCAATGACATCAACAAAATCCCTTGAATGTTCTCTTGGATATCTTCATTCAATTGACTGGATTTGCTTCTTTTTGCCCTCTTCATAATTGGGAGATTCTTCATTTGTTCAATATTGGCATTTTGAGTTGATTTTCTCTTATAGATGACCCATCATCCTTTTGAGCTTCAAGAGACAATTTCTTTGTGCCTTGTAAGGTTTCTTGAAGTTCATCCTCAGTTGCTTTACCCTTCCCTTCTTGCTCGTTGGAAAAAACTTCATGGGCTGGGGGGGCAACAGGCATAATGGCCTTGCTGAAGCTCCGTCACAAAAATTCAATAGGTTATACCCTTCAAAGCGAGATAAATTGCAGGAAGAGACGAGGAATGCCACTGTTGGGGCATCCAAATCATTAGCATATGTATCCGTCGGAGAACCAAGCACTATCGGAAGGGCCATGTAGAACTAAGGTGAGGTGTAAACCTTTTTGTTCTCGAATATCATATGTACAATAGAGTGGTCAGGATATGAACACCAAGAATCTGTTGTAACCGGCTTTGTTAGCTATTGTAACATAATCATTGGAATAAGCTCCTACGTATCCAAGTATTGTTGCCATTATAACCTTGTCCCGAATAGCTTGTTGACCAAATTCATATTCTTGAGGAAAGATTTTTGACGTGTTAGAACTGTATATATAGTGCCTATATTCCGAAGTTGCGGATGTTAAAACTACCCAATTTGTCCCATAATATAAGATCGTTTTTGACACTACACTAGTGAGGAGTAGGAGTTTGAGTTTATTCTGCTCGTGATGTTGAATACCTTCTTCGACGAATGAGCAAGGACCCTGATAAGTGTCACGTGTATGGCACGAACACATGACAACTCCGAATGTTTTTGATGGCAAATTTAGTGACCCGAGGATGTCAACTTTAGTTGTCAAGCATGACAAGTTTCTTTTCATATGACAAGTTTCAGTTTTTTTAGGTTCATTTTTTTCTTTTTGAAAGACAACTTTAATTGTAAAGAATGTCAAGACCGGATTGCTTTGTGCCACACGTGTGACACTTATCATTAGGGACGAGCAAAAGGCCTCGTTCTTTACCTTTGTATCCATGCAGCATTTCTATGAATTTGTTCGGCGTGGATACCACAATTTCTTCAGTCCTTTTGGTCCAGTTTACTACTCAGGGAAGGGGGGATATCCGTTGGGTTATAAATTTGCACACGCCTGCATGAACAGAGTCCAGAGCAAAAACAAAACAAAATTGCAGATTACACGAGCATAACTTGTGAACTTCCCAGTCCGTTGTACCAGTACTGAACTTACACACACTATTACTACTAGTAAGTTGCTCGATCGAGTGGCACACACTTGAGCATCAGCCAAAAGTGCTCCGGCGTACGTGCTGGCTGCTGGTCAGGCGAGGAGCTTGCGCGACTCGGCGTACCATCGCGTGTAGCAGCGCTCGAGGTTGGGCCAGTCGGTGTCCGGGCAGGCGGCGAAGTGGTGCAGCCACAGCGCCAGGGCCTCCTCCTGCTGCTCCCACCGCAGCTTCTCGATCAGCTCCTCCAGCACCGTCACCATCTCCGCCCTCTCCCTGCCGCTCAGCACCGGCGCGTCCGTCCCGTTGCTGCCGCGGCAGAGCAGCGGCAGCCACGACCGCAGCATCGCCATCCGCTGCTCCGCCACGGCCGCCTTGCCCTCCTCCTGCTCGAACTCCGCCGAGTTGGCGTGCCTGAACAGGAACACTGCACCGACGGTCAATGGCGTCCGCGTGCGTGAGAGTGCATCTTCTTCTTAATAATTTGTCAAGGAAGGAAGGAAATGGTTTGCACGTGGCACGTACCAGCCAGCCGGAGCAGAGCGACCTGGAGCGTGGGCTCGGCGACGAGAGCGCGGCTGCCGAGGCGCGACGCGGCGCCGAACTGCACGGCGGCCTCGCGCGCGGCGCCGCACTCGGCCATCTTCTGCCCGAGCCACAGCAGCTCGGCGGCGAGCTTCTCGGCCGCGGGGCCGCCGAACGCGTCGCCTTCCAGCGCGGCGACGGCGGGCCTCCACCACCGCACCCCGGACCTGACCGCGCGCACGGCCAGCTCCATCCCGGGCGGGCCCCACTCGCCGCCCGCCGACGCCTCCAGCTGCCGCAGCGTGCGCTCGAACGCCCCGGCCAGCGCGGCGCGGGTCACGGCGGCGACCCGCGCGCCCACGTTGTTCTCGTCGAGCAGCCGCTCCGCGAGCCCGCGCACGAGCTCGTACTTGCGGGAGGCGACGGGGAGCCGCGACGCCACCCAGAGCACGTGGCCGAGCGCGCGCTCCGCGCAGGTGGACGGTGCCGCGGCGGTGGCCCCCGCGCCCGCGCGGTCCCCGCGCAGCGGCGGCGGCAGCGAGGGCGCGAGCGAAGGGGGCGGCGGCGGCGGCGGGGGCGAGAGCGCGGAAAGGAACGCGAAGAAGAGGGAGATGAAGGCCTGCGTGGCGAGCAGCGCGAGCCGGCGGAGCACGGACAGCGCGCGCGCCGCGGCCACGGGGAGCGGCAGGAGGAGTATCGTCGATGTGGTGGCCCCGCGCTCGGTGGTCAACGGCGAGAAGGCCGAGAGGAAGCTCGCGGCGAGCGACACGAGCGGGTCCATGGGCGTCCGGAGCTGGTGCCGGCGCTGCTGCTGCTGCCTCTCCATGCGACCGATCACCCAGGGAAACAGCCACTCCAGGCCAAGTGATCTATGGGGTACAAGAAACGAAGGCGTTTGCTTGCTTATCCAAGCCACAGACTGCCCGGACATGCAGCGCAGCACACACCCAGGTCTTGCTTGCTCACACGGACGGACGCGCAGAGGAAGGAGGGGACAAACTGGAGGTCGCCGTCGGCCGACTCATCGGTGCAGTTTGCTTCGACCAACTGGCGTGAACCGGCGGTCCAGCGTTTGTCCCTTGCCTCTCCACGGGGTAGATCGTGGTTCAGTCGCTCGCGGCTCTACGTTTTCCGTGTGCTTTCTTGCTGTTTTTTCCCGCCGAACCGTGGATATCTGTCTGGTGTTCAGTGACTTATCCTTCGCTTGTGGTCACGGTTCTACGAGGGCAGACTGGTATGAGTTGAACTGCCAGTCATTTTACAACTTCTTGGTACCTACTGGTTTCATGCAAGGCGTTGAGAAACCTTTATCACACGTTGCCGTATCGGATGGCACCAAGTAAAAGTTTTACAGCCTCAACCGAACGGTTGGAATGTTTCTTGCCACAGCAAGCAACTGGCCTAACAGTATCTCAGCGCGCCAGTTGTTTCTGCTGCACCCAGAAGATGTCAATATCTTCACGAACTCATGCCAAAAATTTCAATTTATGAGACGAGAACAACGACACACGGTGGCACTACAGAAGCCAAGTGTTCAGTGCCTTGCGAACAATTCTTCTCACGGAGCACAAGGGCTCTTCCTTTACAGACTAGTTTGATCCCAAAATTTGACAAAGTTGCAGGTTCCAGCTCCGCCACCGAATCACCTGAGGTGTTTCTGCAGCCTTTTCTCTGCTGCAAGGGCTGTTTTGTTCTGAGGCTCCAAAGCTATAGCATGCCTGAAATCTGTATACGCAAGACCAAGGAGATTGAGAAAAATCAATATCGATATCACTATTACAGAAACATAAGCTATGCTATTGCTGCCAACTAGTTTTACCAGAACATCCATAATAAAATCACTCTACTCCTGGCTATTTCCTCAAAAAGAAAGTGAAATCAGTCAACTCAATGTTAAGCCTAGATGGCTACAATTGCCAGTTAAGCTGTGGCTTCAGCTCTTTACCAGCTTTGCTGGGTGCTGAGCTATTAGCGACCAGCAAGAGTATCATGAAAGATCCCAATGTTTCAATCAGATATATTAGCAAGAAATAATTGCATGCTAGAAAATTTCCACACCTTGCAGAGCTTCTTGGTAATTCAAAACACTTTCTTTTGCGGTACCTCGTCGTAGGTATGCTTTAACATTCTGAGGAAACAGCAGCATAAAGAGGAGAAGAAATGTGAATTTCTGTTGTCACCATAAATAACAGCACAAGATGGTAGTGATATTTTGTAACCATGGAGAAGTGACTTGACAAAAAGCCACTTACCTTTTTATCCAACAGTAAGGCCTGGTCGCAATCCGCTTCAGCTTGCTTGAAACTGCATAAGATTCAAAATGCATGAGCTTGAGAGTGCTGATTTCAGGCAATCGTGCTCAAAGGGAATGATATTGAAAGCATACCGGCCAAGTTCCAGATAAGCAGCTGCTCTATTGCAATAGTATGTCGCATTTGTGTCATTCAATTTGATTGCCCCGGAATAGAATTCAATAGCTTTGCCCCATTGTTTTCTTTTGAAGGAATTATTTCCCTGTTAAGAAAACATAAAACCAAATTGTGGATTGCGCAAACCATGAACATGATTGAACACACGAAAGCTAGATTTTTTTTGTTCTTTTATTATTGCTACTTTCCAGTGCTTGGTAGTCAATGCACAATCTTCTTATATATTTATATATACTACTCAGGGTTTGGACTCACACTCACAGGACCAAAATATTATCTGTGCTCACTGAGTACCAGAATCAGTGTGTAGGACGAGATAGGGAATGGGCACAACTAACACAATCTTACACCGGCTGGCCCAACTTTCGAGAACTACCGCATAAAACTTGATTATTTGGAGATGGATCCACTGCCTTTTTCTGTGAGGACCGATGGCTGCACGGGCAGTCCATCCGAGAGATCGCACTCCTGATCTACCAGTGTATTCCCAAGCAACGCCGCAAGTCGACAACTGTGGCTGCCGGCCTCACCGGGAATGCGTGGGCGTGCGACATTCACGGTACCCTCGGCGTCCATGAGATCGGGCAATACATGCTGCTATGGCAGGACGTGCTGCACACTACGCTCTCCAACGAGCCGGACAAGCTATGCTGGAAATGGTCTGCAAACGGAATTTATTCCGCGCAGTCCTGCTACTTGGCCACAGGGATCGACAGCCTGCCACTCCTGGAAGCTCATATGGAAGAGCTGGGCGCCACCGCGGGAGAAATTTTTCCATTGGCTGGCTCCAAGATCACTGTTGGACCGCGGACAGGCTTGCTCGCCGAGGACTGCAGCACCATTTCCACTGCCCCCTTTGCGACCAAGCGCCCGAGACGATCCAGCACCTGCTGCTCGCGTGCCCCTTTGCCCGTCAGACATGGCACGCAACCTTCGCATGGCTGCGCATCCCGGCCCCTGTCCTGGAGCACGAGGCCAATCTCATGGACTGGTGGCTGCACGCTAAGGAGGTCATGCCACCAGCACTACGCAAAGCCCTGCAGTCCGTCGTGCTACTCGTGCCATGGATGCTCTGGAAGCACAGAAACGATTGTGTCTTCGAACACGCGAGACCATCGACGAACAGCTCCTAGACAAGATCAAGGCAGAGATCCGCTGCAGGGCCACAGCAGGGGCTAAAGGACTCAGGGTCGTTCTGCCAAAATCATGGGATGTCCACTGATCCTAGTGTTAGCCCTGTAATTCCAGCCTCCTAGGAGGATTGTACCTATACTCCCCATCTTTTCAATGAAATGAAACACGAAGGTCTTTTGCGTTTTCTCGAAAAGAAAAAACTTGATTATTCCCAACAAGGAATGGCAAGGTGTCATTGTCAACGAAGAACTGATAAAGAAACAGGACCAACACAACCCTTAGCAACAAAATGTCAAACATATCGTTCATAAAAAATGAACTTTTTAAACAGCTATATGATGCATCAAAATCGCCGTCGGTTACTGATGAGTGTGAACCTGGATGCCCAATTATGTGTTCATATCCAAGGTAACATGATGAATGAATTCGTCTGATGTATGCACTGCTACAAATGAACGAGATATACCTTTTCTTTCAACAGCTCTGATGTCTCGACATCACGATCAATTACTGGTGGAAGTGCCAACTTGGATGCCAAAACTATTTGTTCTTGGATGGCTGAATACATATCCAAGATAGCACGAAGAAGGAACTTGTCTGATCCATGAGCTGCTACAAATGAAATAGATATAGGATGGTCATTGTGATCTCCCAAGGGAACAGTGGCCTGCAAAAGTGAAGTGGGTCATGAATTGGTTGTAAATTTCATAGGAAAAGAAAAGAACTACTTGAAAGCAGCTAAACAAACTACCTGGCAACAGCCTGAAAGTGCAGCAATGCTGACAAATGCGTACATTTTATCTTCAAATTCGGATGACAATCTCTGTTTAGAGTTCCTTTTCAAAGGGTGTCCAGCCATGGTTGGCAGAACTAAAATTCCAGTATCCTAAATGGCAACACATGAAATTGTAAGCAGAAAAACTCCATGAACCCTTAATTCAAGCCAATGGCAAACTTTTAAATTGAGCATGAACGATTATGGTGACACAATGTGTGATAATGGCACCTCACACTATAAATTAAATAAATTGTCACTTAAAGAAACACCTAAAACCAAATTATATCACATAAAATTCTAGTGTTTCCCTTTTTTCCAATCTAACATAGGCATGATTGTAATGGAATGCATAGAAAGATCCACTATCAGTTCCTTAACATAATCCAGTCCATGTAAGAATAGGTTGTTGTGAACCAAGAGGCACTAGGTAGCACGGTGCGCCAGCGCCAACCTGACCACCAGCCACCAGGGTACAACTACTGTGGGTCAAAAATTATTTCCCAGAGTGACTAGTGTCTGGGTCGTTATTTCTTTAAACAATGTCACCAGGAACTAGTAGTGCCTGGTTGGTCTAGTAAACACAGATTGTTGTTGTCCAAATACCAAACAAATAACTCTGATGGTCACTAACTACTGCAGTATGATCTACAAGTTATATGGTAGCTGCTTATAAGTTATAACGGACCTCATAAAATCGGTACAGCTGAGTAGATGTAGTTGCAACTGTGTGAAATAGTCAATAGGCAAAACAGTAGTCAAACAGTCGCAAGCTGCAACTAAGGAGTCAAGTTGCAGAATACCTTTAGAAGATTCTTCAGTGCAGCTCGCCATTCAGTTCGTACAATGTACAAAGATTTGATGTTATCGTCTCTGAAGTTTACAGCTTGTAGTACACGAGTAGATACTTCAAGGCCAAGCTTCGGTTTTACAGTGTTAACCCAATCCTCATGGTTAGCTTTGAATTCATATCTGAGTAGTTGATTGACATACAAATTTGGAGGTGATCAGTTCATGTTCAACTACATGTTCAGATGCAACTGGCAAATAAAGAATAATCTGTACTATATCAACCCATTGAATACTGTGCATGTATCCATCAAAAGTCCAAGGTAATCTAACTGATTGCTGGAAAACAGGGCTAAGGCCCAAACCAGTAAATCTAAATCAGCAAGCCGGCGGCCATGACTTCAGAAACTACTGTAACTGGTGGACACTATTCTTACTAGGATCTCACAACTAACTAGAATGTGTAAGGTACAATTTAACTACCCGAGTACCTGAATTAATGGTCCTGCCCCAACTTAACACCGATGGCTGGACTCATTTAATACAAGATGAAGCAGTAAACTAGCACTTCTATCATAAAGACCCAAGCAATTTGGCATGTCAAAGAATTCAAACTTAGGACTTCTTTACTCGTTAATTCAGACCATAGAGAGGATACTAGTATGCAGCGATTCAACAAACTTCGATTAGGCTACAGAAATATACCAATGCTGGCATTACTGTACAAATTATGATAACAAATGTTTAAGCTTTCAAGGTCATGACTCAGTATACTTGTTTGTATATTTTTCCAGGAAAAAAACAATTTGGGTTTCATCATTTGATTTCACCAGGTGCCAAGAATTATTGAAACAAACCTCTGTAATAACAGCATAACTGCGCAGAGAGCTTTCAAGGCTGACTTTCCTTCTTGTAACTTTGTAGAAGGTTCGCAGAACTCCTTCAAGCTAGGTACATTTGAACTGATATACTGGCCAATATTGATGTGCTTAGGTGGCTGATCTGCAAGATAGATGTGGAGTTGAATGTCCTCACACTTGTTTGCACAAAATATATAAACCTAATCACCGATGCGTTTAAGAAATATAGACATCAGTATGGCTTACATCCATAAGGTAATTTACGGACAGCATTTTCTATGACATCCACTGTTTTCTGGTTGGGAATCTTTAGCAACTCAAAGCAATCATCAGCAAAAACCAACTGCCTTTTCCCCTTAAGTCCACATGCAGCAACCGGTAACAGAGCATCTCCAACACGACTAAGTATATGAGGATCTCGTGCAAGCCATCCTAACAAGGATCAGGAAACAAGTCAAATAAGAAACAATCTACATGGATATTCAACTGATAAAAACAAAGCATGCTGCCATTTGACGTCAATAAAAGGTCTCTTAGCTCTGAGTGGAGACTGGTCTTCTAATCTATAGTCATACTATGATATTTTGTAAAGATGGGGCATTAATCATAAGGCCTTCAGATGTTCTTTGTTTGGTGGGTACTATGCCATATATAGGCAACTTTTGTTATAGATCACATAGATATGCTTGTCACAGTAAGTAATAAACATGAAAACATAAATAATTGATAAGGGTAAGAAAATACCAATGGTGTCTAGACTATGTGAATTCGGTAAGGTCCCAAGAGTAGACACAACCCCATGAGAAGGCCGGAAACAAAGAACACCACAGAAAGATGCTGGAATTCTCAAATCACCAGTTGTATCAGTACCTAAGAGATTCAGCGTCAGTTTGCATGTGGAATATGAACGAATATCTCTAAGAGACATCCATAATAATCAAGCACAGTTTGAATCAAGAACTTAGACATGGAGAAAAGGAGAAAATGTATAGTGGTTGAACACGTACTAAGATAAACATGCATGATATAAGTATCACAAAGCATGAAAAAAAGCAAGATTTTGTAGCAAATATTTATATAGTAGTTGGACCTTTGGTTGAAGTTAAATTTTGGAAAACATGTGTGCCCTGAAAAAAAAGGGAGGGAGTATCATAGATATAAGAGTGCAAGGACACTCTGGTAAAAGGAAATGCAGGGAGACGGCCAATAATTCAGGAACTCATCCTGCATCCCAACCAGTGAACCAGATATTATAATTAATGCCATTTTCTCCCAAGCCAATCATCATGTGATCTTATAGGGTAGGACACAAGGATCTTACAGTAAACACAACCATGCTAAATACACAAGGTTGGTGATTGGGGCTATAATTCTGATCATGCTATATTTATATGACTTGATAATATGACAGATGAATAAAATTGTTAGTCATATACTCATATACAAACGAGATGCAATTTCTAGTGGAAGTAGATTCACAATCAAAAAAAGAAAGCAAGGAAGAAAACTAGATAACCACAATTGAGTACAATAAGAACAGACGCCAAGTTACCACACATGTAGATTGCAGAAGTTGTATAAGTGTAAAAAGTCTTTCTAGAAAAATACCAAGAGCGAACTCGACAAGCTGCGCAGAAACTGCAACAGCGGAGCCACTGCATGACCCTCCAGGGACAACTGATGGAGATGCTGGGTTAATTGGTGTTCCACAGTGTAAATTTTCTCCAGTAACACTGTAAAAACATGTTAATCGATGCAGTGTTAGAATTCTTCATCTATCTAATGCAGAACACCGATAGATAGATATCTAGTGAGTCTTTAGTTGAAGCCCAAGGCTTATCAATGATTAATATGAAAAAAGAATCTTGTTAAAAGATTTATGTACATGCGCAGTCATCTGAATTGAATGGCTAGAAAAAACTACTCCTTTCATTCACAAATATAAGCTGTTCCAAAAAAAAATCTGAATCGGATGTACATAGACATGTTTTAGTGTGTTTGTTCACTCATTTCAGTCCATACTGAAATATCTAAAACATATTATATTTGTGAACAGAGGAAATGGTTATTTAGCATATTGGAGTTCCAAGGGATACTAAAGGCGAATGCAAAACTTAGCATAAAACAAAACATGATTTAAAATGACTCAAACAGTGATTTGAGAGTTATGTTTACAAGACCCCCAACAGTAAATTAACATTGCTACGATCAGTTGGCCACCAACCAAATGGACACAGGAGTTGACTGTCTCAAAAGAATCTATCTTGCATCGGCTGATGTTAAAATTGTCACCACGAACACCCTTGATATGCACCATTTTATTGCAATCATAGGCCTACTGCAACACTCCAATCAATAGCTAAAGAATACCCCACCCAATTTGAGCAAGTTATGTGCTTCCTCCTCAAGACACATTTACTAATTACTGCACATCAAGTTTCCAAATAGACTTAAACAAGCACACCTGAAGTGAAAAATAAAGGATTGCCTTTGCTACTATAAGTTAAAGATATGTGCTTAGTTTTTACTCCCTCCGTTCCAGAATAGATGACCCAATTCTATACTAATTTTGTACTAAAGTTAGTACAAAGTTGAGTCATCTATTTTGGAACGGAGGGAGTATTTAAAAACAAAACAATATGGTTTCAGCACCTCAACATTGTCCACAAAAGTCACCCTGAGACAACAGATCTTCTAAAACAGCTATATTTCTATTAATGTATGTGCAAAATCCTATACAAATTCAAAGATCTGCAAGGATCAGGCCACCCAAATGCTAAAGTTGTAGTATTAAGCAATCAATTCAATTAGAGCCAATGGCAATTACGAACCCGAAGCCGAGTTCATCCATGACTGTCCTCCCGACGCAGGTAGCCCCCTGCTTCAGCAGAGTCTTGACGGCCGCGGCCGTGTGGCTCGCTGCCTTGTGGGTCCTCTTCCAGTCCGGGTTTCCAAAGCCGGCCACATAGCCCTCGATCTCGAAGCTAAAAAACACGACACAGAGAACAGGGGATCAGCCACGGCAGAAAACCCGCGATCCGGCAGAACATCGAAGCCGAGAGCTGGGGGGCTCACTTGTCGCTGACCGCGAAGGTGAGGTCCGGGAGCTGCTGGCGCGCCGCGGGGGGAGGGGGCTGCGGCGGAGGGGCGAGCTCGAGGCGGTCGCAGAAGGCCCCGGAGTAGGGGGGCGGGCTGGACTTGCCGCGCAGCCACCTCCGGCGGCGCCGCGCGACCTCCGCGAGGACGATGACGCCGGCGACGGCGACGCCCGCGACGATCCAGGCGCGGGGGTTGGAGGACCCCGTGGCGCCCGATCGCGCCGAGGAGTCCATGGGCGGGGCGGAGGCGGAGGGGGGGCTAGGGTTTAGGGGGGTTTAGGCCTGCGGTGCCGACTGCGGAGTACTGCTCGAGAATCAGCGCGGAGTGGGGAAGAAGAAAGAAAAGCCTTTTTGCGCTCTCTTTTTCCGGGCGGCGGCGAGCCTATGTGGGACCCGGTGTCAGTGGCACGGGAAGGAAGAGTCTTCTGCTTATTTTACAAGTTGATGATGATATGGGCCAGGCCGACACGGGCATTGTTTTCTAAGAAAAAAGAGGAGGAACCTCCGTGTGAAAAAAGAAAAGCCGACAGGAAATAACAAGGATAATATGGCCCATCAGCCCAATATAACCGAAAAGAAACTGTTATTTTTCATAAATCCTATTCTAATTCTTGTAACTTTATTTTTTAGAGTAGACGGTAGAAACTCTGAAGCTGACAGTTTAGCAAAGTTTTCTTTACATCTAGATCTTGGTAGACATGTGTGGCTTGATGTACCAAACGATCTTGTATCAATTCCTCAGACCATTGTTGTTGAATAAAGAGGAACGAAATTTACTCAATGCGCGGACTACCTTTCAAACACATACCCCGGGTGCTGGCTGTAGTTGCTTTGGGCCGTCCCAGAAGGTATTTCCCATCTGTTTTTTGGTAGGGTTTATAACCTTCCTTAATCTTGAGTGTTTTTTTATTTTATTTCTTAAAATTTAGGAACATTTTAAAATCCATTACCATTTTTAAAATACGGGGATATTTTTCAATATGGTGAACATTATTTAAAATTAGGAATATTTCTAGAAATCCAGCATTTCTTTTTCAAATTCATGAACATATTTTGAAAAATGAATATTTTATAAATTCGGAACAAATGAAATTCAGGAATATTTTGCAAATTCATGATATATTTTTCAATCCAGAAACATTTTTAAGTTCATGTATTTTTCTGAAACATGTAAGGTTTTTATAATTTATGATTTTTTTTTGAAATCCTATAACAATTTAAAAAAATTATGAAGATTTTCTGAAATTCACAAATGTTCTACACATTGATGAAACAAATTGCGGACTTTATTCCGATTCACCATCATTGAAAAAAAATCATGAATTTGTTTTTTAGTTTGTTAACATTTTTTACCAAGTCACAAAAAACAATTGAATTCGTGAACATTTTTTGAATACACGATATTTTTTAGTCGATTTCTGTTCTTTGAAGTTTTTTTAAAACCACACTCTAAACAGGTTGGGCGAGACGGCTGTACCCGAATTAATATAGCCGAGCAAATGCACCGTCCCACTAGCGCATGGGTGTGTGATGGGTGAGTATCCCTTGTGTATGGGTGGCATGGGAGGTCTCTAATACTAGGATTGCATGATCTTCAATTGTTCAACAATTTGTAGGATAAAACTCAAAATCGAAGTCCCAGCACTACACAATATGTGGCAGCTTGTGGGGCATGTGTCAGTGGCACGGGAAGAAAAGCCTTTTCGCGCTCTCTTTTTTCGGGCGGCGGCGAGCCTATGTGGGGCCCTATGTCAGTGTCACGGAAAGGAAGAGTCTTCTGCTTGTTTTACAAGTTGATGATATGGGCCAGGCCGACACGGGCATTGTTTTCTAAGAAAAAAGAGGAGGGACCTCCGTGAAAAAAGAAGAGCCGACAAGAAAAACAGGGATAATATGGCCCATCAGCCCAATATAATCCAAAAAATAAAGTGTTATTTTTCATAAATCCCTAGTCTAATCCTTGTAACTTTATTTTTTAGAGTAGACTTAGAAACTTTGTACTGATAACTGCAAAAAAAAAAAAACTTTGTACTGATAGTTTAGAAAAGTTTTCTTTACATCTAGATATTGGTAGACATGTGTGGCTCTATGTACCAAACGATCTTGTATCAATTCCTCTGACCATTGTTGTTGAATAAGAGGAACAAGCTTTACTCAATGCGCGGACTACCGATCAAACACACACCTTGGGTGCTGGCTGTAGCTGCTTTGGGCCGTCCCAAAAGGTATTTCCCATCTGTTTTCGGTAGGTTTTATAACCTTCCTTGAACAGGATTTTCTTTTCTTTTTTGTAAATTTAGGAAAATTTTAAAATTCATTACCAGTTTTAAAATCCAGGAATATTTTCCAAATTTGTGAATATTGTTTAAATTTTGGAATATTTTTACGAAACCAGCATTTATTTTTCAAATTATTGATTTTTTAAATGCATCTTTTTTAAATTCGAACATTTCTCACATTTTTCAACATTTTTTAATTTGAAAAAAAAATGAAATCCAGGAACATTTTACAAATTCATGGTATTTTTTAAAAATCCTGAAACATTTTTAAAGTTCATGTTTTTTACTGAAACATGGAAGATTTCTAAAAAATTAAATGAAGATTTTTTGAAATCCGTGAACATATTTCAAAATTCATGAAGATTTTCTGAAATCCACAAACGTTCTAAAAATTGATGGAAAAAATTGCTGACTTTTTCTGATTAACTGTCATTTAAGAAAATCATGAATATGTTTTTTTCGTTTGTTAACATTTTTACCAAGTCACAAAAAACAATTGAATTCGTGAACATTTTTTGAATACACGTCATTTCTTAGTCGATTTCTCCTTTTAGAAGTTTTTTTTAAACCACACTCTAAACCGGTTGGGCTAGACGCATGTACCCGAATTAATAGAGCCGATCAAATGGACCGACCCACTAGCGCATGGGTGCGTGATGGGTGAGTATCCCGTGCGTTACGGGTGGGACGGGAGGTCTCTAATACCGGGATTGCCTAATCTTCAATAGTTTGTAGGATAAAACTCAAAATCGAAGTCCCAACACTATGCACTAATGTGGCAGCTCTTTGGAAATAGAACTCGAATCAACAAAAGCTCTTAGTTGAAATTGGATTCCAATCAAATCAAAGAGGATGTATTCAACAAGGTGAAGAGTTCAACTCCTTGCGGGGAGCTATGGAAATATCATGTGTGTGCGTGTGTGCATCTTCTTTGGATGCAAAATGACTTGTTCAAAATACATTTCATTCTTCTTTGGACCGCAATGCATGATGGCGTAGGCCTAGCATCGAATATTAAGCATCGCTTCTTTGCATCCTTTTTCCTCCTCGTCGCCCGTTGTTTCCTCTCCTCTTGCTCTACGCCTTGTTGCTTTTCTCTCTCCCATACATGATCCAACCAAATGAAGTGTTGCCACCTGCCACCAATGGTGACATCGGATTGAGGTGTTGTCGTGTTTCAATAAGATCTTTTCCTAAGCTAGAGGGTAGATGGGGTAAGGGAAGTGCAGGGACATACTACTTGCCCTGTGCCCCGTTCCTTTCTTTGTGGAGTCGATCAGTGTCATGTTGCCACCCAGGGGCGGACCCACGTTCATGGGAGCGGGGGCCTAGGACCCCACTCAAAATATGAAACGTCAGTGATATTTCTTTGAAATTTCAGAAACACTTGCTAAAACTATGTGAATTGTACAAAGTGTACCCCCACTCCTATAGTTTGCCCCCACTTAGAATAATTTATAGGTCCGTCCCTGTTGCCACCATCTCGCAAGTCAGCTCCCCTTCCACTGCGTGTCTTTCCCCTTCTTCCTCCTCGGCTCGTGCTCCCACTGCTCGATCCTCACAAAAGCATGTGTATGTCTCCATAAGAGTAATGAATGTTGGGTATGAAAAGAAAATGTCATTTATATCTTCATCGATCTCCATTTTCCATATATCGAAACAAATTTTGGTCAAATCATTGTTTGACCGTACCATTGAAAATCTCTTATGTTTGCTCAATCACTTTGCAGGGCTGGGTTGGGGGTGTGTTGCCAGCGGGTCCGCTATGCCGACTTGGTTGCCTTTCTTTTTAGGTCTTTTTTTACAATTTGTACACTAGGTCTAGTTTGCTAGGTTGTTTCCGGGTGCGGGGTTTTTCGCACGCTATCCTCTGATGAATGGTTTTTGACTTGTTTTTTTTTCTTTAGTACATAAACCAAGTCACTCCAGTCTCCATTTAAAAAAAATTCACCCATTCTTCTTCTTATAATCTTAAAATAAAAATACAGAAGCAGCCCACCATCTGACGAGGTTCATGAATAAAATCAATTTATGTTGTGCCCAAATCATGCCAAGGTCAATAGGTCAGGTCTTTTTTACAGAGCCCATTAATAAAACTAGACACGTAGTCACTGCTTCAATGGTAAGCACGGCGTGAGATTTCCTCTAAACAAAGGGCTCGCCTTGTCTTTACCACCACACGCAGCCTCCTCGCTCGCATTATTGCAAGTCAAACTGCCATTGTCACACCACGATACGCTGACAGTTTAACTATCTTTGACATTGTAATCAAGGTGAACAGTCGACCCACCAAATGGTAAGTTCTATTTCGAAAAAAAAAATTATGAGATCAGGTCTCACGGATTAGCAGATGAGACCCATCTTGATGGATGACACGTGGTAATTCACAAATCACAAAGCACCTACCCCATCCTCACCTAAAATCAGGGGGGGGGGGAGATTAGATACTTTGTGATTTGTGAATGCCACGTGTCATCCATCAGGGCGGGTCTCACCTGCATTATATGAGACCTGGTCTCATATAATTTTTTTTCTTTTATTACTGCCCACAGAGGCCGTGCTTTTCTTTGATTGTCTTTCCTAAAATGTGTGACCCAGTGCTTGTTCGGGTTACGATCACATAAGCATGCTTTACCTGTATGGCCCTGACAAGAGCGTTTTTGACACTACAACTGTATGGTTATTTTCCGCCATCCGAGCATATACAACATTAACCAGCTGATTTTGTCACACAGTTGAATAACTGAAAGCAGCCAGCGCATTAACTAGCCCCAGATCAATTCAAACTGACTGTGTATAATGTGGATGTAAAATATGCTGGACGTACACTGAGCTTTCTGCACGCATACAAATCACAACGGTCGCTCTTAGCCCGTTAAGAGAACCTCCAGAATACGATTTAAGCACCTGTCTGTGTCCTCCTTCAAGTATTCTGCAGCTGCAAGCATCGCTAATGGGGCAGCAGAAAGTTTAGCAGCTGACCACCTGCAGCAAGTGGGCTTGGCTGCAGAAAGGCGGCAGTTGCAGCTGGGAGAGTGACTGAATGAATGTTGTAAACACTCATTGGTCAGCAGTCAGCAGCGTGTGTGGTGTGGACAGTTGCCGGCGTCGACAGCGGGCGAGGCGACGACGACGACGACGAGTAGCCGTCGGAGGGGAGAAAGTCAGAGCCGGCTCCCTTTGTCTTGCAAGGTTGGAGGCAGCGGGTGGGAAAAATATTTCGGCCTGCGCCAGTGCCGACTCCCTGGATGATGGATGCTACGGGTTACCACTACGGGCCTGTGATCCGCGTTCCCCCTTCCCCGCGAAGTAGGAAAGCAACGTGCTAACAGCCTATGCTCTGCTGCAATTCTGATATACACTCCTTTTGTCCTGCGGGGGCTTCTGAAATGGTACACCAGATGATCTAACAAGATTTACGCATGTTTTTGTCCAACCCGAAAATGAGCATGTGAGCGGGAACAGCAGCAAAACAAGTTTTTCCTTGTGTAGTTTTATAGCGCATCATGGATGGGATCATGGGATGCTATCTTTCTTCAGTCTTGCTAAGTCCCACTCAACTGACACTTCATTAAGCCTCAGTCGTACTATATTCGTGAGATCCTACATTTAGATATGTGCATAATTTTCTTTTCAGATTTTTTCCTTTTCTCTCTTGCATGTTATGTACTTGATTAAGACTTGATTAATTATCAGTCGACTGAGACCTAGCCACACCGGGTCATATATGCATCAGTTGCTTGACAATTGGAGAGGCATTAGTCCCTTTTTATTAGCCTTCCCATTCACATTTAACGACTATGCTTTATTCTTCCTACTATAGTAATAGGACCTTATCCACGAGATAGGTGTGCTAATGACATAGGCCTAATACCGAAATCATTGAAATTTCTCAAAATTATTTTGGCTATTTTTGGTTTGCATTTCAGCAAAAGGACCCGAAATTTCAAGTTGAAATTGTAAATCGAACCGAAGTATGAGGAATTTCAACGGAACTTAAAAGTTTATATGTTTCCTGTATACAAAATGAAATGACCGGAGTATTTGGCCGTGGCGAGAACAGTATACCATCGCAATGGCGCATCCCTGTTGACTAGGTTTTTTTGCGGGGCTGTTGACTAGGGTTTGACTCAGGTAAGGAGCAAATTTCGTATATGTCGTCCCACCTTACTTGATTTCAACATACATAGCAGATAGCACCATCCATGGTGAACTATGTTTTATTTTGAATTGTTTTGACGAGAAGGCAAGCATTTTGGCATTCGTTGAAATGATTGAAAATTCTCAATTTTCGGTGATACCCTCACCGAAACTGAAAACCATAAACTCGCCCGTAACAACATATGACACCAAAAAAGTGTAAACATACAAAGAGAACCATATGCAAATATCCGGTAGTACAAAGCTGTGGAACTAAAGTGTGTACAGGGAAAGAACAAAAATAAGCACAGTGCCATGTGCACGTACGATCAGTAACGTGGAAGGCAGCTCGCACTAGCAAATTAAGAACACTGATGCCGTCGTCACTCCACATGCATGCAGACACGGCCTCGCCCGGTTGTCTCTAGCGGACGTACGTAGGACACTGCGGCCAGCTCCGGCCCCCAGTCCGGCGTGATCATCGTCCCGGTCTCCTTGTCGATTGCGCGCACCGTGATGCAGGCATTCGTGCTCAGGACTCCACCGGCGATCGCGACGGCGCGAGGAGGGGGAGCTCGAGGGTCACAACCACCGTGGAAGCTGGAGTTGAACTAATCATGCATGCCTCCAACTGCAAGGAAAGCTCCCCTTAGCTTAACCCGCCTGCCGTTTTCACTCTCCAATTAGTGATAATAACTAACATCTGACGAAACCGTCGACGCGTGTCCCTATACAACTTAGGGCATGTACAATGGTTGCTAAGATAGTCTTATCTTAAGTTTTGCATGTAAATTAGAGATGACAAAAAAACAAGTCTACAATGGGTCATCTCTTAGCCTTATCTTCAATAATTAGTTATTCCTAAAAACATGGTGAGACAAATTGTGCTAAGCTATCATCTCTTGTCTTTGCTTAAATAAGCTAAGACAAGCCTTCTCTTATGATTTCTCTCTCTTCCACCTCATCATTTATCTTACGTGGCATCCTTAAGCTAGAATCATTGTACATGCCCTTAGCCGTATTATACGCACCCAGACAGTTGCCGGATACATGTGTTTAATTAGTTTACTACTGCTCGATCTCGTTGACGACACCATACTTTCCTCGACGTACACATAACCGTATACATAACTAACCATGATGGAGAGGTGCATGTGATGTGCGACAAATCAGTAATGTATCTCTCCTGATCATTCACTCATTGATTAATTAACCTGAGATATAGTAATATAGTATGAACAGACAGTGCAGCGACAATACGGTTTACTGAAAGAATAACCTATATATGGCACGGTTAGAAACCCATGTCCGCAAGGAACCATCTCTGACCTTGTACACAACCAGCGACGACAGCGTCGATCCCTAATCCCCTATCATCACGCCGGGGGCGGAGATGGATAGATCGATGGGTGACATGCATGGGATCAAGCAGCTAGCATTCGATGTTGCGTGCATGGGGTGGTGGTTTGAATCTTCCACGAGGAAGCCAGGCAGTTCATAGGCTCTAGCTAGCCTCTGAGTCTGACCCGTCCGGCCGTGTGGGTGTGGAGCAGGAGGAGATTAAAGGGTCTCAGATATGAAAGATCATCAGCTTTATCCCTTTGCTTAACGTGTTGTCAATGGGAAGTGATGCAATTGTGCACAGAGGAACGAAGGGGACAAGTCGCACAGGACATGAGGTGGGGAGGATTAACTAGGGACCAAGGATCCTTCATCTCCTTGTGTTTGTCCTCTTCCATCCATGCATGCATGGCTCCATCTTTCCTTTGTGGCAGCTGGTCCTCTCCACATATGATATGATAGTTATATGCACTATACATGTACATTCGTCTTTAAATGCATGTATATACATGCTGGTGCTCTATGGGATCCATATTACTTGTCGCTCAAACGGATGTACTCCCTTGTACTAAATCAACGACAATTAATTTGGATCAGATGGAGTATCTAGCAATTAATATGGATAGAAGGGAATGCATAATTTGCCATAGTCATGACTACTTCACGTCAGAATCCTTGAGAATGCAGATATACAGATGACTTGCGGCAAAATCTGATAATATTAGTGATCAGATGACAAAAGGAGATAAACATTTTTTTTCTAGAATACGCACGAGTGTGAGTATAATGCATTAAAGAAGGAGAAGGGGGGGGGGGGATGTCTTACATGCGGTTACACGTAGGCACTACCTCCACCAAAAAAGGAGATAAACATGTTGATTACTTATTAGAAATAAACTCTCTTGAACTCAATGTCTAGTTGGCATTTTGATGGTGTAGAGCCTGGGTGTAATTGGCATCTTCGTGATATTAATATATTCCTTTTGTCCAAAATAAAAATTAGACAGAAAGAAGAGGCCCCAAGGCTCAAGAGGAGGAGAGGACGAGCTCCAAGCCAGGCCAGCTTTTGAAAAAGGAAGGTTGGTGCATGTGTCTCTAACTATATACTATCAACCAAGTAATCTCTGAGCACTTTTGGATGCATGGTCGCTGTGGTTAAATCTCAAAGTGCAGACAGATGCATGGCGGTTTGCATCAGATTCTGACAATGTTAAAGATCAGATGACAAATATGAGATGTGTATGTTTATTGGAAAATCAGTACTGAGCTTAATTATTAGACGGAAAGCAAGGGCTCAAGAGGAGGACAGTACTTGCTCCAGGCTAGCTTTTAATAGAAGAAGGTTGGTGCATGTGTCTCTAACTATATACTATCAACCAAGTAATCTCAGTGCACTTTTGGATGCATGGTCACTGGTTAAACCTCAAAGTGTGCATGGTCCGAGGCATTTGGCCTGTTGTGACCATGACGGAGCACTGGCTTCAGGAGTGTTGAGGCGGGCAAAGATCGTCATCGACAAAAAACGCTGGACCATGGAAATTTTAAAACTTGGAGGTTCTTGGTTGTTGGCTGCAACAACTCCCGCACATATGTCAAACAGGGTGTCATCACTTGATTGCATACTGTATGGAATGGACCTGTCCTTTTTCCATTTCTCCTTTCTGGACGACATGCCTTTTCTTTTGAAACAAGGACATGCTTTTTCTACTGCCATGAAACAAGTGTGCATTCCAAGCCTTGTGCATGCAGGGCCACACATGTTGTTCAATCACCTAATGTGGGTTGAGGATATTCAGCTGAATAGACATGTGTAGTACTGAATGCTATATATGGCATGCATTTTTATTTTTTGATAAAAAGGCACTTTTATTAACTCAAAATGTAGTATCAGGCTGATAAAAAGATAACGAGCAACACCCGGCGGCATCTGCAGAGCTAAGATGCACACAAGAGCTTTAAACACAATAATTCTGAATCCACCATCTTTCTGAACCAGGTCTCAACTCCCATTTAACTGCTCCTTATCAGGTTCCTAAAGATTTAATCACATACATGAACTGTAGCTTGCCTTTTGAACCGTCGGCATGTAGCCTTTTTTCCTTGTTAGTATTTTTTAAGCACTGCATGGATGAATCAAATCATTTCTCAGCTAGCTAGCACTAGCAGTCCATCGATCCAGCGTCAGCGAAGATCACACAGCAGATCATGGGGTTACAATATGCGGCCTATGAGATGACAGGTTGGTGAGAATTTGAGGCTGTGGCCTTTTGTGCCTTGGCCCATGCATGAGTCATGCAAGATCCAAGAGCCTTTAGCCTACACGGACACGAGCTAAATTAACTACGGGCATAAACGTACGTCGTCTATGCATGGCTGCACTTCTTTTCACGGGCACGTCGATGCATGGCTGCTGTCATTTGGATTATCCTGATTACACTGATGCGTACTTTGTCCTGGAAATGTAAGTGGTATAGGTGCGTGCATGCACGCTTTGCTGCACAATTTTTTTGGACAGATTGATTGGAGCACATGCATTATTCATCAAATTAAATTATGGAAACGAGTAACGACGTAGCAATATGCACCTCCGATCTAGCAAAAATCGTTTTTTGAAGTTCTGAAAGTTTGTGAAAGAGGCGATCATGATCATACAGTATGGATAGAAAAATATGCTTTGCAAAAGTCAGAAATCAAGTACAACACAAGTTACTGAACTTGTTGCGCAAAAAATCATTTTGTGCGCCGGCTGTAGTTCAATCCCGATGTGTTTATCCCATGTGATCGGATCCCGTATTCCGTACACTACTGGTACTGTGGTACACATGCAAGCAAACATCCTCCTGGAGAAAATTGATATGCACAAAATTGTTAACACAACCATATATATTGTCCATGAGACAGTGGGAAATGAAGCTAGGATGACGATGTGGGAGGCCTGAGAAATCATGTGCGAGGACCAAGCAGCCTTGACCGGAGTTGCTGCGTGACAAGTCAGGAGACCTACGGAAAAAATACACCTCAAACTAGCCCTAGACTACGTCTCTACAGTTTCTAGAAACCAAATCCAACGATATTATTAACAAGCATCGGTCCGTAGCGAACCAAATCTACTAAGGCCTCCTTTGGTTCATAGGATAGGATTATCATAGGAATAGGAAATTTGTAGGAAATGAGATGACATGTATCTCAAATCCTATGAGTAGGAATAGGAAAAGAGATGTCATTTGGTTCACACCAAAGGAATATTTTCATTGAGTCTAGGCTCATTTTTATTTTCCTATGAAATGTGAAGGATAGGAACAAATTTTATGTAGGAATATGAATCCATTCCTATGAACTAAAGGGCTCTAAAGGAAAATTTCCTATAAGAATTCTATCCTATAGAATTCCTATAAAATTCCTTCAAACCAGAGGAGGCCTAAATGTGATTTGCGGAACACAACCTCAACAAGTGTGCAGGGGGCCCTTGCCCCGCCCCCCTCCCGAGGCACTTCACAATATTATATTTATTCAATGAGTAAAATGCATCATAGGTCCTAAAACTATTGGAGGTGTGTCAGTTTAGTCCTATAACTTTGAAACTGCAGTTTTTGGTCCTAAATCTATTGCAGGTGTGTCAGTTTAGTCCTATAACTTCAAAACTGCAGTTTTGATTCACAAAACTATTGGAGTTATGTCAGTTTAGTTCTATAACTTCGAAACTACAATTTTGGATCCCAAAACTAAGTAATTTGTTAAGCTTGCATGGCCATCATCTATGGTGCATTTTTTTCCAAATGATTCCTTTATATGTGTTTACTTCCCAAAACTGGTCCATACACTTCCATGGTGTTGTGTGTGTTGCAACCTGCACACACACACACACACACACACACACACACGCACGCACGCACACGCACGCACGCACACGCACACGCACGCACGCACGCGCGCGCGCGCGCACACACACACACACACCATCTGCATGGTCATGAGCTATAGGGCAATCTTGCTGAGAGGTTTGGCGCGGCCAACTGGGAGACCCTAATCCAGTCTACATGGAGGACGGCATCCCTCTCCCTCGACGCAGCCACCGGGAGATCCCGAGCCAATCGGGATGGAAGACGCCATCCCACCACCCCCTCTCTCTTTCTCGCATGGCATCATCATTGCCCTACACTCTTCCCGTAGAGCTCGTTGTGCAAGTTGTTGTTTAGGCACGAACATGACCACAAGTGGGAATTGTCGTTGTTGTCGAACGATGCGGAGGAGTGTGCGAAAACTACGAAGCTGACGCAAAGGTGGGCGAGAGTGACACATCCCCAGCAACAGCCATAGGTGGATAGCAATTGGAAGTTGTGCGACATGTCATTCTGCTACTGCGGGTTGAGGCTCAGATGACCGGTCAACTTTCCTCACTAGAGCTCAAGCCATCATGCCATTGATGGCTACCGTTTCGGAGTTATAGGACTAAACTGACACACCTGCAATTGTTTTAGGACCTAAAATTGCAGTTTTGAAGTTATATGACTAAACTGACACACTTCCAATAGTTTTAGGACCAAAAAGTGCAGTTTCAAAGTTATAGGACTAAACTGACACACCTCTAAAAGTTTTAGGGCTTATGATGCATTTTACTCTTTATTCAATAGTTGTTTATGGTTGAGTATATCGTCAGTTTGTATCATATAATCATGTATACGGTGTGTATTAAGATTTCATTTGCTAAAATCATATTTTTGGATGTTTTACGCCTTCATTATTTTCATGAGGCGGTTATATATTACTGAAAGCATTTTTGTTGCTAGGTTCATTATACCCTATTCCTCATAGGTAGGAGATGGGGCAGGGCTGGTGCAGTCGGGCGTGAGGAGGTCGAATAGGGGACAAAGGGGGATCTCTGCCGTGGTGCAGTAAGAAGTCGCACCTGTGTCGTGGTGCAATGAGAAGTCGGACCGCTGACGTGCGCAGATCACATGGGCGGCGCATTCTGCTAAGGGCGGGGGCGGCAGGTGCTACGGGGCGGCGGTGCGACAGATCTACGGTGTCTGGTGTATGGCCGGGGGTGGAGGGGACCGGATCCGGTGATGGGGCCGGATCCACAATTTTGATGTTATATGTCTTTATTATTTTCATGAGGCGATTATATACTACCGGAAGTATTTTTGTTGCTCTATTATAGTTGCTAGGTTCATTGTACCCTATTCGCACAAGGGCTGCTATAATGGTAGGGCCGGCCCTGAATAGAAGCTGATGGCAATTGTGGTAAACAAATGGAGGTGGAGGCCTTACTTACGCGTCGACATAAACGCTAATGATGGCGCTCGTGCAGCATCTTCCCTCTCGAGGGGGCGTTCAATTTCCCCCTCCCCAACCTCCTCCTCCTCCCCGGGTTCCCTAGGTGAGAAACATGGTCGTACTTGGCCGGGTGTCGGCAGAGCTATGGTGTCGTGAACCTTCCTGAAGGCGGTGTCGGGGTGGGTGGGGGATGTGAGCTTGTTCTGCGGTGTCGAACGTCGGTGGCAGATGTGTATAGCCTTTGGGGTCGCTGATGGTGTTTGTGGTGGAGGCGTCATTCCGCAACCTTATGTGGTTCCTTGCTCGGTCGCTCCGCGGGCTCTGCTGACGGGCAATATGGTGCCCAGTGCGAGGGCGAAGGGAGATAGTGGTCTCCTTGCGCGAGCGGGTGTGGTGAGATTGTGGTCTCTCCCCCGACCGTGACTCGGTTGACTTAGCGGCATGGCATATGCTCATTCTGCGGCTGCGTGCTCCTCGCTTGACACCGTCTGGTGCGTCCTTTTTTGGAATGAAGACGCTAGATGCGTCCGGCTTTAAATTAATAAAGCCACCAGGGCAACGTCATCACACACATAATTCGAGTACAGACCATAACAAGTTTAGAACAAGTATCATCAAGCCCTTCCGACAAGAAAATCAGCGAAGAAACATGTGAAGGGCAGATAACCAAAAGTCACAGCGCCTAAGTAGCAGGAGGAGGTAGTCCGTCATGTTGTCGAGTCTGTCTTGTCACCATTTTGATCTTCTCCATCACTGCTTGCATGTATTGTTCGTCACGCGCTTTCCCCAACGTCATCCACACCTGAAGAAAAAGATGGCATTTGAAGAGGATATCAGCTGGATGATTTGGGAACTTGTGTTCGATGGTAATCTTGTTCCTAACCGTCCAGAGAGACCATAAAGAGCGCCCCAACGCAACGCCACAAGATCCTAGCGTTCGATCCGTTCTGTGCGTTAAGAATGGCTAAGAGATCCGACGAGGATTGTGGGTGCCAATTTTTGGAAAAGGTTTCACGCACCGCACTCCACGCAAACCTGGCCAGCACGCATTGGAAAAAGATATGATTTGCACTTTCTCCCAATCCACATATTGTGCAAGTACCATCAGCAGGTCCGTTACGTTTAGCCACATTATCGGAGGTAGGTAGCCGATTCCGCACCATTTGCCACATGAAGATCTTGATCTTCAGTGGCAGGCCCGCCTTCCATAGTCCCCTAGCCATGGATAACACAGGGCCCTCAGACATCTTGAAGTATATGGATTTCACCGTAAATTGCTTTGAGGCCGTAAGTTTCCAAGATATGATGTCTGGCTCGATTGAGAGGTTGATATCCCTCCAGGCCGCCACAAGGTTATCCCAATTAGACGCTTCCTCGTGACCCAAGGAGCGGATAAAAGAGATCGCCGGAGGTAGAACTCTGAGGGCGTCAGCAACCATAATGTTGGTGTCAGTGGCAAGGTGATATAGGTCAGGGTGAGATTGCCACAGCGGGGCGTTCTCCCACCAATGATCGAGCCAGAAACGGGTAGATTCGCCGTTCTTAATTGTAAAATGGGCCCCCAAAGAGAAAGCCGTTTTGACGTCTTGGATCCCTTTCCAAAACGCCGAACCAGAGGAATGAGCCTTGAAAACATTTCCGTCCGGAAAATACTTAGCCCGAAGGATTTTGGCCCAGAGTCCCGACTCGTTGTGCGCCAATCTCCACCACCATTTGGTTAAAAGGGCCACATTCATTAATTTGGAATTTGTAACCCCAAGGCCCCCCAAGTTTTTTGGACGGCAGATTGCCGCCCACTTGACCAGGTGGTATTTCTTTTTGGTTCCCGTTCCTTCCCAAAAGAAACGTGATCGCGGGGTGTCAAGTTTGGCATGAACTCCATCTGCCAAGAGGTACATACCCATAGTAAAAATGGGAAGAGAGGATAGACTCGAATTGGTGAGAATGAGTCGAGCCGCCGATGACATAAATCTGCCTCTCCAAGGGCTAACCCAGTTGAACACTTTCCCGTAAAGTGGTTCCCACTCCGCGATGGTAAGGCCTCGGGTAGAGATAGGCAGCCCCAGGTACTTGATCGGAAAGGAGCCACGCTTACAGTTCAGAAAGTTTGCCACTCTAGAACTCGAGGGGTCATCCATCCCTATGGTGATCACTTCGCTCTTAAGGAAATTGATCTTTAGCCCCGACATAAGCTCGAAAGCGAGGAGGAGAAGTTTGACGGAAGCCACACTACTGTCGTTGGGTTCGAAGAGTAACATCGTGTCATCCGCGTATTGTAAGTGGGAGACTCCTCCCGGTATGAGGTGTGGCACTAAAACGGAAATGTGGCCCGCGGCACTAGCACGGTTGATCAACGCGGCAAGTGCGTCGGCAACAAAATTGAAAATCAGAGGGGAGCTCGGATCCCCTTGTCTGAGTCCCCTTTTATTGCAAAAGAAATTACCTAACACACCGTTAATGGTGACCGCCGTGTGGCCGCTAGACACCAGGTGCATAATACGGTGAACAAAACCTGCCTCAAAACCCTTTTTGAGGAAGACTTCTTGAACAAAAGCCCAGTTCACACGATCGTAGGCCTTCTCGAAGTCGAGTTTAAGGAGCACTCCCTTAGTTTTAGTCCTTTTGAGCTCATGCACAATTTCCAAAAGTGCTATCGGTCCCTCAAGAATGTTTCTATGTTTAAGGAAACCCGTTTGGCTATGGCTAATAATCCGTTGGGCAATTGGGGCGAGGCGCGAGGCATATGCTTTTGCACAGATCTTGAAAGGGACATTGATGAGAGTGATAGGGCGGAAAAGTCTGATATTGTCTGCCCCTTTGACCTTAGGGATTAGACTAATGGCCCCGTAGTTAAGCCGCGAGAGGTCTATCGTACCTAGGGCAAAGCCATTAACAATCGCGTAGAACAAGTGTTTAAGACTGGGCCAAAAACGCTTGAAAAACTTCACGGGCCAGCCGTCCGGGCCAGGCGCCGTGTCATTCTTCATATCTATAAGAGCCTTATCGATCTCCTCAGGGAGGAAAGAGAGGGCCAGGCGATCATTTTCCTCCTGGGAGACCTTTTCCGCGTGATTCCAAAAATCCGCGCGCAGGCAAAGAGGTTTATCATTTGCCGTCCCCAAAAGGCCAATGAAAAACTCATAAATATGGGCCGAGATTTGCTCCTGGGTGAGCAGCAGGCCCGAGTTGGACTGGAGGCGAAGGATAGTGCTTTTCCTTTTCCGGCCATTCGCATATGCGTGGAAGTAGCCAGTGTTAGCATCTCCCTTCGTCACCCATTTGACTAGTGCCCCGTCTGGTGCGTCCTCGTCGGCTTATTTAGATGTCGATCCTGTCTACGAGGAGCTTTCCTTCGGCTTGATCAAGATGTTTCCTTTTTTGGCGGGTGTGATCGTTCCCCTCCGCTCCGTGTAGTAGTTGCGCCTGATTGTTCCTTGTATGTAATTCTTCCGCTTGCTCTCAAGCTTGTATCTTATCCTTCACAACACCATTGTATCCTAGCCAGTTGCTTGATGGATTTGTTAATATGAAGTTGGGCTGATGGCCTTTGTTTTTAAAGCTGTGCTAGATGCATGTCACAACCTGAAAGCAGCATGAAGATATTGATCAACTTGCACTATTGTATGCGTTGTTTATGAGCCACGCGCATGGAGGATGGGCAGGTGACGATGACCGAGCCGAGGAGGAGGTCCAGCCGCTCTCCATTCACGTACGTTGCGTGCATGGTGAAGGAAAGATTCGGGGCCGGCCGGCCGCAGCCCCACGGCGGCCAGCACGTAGCGTCCGTCGACAACTCGCCATGCCTGGAAAACATTGGAAAAGATAGGTGGCGCTGGATGGGAGCTTGTTAATTAGGTCGCCAGTGATGATCGGTCGAGCTTTGCCAAAAGCAAGTGGTCTGATAGATCGAGTATGCATGTACATGTACGTAGGAGCAGTAGGGCAGGGCGCTTTGGTTTGTTTGTTGCCCAGTCGCTGGGTCTGGGAGCAGGTAACTGGAATGACGAGCGAATCTATCGATCTGCTGGGGCCTCCCCACCACCTGTGTGTGCGTGTGTTGTTGGTTCGGTTGCAGCTCAGCGACCCTGGTAATTTGTCAATGAAATGACATGTACGTTTCGATCACCAAGTGGCCGGATATATGCTACTCCTGCCTACTTGCCGCAGCTGAAATTCACTCGATCGAGGGGTTGTTTCTCGTCGGAATCCTGCGATTCTCCACCGAAACTCACGCACTACGGGGCTAGATCTCTGCATGCGTTGTACTCTATAAACAAGAGAGCCCTGCATACGCTATTCTACCTAGCTGTGTTAACACTGTCATTTGGTATACTTATATACAAAATATTCTCCTTAAATTAACTACTATGTATTAGTTAGGACGGTCTCGATCCAGCTCCACACGCTGGCCCCATCACATATTTGAGAAGAGGATATACGCCAACAAGTACTATGATATCCCAGGAATCTAGTCATCTACATGTTGACATGCATACAAAATTGTGTATTTCTCTGCAACCTGTGATACTCTATAATATATATAGGTGTCATGTGGCAAGTACAATGCTGGCAATAAAATATCTACAGATCTTGATGCTGCTACAAGCCTACAACTACATTCCAAGACTCGAATTGAAGTTGTTCAAATTGCATCAGTTATATGTCTATGGAATCGATACAGTACACTTCCATAAACCCACTTCTGAAACCTTTGCTCATTTTATATGGAATAAGCAGAATATATGGTAGGACATGTCACATGCTGAGCCATTGGCTACATAGAAATCTTAAAAATCAACGATGATCTGATTGTGCGTTCTTAAATGTAATTTCTTACCCAGGCACGGCTGTGGGCATGAGCCGGTGTCATAGGGCTAGGGCACTCGTGGCTGGCACACCCACTATTCCAGTGTGCCACGGCCAACGACGCACGCCATCCTTGTGTACATGCTAACTGGCCGCCTTTGCTACATCACTATATAATCTACCCATGTATTTTCATTCTACGTATCAATGAAATGATATACAACACTTTTGCGTATCCGCGAAAAAAATATTAACACCCAACGGAACATCGTTTAGTTTTTGCGCAGGAGAGCAACGAAAACAACACAATTAAAGCAAGGCTTAAGGAGCACACCCAAGGAAAACAGAGTAGTAGTATATCAATGTGACTGCTGATTGCCCAAGTAGCAGCTAGCGGCTTAAGTCAACAACATCGATCAACATCCCTTATCTTAGTGTGGAGGAATACCCTTGCCCCGGCACTTGGCATGTAGTACGTCGCATACCCAAATTATCTAAGGGCAGATTAGTCCTTTAAACTCGAATACACTAATCCTGACCTGGGTTTAGACACCGGATTTCATGGCCTTTATATAGAGGAAGCTGTGTTCCGGTGAGCAGACATCCTTGACACTGGAAACCCCAAGGACCAGGCTAGGGAGAGGTAGATAGCTTTGTCTCCCTCCTTCCCACCTGCACCATCCTACCCCAGTTCTATCTCAACCCTATCAATGGGGAGGTCTCCTTGCTGCGACGAGAATGGCCTCAAGAAGGGGCCTTGGACAGCCGAAGAGGACCAGAAGCTCACGGACTACATCGAGAAGCATGGCCATGGGAGCTGGAGAGCACTGCCTAAGCTTGCAGGTACGCAACACACACCCCCTCCGTTTTCTGTGTCGATACCGGGCATGGATGCCGCAGCTAGCTTTGGTCCGGAATGTAGCTCATGCGTCTGGTTCCTCTATGCATCTCACAGGACTCAACAGGTGTGGCAAGAGCTGCAGACTGAGATGGACCAACTACCTGAGGCCAGATATCAAGAGAGGAAAGTTCACACCTGAGGAAGAGCAGACCATCCTCCAGCTCCACTCCGTCCTTGGCAACAAGTACGGCACACCTATCAAACCTCTTGCTTGTATAATCTTCAAAAACATGTACGTATATATCTGGTGCTCTTGCTAACACACAGAAACTGTTGTGCTGATCAAACCAGGTGGTCAGCCATCGCGAAGCACCTCCCCGGACGCACGGACAACGAGATCAAGAACTTCTGGAACACCCACCTGAAGAAGAAGCTGATCCAGATGGGCTTCGACCCGATGACGCACCGGCCGAGGACTGACTTCTTCGCCGCGCTGCCACAGCTCATCGCGCTAGCCAACCTCCGCCAGCTCGTGGAGCAGCGCCCGTGGGACGACCAAAGCGCCAACCAGCTGCAAGCCGATGCAGTCCAGGCAGCAAAGCTCGAGTACTTGCAGTGCCTGCTTCAGTCCGCAGCAGCCATTGCGACTAGTCCCAGCTCCAGCAGCATCAACACCATCCCCACTGATCTGGAGCAATTCGGCCTCCTCAGTCCTTCGCAGATGTCTTCCTTGTCTTCGCTGTCGTCTCCAAGGATCATGGCGGGCATCGATGACCAAGACTTAGTAACTGGGCAAGTGCCTGACATCCAGATACCTAGTACCTCATTCTTCGAACACGAACAGCCTATCATCAACGGTGCCAATCAGAACTCAGATTACAGTGCAAACAACGGTGAGGGGGAGACTGGCACCCAGAAACCGCTGCTCCTGGCAGAGGACTCCCTTCCGCCACTTGCTGACTTCCCTATTTCCAACCTCGGCGATGCTTGCAGCACCTCAAGCTGTGACGCTGAGGGCAACAGCACCCAGCTTTCTATTTGGACTGACTCATTTTATGATGAGTTCATGAGCGAGTTTGCATGAGTTCTGACTGCACAAGATAACCCAAAGGCACGCTGTGCTATTTTTCATAAACCCCTTGTCTCATTCACAATAAAAAAACAGTGTAATTAAGTGATACGGCGGGTTCTCCGATCTTCCATAGTTGGTAGGATATAATTAGTTTAGCAAACAAAGACCCATCAATACACTGTGGGGCGAGCTCTTAAGGAAAAAGAATTGACACTAAAATTGTACTATTGTATTGTCAAACCATTATATCCAAATGACAAACAGTAAAATTCAAGAAAATTTACCTCTGCCATTGTCTTTGCTGGTCCTTTCTCTGTTCCTGTCCATCTTCTCCTTCTGGCCGCTGGCCTCAGGCAGTCACGCGCGCTCCTGCTGGCCGCCGGCCCTACCCCCGCACCTACAGCTGGCCGCCGCCCCCGCACTCCGCCGCTAGGGTTCGTGACTTCGTGTCGACTATGTCTCGCTCGGCATGGCGTGGCGTCGATGAAACGACTGGTTCGAGTCGAGCGAGGGGCGCGAGGTTGATCCAGTCCAGTCCGTGGCTTGACCTGCTAGTTTTTCACGCCGCAATAAGGTGTCCGGTCCTCCGGGATGCACGGCCCAGTAAAACGTTTCACGTGAGTTTAGGAGAGCGACTAACACGAAATCACTAATTGAGGAGTATTTGTTGCAAAGATCATCCTAAATCCTCATGTTGCGACGGAAAAAAATATATGAGACCAGGTCTCATATAATGCAGGTGAGACCCACCCTGATGGATGACACGTGACATTCACAAATCACAAAGCATCTCATCTCTCCCCTGATTTCAGGTGGGGGTGGGGTAGGTGCTTTGTGATTTGTGAATGCCACGTGTCATCCATCAGGATGGGTCTCACCTGCTAATCCGTGAGACCTGGTCTCATATAATTTTTTTTCTTGTTGCGACAAGTGACACGCTGCATGTGCGCCACTTGTTACAACCTGGATGTTTTCCTTTTTTTTTCTAGATCCGTTATTCAAAATGTTTTATCTCTTAAACCGTGCGTCTAAATCATGTTGATAGGTTTTGACGAATTTTTTTTCATAAAAAAACCGGACGAAAAAATCAACCTGGACCCACTCGTTTTCCCTTTCCGAAAGAGGCACGCCCGTGCCTCTCGCGAAATCACAACCGTACCTCTGACGGAAGCAAAACCATGACTCTCGCGGAAGAAAAAAAAAAGAAAACACGTTTTTTTCGTTTCCGGGGAAGCACGGCCGTGATTCTCGCGAAAGCATAACCGTGCCTTTCGCGGAAGCAAAACCGTGACTCTTCCGAAAGAGAAAAAAACATGTTTTTTTTTCCCTTTTTGAGAGGCACGGCTGTAACTCTCGCGAAAGCACAACCGTGATTCTCGCGAAAGGAAAAAAAATAGAAAACACGTTTTTTTTTCGTTTCCGAGAGGCACGGCCGTGACTCTTGCGAAAGCACAACCGCGCCTCTCGCGAAAACAAAACCGTGACCCTCGCGAAAGGAAAAAAAGAAGAAAAAACACGTTTTTTTCCTTTTCCGAGAGGCACGGTCGTGACTCTCGCGAAAGCACAACCGTGCTTCTCGTGGAAGCAAAACCGTGACTCTCGCAAAAAAGCGCGTTTTTTCACACATTTTTTTTATCGAAAAGCTAAGGAAGACCGGTGAAAAACCAAAACGTTGGAAAAACCGGGGAAAACCCGTTTAATAAGCTGAAAACGCGTGCGAAATAAAATAAAATTAAGAGGGAGCACCCAGAGCGCGACACGTAGTGAATGGCCGAGAGCGCGCCAAGTGGCGCTAATCGCTGCGAGGCTCCCGAAGGAGCACTCATTAACTAATTGCTCTCAACTAACGAATGTTTCCTTCCCCTAAAAAACAAATAAAAAACCGAAGGTTTCCTTCACTAAAAAAAAACTTACGATGGTTTCCCATCTTTTTATATGGGCGACTCAAGGCGCTTTCAAAAATCATGGTTGGTATCCGATAGTACTGGAATTTCCCTATACGCCGGGTGCCAAGCTCTTCACCGAGAGCCAAATCACGGACACTCGGCAAACTAACCGAAGCCAAGAGTAGCACTCAACAAACCTGACTTCACGCCAACTAGCTAATGTTGCCGACACGGGATCACGACGAACAAGCACCGCACGACAAACTCAGAGAGCTCCACACGGCAAAGAGAAGCCACGTGGCATGCCCGCAACTGACGGCATTGTCACTTTCTATTACCTATACCGAGAGCCGTGACATTACGCTCGGTAAAAACACGTCACGGAAACATTCCTATCTGACATGTGGTCCCACTAGTTGCATTTATCAGTTAAACTTTCAAATTATAGACTAAATATTTAAAAAGAATAATATGATGATGTCTTTGCCGAGAGCCAGCCTCGGCAATGCTCAGTATATGACTGTTGACTGAAACCTTTGAAACTGACCAGTGGGCCCGGGTGTCCCACATGACAGTTGAACTTTTTACTGAGTGGCATAGCCCTCGGAAAATAATGGCACAATTGTAGTAGTAAAGTGCTCAGGTGACCCCTTTTTCGAGAGTGCCCTCGAAAAAGAATGACACAACAGTAGTTTAACTACCCAGGCGACCCCTTTTCCGAGAGCTGCGCTCGGTAATCTCTCTGTTTTCGAGTGTTGCTCTCGGAAATGTGTCCCATTGCTTCTATTGTGAAGATGTTTCTTATATGATCCCTGCAACTGAAAACAACCACTATGCAATTTATGCCTATATCTTCGGTGTAGAAAATATTATCATAACAAATGAATGTGGGAGCTCCTAGCTCCCTAGAAATTCATCGGGCAACACATCACACACATAGGCATAATTTAAAGTAGTTCAAATAGGCCAATGCTTCATACTAGTACACATCACACAGAAGTTCGTAAATTCATACATATGGTTAACTTATGGAAGTTCACTACCTGCAAAACACATGCACATCACATAGAAGTTCTCATGTTCATACAACATCTTGAGGAGGAGGAGGGGCATCATTTCCACCGGGCTAAGCTTCCGGAGGAGGAGGAGGAGGGGCATCAATTCCACCGCCTTGAGATTGCATAACAGCCTATAAGAGTAGAGTCACATGAGCGCATTGTTCGTTGCTATATAATGAATGGGGCCAAATTTATAGAATGTTCTACCTCTAGTTTTTTCTCGAGCAACTTGAACCTTTCGTTCATTTCTGCTTTCTCCTTCTTTATTTTCTCCTCCTTAGCCTGGTGCCTTTGCTCCTCAACCTTCCACCTTTGCTCCCCTTTAGCAGCCCATTGATCCAATAAATCTTGTAATATGGCATTAGGGTCATATAGGTTGCAAATGTGCTATTTCGAGACATGGACATATATGAATGGTTATGATGCTAACCTTGAGACGTGTGATCTCACGTGATGCGGCGGTCGGGCGACTCTGTATTGACGGAGTTGAGCTTGTGCTAGACGTGCGTATCTCGTGGAGCTTGCGATGCGTGGAGGTGGCGATCGCCCCGTTGCAAAGGAGGTGGCAGCCATGGCCCTTCCCCTCGCCAGCAATGATGAGCAGCTCTGGATCAAGTGGCTTGGACGTGGGTTCGGCATCCTACCCATGCACCTCCTGGAAGACCTCTTTGAAGGCCCAGTACCTCTCCTGCGCCGACTTGCTGCAGAACTCGGCGCCATCCTTCACCCTGGCCTTCTTTCCAAGCCTCCAGAATGTGGACCGGGCGACCAAGCTCTGCCTCCTGCAAAAGTAACCATCAAGCTTAATGAACGGAGATGCACCGTGCGAAAAAGGAATATCTTATTTCACATACCATGTGTTGCTTCAGAGTGGTTAGGTTTCGGTTCCCTTGGACATGTGTTGGGCCTGGCATTTTGGCATGATCGTTTCCCTTGTGCACATGTTGCACCTGCCATGCCGGGTCACACCACATGTCAAACAGGGCCTCCCAACATTCTTCCTTCATCCAGGGTTCCCTCACCTAGTCAGGCAAAATTGAATCATTTACTAACAAGAGGCAGATGAATCAAAGTACTAGCAACCAATGTTGTCAGTTACCACCGACAGGTATTCTTGATTCTCTCTCCAAGTTGGCCTGGCAAGCAGACTTCCTCGACATCTTAAGCCCCTTGTCATCGCGCTGCCGACACCACATCACGGCATTGTACCGTAGTGTGTGCTTGACGTCGGAGAGTATCTTCTGGGCTGATTTCACGAGGTCTTTTGTCGCCTTCTCTTTCTCACCATCCACGTGAGAAAATGCTTCCTACAAGAAAGCATATGGCAGTTAATCATAAGAATTTGGATATGGAATTATGCAGTGGCAAAGATGCTTACATGGAAAGCGTTGATGTCTCGGGCGACCATGGTGACATTGCGCTCATCATTGGTGTGCTGGTAGTTCTCCCAGGTGAAACCTGACAACAACGGGCATCATCACCCGGCTTGGCCAACCCAGGGAAGTACTTCCTCAGGAGGGAGTCGATGAAGTGGTTCCGCAATCGTGCCCCCTTAGGCTTGGCGAGGAGAAATTCCCACTGACCGCATGATGAAAAATACAAGCATATCTCAGTGGAAAAATTGGGGTATCCAATATTCTTGCAAAACAAATGGTTACCACTCTCCCGTCAGAGTTATGAGGGGACGGTTGATAACCGACAAGTATAGAGGATCGCAACAGTTTTTGAGGGCAGAGTATTCAATCCAAATTTGTTGATTCGACACAAGGGGATCCAAAGAATATTCTCAAGTATTAGCAGTTGAGTTGTCAATTCAACCACACCTGAAAGACTTAATATCTGCAGCAAAGTATTTAGTAGCAAAGTAGTAGGCAAGTAACAATAACGGTGGCAAAAGTAACAGTAGCAGTTTTGTAGCAATTGTAACAGTGGCAGCGGAAAAGTAACTAAGCAAATATCAATATGTGAAAAGCTCATAGGCATTGGATTAGTGATGGATAGTTATGCCGGATGCGATTCCTCATGCAACAGTTATAACCTAGGGTGACACAGAACTAGCTCCAGTTCATCAATGTAATGTAGGCATGTATTCCGAATATAGTCATACATGCTTATGGGAAAGAACTTGCATGTCATCTTTTGTCCTACCCTCTCGTGGCAGCGAGGTCCTATTGGAAACTAAGGGATATTAAGGCCTCCTTTTAATAGAGTACCAGACCAAAGAATTAACACTTAGTGAATACATGAACTCCTCAAACTACGGTCATCACCGAGAGTGGTCCCGATTGTTGTCACTTCGGGGTTGCCGGATCATAACACATAGTAGGTGACTATTGACTTGCAAGATAGGATCAAGAACTCACATATATTCATGAAAACATAATAGGTTCAGATCTGAAATCATGACACTCGGGCCCTAGTGACAAGAATTAAGCATGGCAAAGTCATAGCAACATCAATCTTAGAACATAATGGATACTAGGGATCAAACCCTAACAAAACTAACTCAATTACATGGTAAATCTCATCCAACCCATCACCGTCCAGTAAGCCTACGATGGAATTACTCACGCACGGCGGTGAGCATCATGGAATTGGTGATGGAGGAAGATTGATGATGACAATGGCGACGATCCCCACTCTCCAGAGCCCCAAACGGACTCCAGATCAGCCCTCCCGGGAGGGATTAGGGCTTGGCGGCGGCTCCGTATCGTAAAACACGATGAATCTTTCTCTCTCATTTTTGCTCCCCGAACGTGAATATATGGAGTTGGAGTTGAGGTCGGTGGAGCCTCAGGGGGCCCAGGAGACAGAAGGGCACACCCCCACCCTCGTGGACAGGGTGTGGGCCCCATGGTCTTGATTCTTTCGCTAGTATTTTTAAATATTCCAAAAATATTCTCCATTGATTTTCAAGTCATTCCGAGAACTTTTATTTCTGCACAAAAATAACACCATGGCAATTCTGCTCAAAACAGCGTCAGTCCGGGTTATTTCCATTCAAATCATGCAAGTTAGAGTCCAAAACAAGGGCAAAAGTGTTTGGAAAAGTAGATACGTTGGAGACGTATCAACTCCCCCAAGCTTAAAGCTTTGCTTGTCCTCAAGCAATTCAGTTGACAAACTGAAAGCGATAAAGAAAAACTTTTACAAACTCTGTTTGCTCTTGTTGTTGCAAATATGTAAAGCCAGCATTGAAGTTTTCAGCTAAGATTATGAACTAAACACATTCACAATAACTTTTAGGTCTGATGTCACTCATATCAATGGCATAATCAACTAGCGAGCAATAATAATAAACCTCGGATGACAACACTTTCTCAAAACAATCATAATATGATATAACAAGATGGTATCTCGCTAGCCCTTTCTGAGACCGCAAAACATCAATGCAGAGCACCTTTGAAGATCAAGGATTGACTAGACATCGTAATACATGGTAAAAGAGATCCAGTCACAGTCATACTCAATGTAAATTAATAGCAATGCATGCAAATGACAGCGGTGCTCTCCAACTGGTGATTTTTGATAAGATGATGATGACTCAACATAAAAGTAAATAGATAGGCCCTTTGCAGAGGGAAGCAGGGATTTGTAGAGGTGCCAGAGCTCGAGTTTTGAAATAGAGATAAATAATATTTTGAGTGGTATACTTTCATTGTCAACATAACAACCAAGAGATCTCGATATCTTCCATGCTACACACATTATAGGCGGTTCCCAAACAGAATGGTAAAGTTTGTACTCCCCCACCACCAACAAGCAGACTCCACGGCTGGCCCGAAACAACGGGTATCGTCCATACTAACAACATCCCTGGGGGAGTTTTGTTTAATTATTTTGGTTTGATTTGAGCATGGGACTGGGCATCCCATTTTCTCGTGAATGATAACCGGAGTCCACTCATCATGAGAATAACCTACCTATCATGGAAGATATAGACAGCCCTAGTTGATACATGAGCTGTTCGAGCATACAAAACATAATTTAATTTGAAGGAATAGAGTTTGGCACATACAAATTTACTTGGAACGACAGGTAGATACCGCATATAGGAAGGTATGATGGACTCATATGGAATAACTTTAGGCTTTATGCAAATGGATGCACAAGCAGTATTCCCGCTTAGTACAAGTGACGGCTAGAAAGAGACTAGGAAGCAACCAGCTAGAGAGCGACAACAGTCATGAATATGCATTAAAATTAATCAACAATTAATGCAAGCATGAGTAGGATATAAATCACCATGAACATAAATATCGTGGAGGCTATGTTGATTTTGTTTCAACTACATGCGTGAACATGTGCCAAGTCAAATCACTCGAATCGTTCAAGGAGGATACTACCCTATCATACCACATCACAACCATTTTAATAGCATGTTGGCACGCAAGGTAAACCATTATAAACTCCTAGCTAATTAAGCATGGCATGAGCAACTATAATCTCTAATTGTCATTGCAAGCATGTTTCATTCATAATAGGCTGAATTAGGAACGATGAACTATTCATATTTACAAAAACAAGATAGGTCGAGTTCATACCAGCTTCTCTCATCTCAGTCAGTTCATCAAATATCGTCATTATTGCCTTTCAGTCGCATGACCGAACGGTGTGGATAATAATAATAGTGCACGTGCATTGGACTAAGCTGGAATCTGCAAGCATTTAATACAAGGGAGAAGACAAGGTAATATGGCTCTTGGTTAAATCAACAATAATGCATATTAGAGCCACTAAACATTTTCATCATGGTCTTCTCCTCTTGACACCCAAAGAAAAGAAAAGAAATAAACCTATTTACACGGGAAAGCTCCCAACAAGCAAAAGAAGAACGATAAATCTTTTGGGTTTTCTTTTAATTACTACTACTACAAGCATGGAAAGTAAACTAGCTAAAAGCTACAGTTAATTTTTTTTTTGTTTTCCGGTTTTCTTAAGGTTTTACTAACACCCAAGAAAAAGACTAAGAAAAGAAATTAAACTAGCATGGATAGTATAATGAAAAAGTATGAGCACCCACTACTGGAATGAGTGTGTGAACATGAATGTAATGTCGGTGAGAAATACGTACTCCCTCAAGCTTAGGCTTTTGGCCTAAGTTGGTCTATGGCCACGGATCAAAGCTACTCTCTCTGGTGTACGGAGGAGTGTCCTCTGGGTGCCACTGATTGGCAATCTTCTATGGATCCCACTGGTAAACCGACTGCCGATAGGGGGTCAAGTGATGGCTCCGGCTCAGGCTTTGAAACCTGTGCCATGCTCCAGTACGCATAAACGGCATCTGGCAAGACGAGGTACGTGCTTGAAAGTAAATCAAACAAAGAGGGTGCAGGCAAGGTAATAATCTCACAATACTTTTTATCAAATATCAATTTATACTTAAGCAATTTCTTCTTATCTTTAACAATAAAATCATGCGTTATCATACTATTATAATTTAGAAAAGCAGGGGCCAACAACTTATCTTCCTTCTCATGATGCCTAATAGGTATCCTAAAGTGTTCAGCAAGGCGTGAAGCAAAGATACCTCCAGAGATGGGCGCCTTTGTACGATTCAGACTTAATCGTTTAGCAATAATAGCGCCTACACTAAAAGTGGTATCTCGGAACAAAGCATGGCGCAAAATAACAATATAAGGGGCACTAAGATTCCCACTGTTCCCGCGACCAATTAAGCATCTACTAGAAAATATCGCAAAGTAGCGTAGAACGGGAAAATGTATACTAGTAATTCTTGCCTCTGAAACTTTCCTCGTTTCTCCTACAGCAATTGTATCAATAAAACCCTCCACATCCTTACGATGTGGTTCCTCTAACCTACCCGCAAAGGGTTTCTTACAAACTTGACAAAATTCATATAGTGACATCTCCCTAACCTCATCATATAAGTGAAACTCCACTGAAGGTGGTGATTTCTTAGCATGGAAATAAAATTTTTGCACGAAAATATTAGTAAGTAAGAGATATTGTTCACGCTGGTCGTGGAGGCCTGCATTCCCAGCCAAGTAATAAAAGTCTTTATAAATCCCAGCGGCTCTCAGGAACTCATCACAAGGCCATTCACACGGCCAAATTTCCGCAGTGCGAGGAAGATTGTATTTGGGCTTTTGTTTCTCCTCCTTCTGCTTACCCTTTGAGCTTTGGCTAGAGGAGCCTCTCAACAATCTCCTCATCATTTTATTCCTCTGAAAAATTTCTGAAATTTTTAGTGACTCAAAATAAAAGTGAACCAAACTCAACAAGATTGATAGCAACTACTCCCACAAGTGCCTAGAGACTATATCATGCATTAGAACTACTTGGGACCACATAAATTTGACATGCAAGCTCAAGAACAGGGTCACTTAAGCAGCAAAAATTTGCAATAAATAAAGCACTAGAACAAAAACTAATTGGACCATTGGAGGAGTCACATACCGAAGATCAATCTCCCCAAACAGTTTTGTGAATGGAGCTTTGAGCAAGGAGATCGAAAATGGCAGCAAGAAGAGCTAGAACACAAGTTTGAGCTATGGGAGGATTTTTTCTGGAGGAACATGAAGTGTGTGGGTGATGGAATAAGTGGAGGGAGGCCACGTGGGGCCCACGAGGTAGGGGGCGCGACCCGGGGGGGGGGGG
>LR738714.1:601886150-601918348 GCA_902687465.1 Secale cereale
TGGCGCGCCCTGTACCCTCGTGGCCAGGTCCTGTGCCCCCCTAATGTGTTCTCAATGCCAAATATTCTTAAATATTCTAGAAAAAATCATATTTCATTTTCGGGGTATTTTTTATTGCAAGGATAACTCAGAAAACAGAGAATTTTTTTACTATTTTTCTTTATTTAATCTAAATAACATAAAGTAAAAGGAGGTACAGAGAGTTGTGCTTTCTAGCTTCATCCATCTCATGCTCATCAAAAGGAATCCACTAACAAGGTTGATCAAGTCTTGTTAACAAACTCTTTCCGAATAACATGAAACCGGAGAATTTTCGAACAACACTAGGTTACCTCAATGGGGACATGTATGTCCCCAACAATAATAATATCATATTTCTTCTTGACAGTAGTAAGAGGAAATTCAAAAACTCCAATAATAATCATTGAAATTTTACCAATAGAATTGATACTGTGGACTTGAGGTTGTTTCCTTGGAAAGTGTACTGTATGCTCATTACCATTAACATGAAAAGCGACATTGCCTTTGTTACAATCAATAACAGCCCCTGTAGTATTCAAAAAGGGTCCACCAAGGATAATACACATACTATCGTCCTCGGGAATACCAAGAATAACAAAGTCCGTTAAAATAGTAACGTTTGCAACCACAACAGGCACATCCTCACAAATACCGACAGGTATAACAGTTGATTTATCGGCCATTTGCAAAGATATTTCAGTAAGTGTCAACTTATTCAAATCAAGTCTACGATATAAAGAGAGATGCATACCACTAACACTGGCTCCAAGATCACATAAAGCAGTTTTAACATAGTTTCTTTTAATGGAGCATGGTATAGTTGGTACTCCTGGATCTCCTAGTTTCTTTGGTATTCCACCTTTAAAAGTATAATTGGCAAGCATGGTGGAGATTTCTACTTTCGGTATCTTTCTATTATTTGTAATAATATCTTTCATATACTTAGCATAATGATTTGTTTTAAGCACATCAGTCGAACGCATACACAAAAATATAGGTCTAATCATTTCAGCAAAGCGCTCAAAATCCTCATCATCCTTTTTCTTTGATGGTTTAGGAGGAAAAGGCATGGGTTTCTGAACCCATGGTTCTCTTTCTTTACCGTGCTTCCTAGCAATGAAGTCTCTCTTATCATAATGTTGATTTTTTGATCGTGGGTTATCAAGATCAATAGCAGGTCCAATATCTACATCATCGTTATTGCTAGGTTGAGCATCAACATGAACATCATCATTATCATTATCACTAGGTACATGTTCATTACCAGATTGTGTTTCAGCATCAGAGATAGAAATATCATTGGGATTCTCAAGTGTGTCAACAACAGGTTCACTAGAAGCATGCAAAGTCCTATCATTTTTCTTCATCTTCTTAGAAGGACTAGGTGCATCTACATTAGTTCTCTGAGAATCTTGCTCAATTCTCTTAGGGTGGCCCTCAGGATACAGAGGTTCCTGAGTCATTCTACCCCCTCTAGTCATAACTCTAACATCATTATCATTTTTCTTACTATTTAATTCATTGAGCAAATCATTTTGTGCTTTAAGTACTTGTTCTACTTGAGTGGTAACCATAGAAGCATGTTTACTAATGAGTTTAAGCTCACTTTTAACTCTAGACATATAATCACTCAAGTGTTTAATCATATAAGCATTACGTTTCAATTGTCTACTAACATAAGCATTGATGTTTTCTTGTTTAACAATAAAATTGTCAAACTCATCTAAGCATTGGCTAGCATACTTATAACGAGGAATATCACCTTCATCAAATCTATAGAGAGAATTTACCTTTACTACCTGTGTCGGGTTATCAAGACCATGTATCTTTTCAATAGGTGGTAAATTCTTAACATCTTTAGCTTTAATACCTTTTTCTTTCATAGATTTCTTTGCCTCTTGCATATCTTCAGGACTAAGAAATAGAATACCCCTTTTCTTCAGAGTTGGCTTAGGAGTTGGTTCAGGAAGTGTCCAATTGTTTTCAGTAATCAACATATTATTCAATAGCAGTTAAGCTTGATCAACAGTTCTTTCCCTAAAAACACAACCATCACAACTATCCAGGTGGTCTCTGGAAGTATCAGTTAGTCCATTATAAAAGATATCAAGTATTTCATTTTTCTTAAGAGGATGATCAGGCAAAGCATTAAGTAATCGGAGAAGCCTCCCCCAAGCTTGTGGGAGACTCTCTTCTTGAATTTGCACAAAATTATATATTTCCCTTAAGCAGCTTGCTTCTTATGAGCGGGAAAATATTTAGCAGAGAATTAATAAATCATATCCTGGGGACAACGCACACAACCAGGATCAAGAGAATTAAACCATGTTTTAGCATCACCCTTTAAGGAGAACGGAAATAACTTAAGGATATAGTAGTAACGAATTTTTTCCTCATTGGTGAATAAGGTTGATATATCATTCAATTTAGTAAGATGTGCCACAACAGTTTCAGATTCATAGCCATGTAAAGGATCAGATTCAACCAAAGTAATTAACTCAGGATCAATAGAGAAATCATAATCCTTATCACAAATACAAATAGGTGAAGTAGCAAAAGCAGGGTCATATTTCATTATAGCAATCAAAGATTGTTCTTTCAGCTTAGCTAACAATTTCTTAAGATCATACCTATCATTGCAAGCTAAAAGATCTCTAGCAGTTTCTTCATCCATAACATAACCCTCAGGCATAACAGGCAATTCATATCTAGGGGGAGAATCTACATCATCACTTTCATCAATATTATCAGTTTCAATAATTTCATTCTCTCTAGCCCTAGCAAGTTGTTCATCAAGAAATTCACCTAGTGGCATAGTATTATCAAGAATATAAGTAGTTTCATCATAAGTATCATGCATAGCAGAAGTGGCATCATCAAGAACATGTGACATATCAGATTCAGTAGCAGGTGTAGGTGTCACAAATTTACTCATAACAGAGGGTGAATCAAGTGCAGAGCTAGATGGTAGTTCCTTACCTCCCCTTGTAGTTGAGGGATAAATCTTGGTTTTTTCATCTCTCAAGTTCTTCATAGTGATCAACAGATATAAATCCCAAGTGACTCAAAGAATATAGATGTGCTCCCCCGCAACGGCGCCAGAAAATAGTCTTGATAACCCACAAGTATAGGGGACCGCAATATTTTTCGAGGGTAGAGTATTCAACCCAAATTTATTGATTCGACACAAGGGGAGCCAAAGAATATTCTCAAGTATTAGCAGTTGAGTTGTCAATTCAACCACACCTAAAAGACTTAATATCTGCAGCAAAGTATTTAGTAGCAAAGTAGTATGGAAGTAACGGTAACGGTGGCAAAAGTAACAATAGCAGTTTTGTAGCAATTGTAACAGTGGCAGCGAAAAAGTAACTAAGCAAATATCAATATGTGAAAATCTCGTAGGCATTGGATCAATGATGAATAATTATGTCGGATGCGATTCCTCATGCAACGGTTATAACCTAGGGTGACACAGAACTAGCTCCAGTTCATCAATGTAATGTAGGCATGTATTCCGAATATAGTCATACGTGCTTATGGAAAAGAACTTGCATGACATCTTTTGTCTTACCCTCCTGTGGCAGCGGGGTCCTATTGGAAACTAAGGGATATTAAGGCCTCCTTTTAATAGAGTACCGGACCAAAGCATTAACATTTGGTGAATATATGAACTCCTCAAACTACGGTCATCACCGAGAGTGGTCCCGATTGTTGTCACTTCGGGGTTGCCGGATCATGACACATAGTAGGTGACTATTGACTTGCAAGATAGGATCAAGAACTCACATATATTCATGAAAACATAATAGGTTCAGATCTGAAATCATGGCACTCGGGCCCTAGTGACAAGCATTAAGCATGGCAAAGTCATAGCAACATCAATCTTAGAACATAATGGATACTAGGGATCAAACCCTAACAAAACTAACTCGATTACATGGTAAATCTCATCCAACCCATCACCGTCCAGCAAGCCTACGATGGAATTACTCACGCACGGCGGTGAGCATCATGGAATTGGTGATGAAGGAAAGTTGATGATGACGATGGAGATGATCTCCACTCTCCGGAGCCTCGAACGAACTCCAGATCAGCCCCCCCGAGAGAGATTAGGGCTTGGCGGCGGCTCCGTATCATAAACGCGATGAATCCTTCTCTCTCTTTTTTTTCTCCTTGAACGTGAATATATGGAGTTGGAGTTGAGGTCGGTGGAGCCTCAGGGGGCCCACGAGACAGGCGGGCACGCCCAGGGGGGTGGGCGCCCCCCCTCGTGGACATGGTGTGGCCCCCCAGGTCTTGATTCTTTCGCCAGTATTTTTTATATATTCCAAAAACATTCTCTGATTTTCAGGTCATTCCAAGAACTTTTATTTCTGCACAAAAATAACACCATGGCAATTCTGCTGAAAACAACGCCAGTCCGGGTTAGTTCCATTCAAATCATGCAAGTTAGAGTCCAAAACAAGGGCAAAATTGTTTGGAAAAGTAGATACGTTGGAGACGTATCAACTCCCCCAAGCTTAAACCTTTGCTTGTCCTCAAGCAATTCAGTTGACAAACTGAAAGTGATAAAGAAAAACTTTTACAATCTCTGTTTGCTCTTGTTGTTGCAAATATGTAAAGTCAGCATTCAAGTTTTCGTCAACAATTATGAACTAACCACGTTCACAATAACTTTTAGGTCTCATGTCACTCATATCATTGGCATAATCAACTAGCGAGCAATAATAATAAACCTCGGATGACAACATTTTTTCAAAACAATCATAATATAATATAACAAGATGGTATCTCGCTAGCCCTTTCTGAGACCGCAAAACATAAATGCAGAGCACCTCTGAAGATCAAGGATTGACTAGACATTGTAATTCATGGTAAAAGAGATCCAGTCACATTCATACTCAATGCAAATTAATAGAAATGCATGCAAATGACAACGGTGCTCTCCAACTGGTGCTTTTTGATAAGATGATGATGACTCAACATAAAAGTAAATAGATAGGCCCTTCATAGAGGGAAGCAGGGAGTTGCAGAGGTGCCAGAGCTCGAGTTTTGAAATAGAGATAAATAATATTTTGAGTGGTATACTTTCATTGTCAACATAACAACTGATACGTCTCCATCGTATCTATAATTTTTGATTGTTCCATGCTATTATTTATGAAGTCTTGGGTGTTTAATGGGCTTTATCATTCACTTTTATATCATTTTTGGGACTAACCTACTAACCCAAAGGCCGAGTCCAGATTGCTGTTTTTTGCCTATTTCAGGGTTTTGCAGAAAAGGAATATCAAACGGAGTCCAAACGGAATGAAACCTTCGTGAGAGATATTTTTGGAGGAAATCACGCTCGGGAGTCTTCGAGGCCAAGTCAGGGGACGTGGGACCAGCCCTCGAGGGTGGGGGGCACGCCCCCCTGCCTCGAGGCTGGCCCACACGGCCCCCGGTGCCCCCTTCTTCCTATATATACCTACGTACCCCAGAAACTCCATACGCAAAGAGAAAACCCTAATTCCACCGCCGTAGCTGCTGTTCCCGTGGAGATCCCATCTTGGAGCCTGTTCCGGGAGGGGGATCCATCACGGAGGCCTTCATCATCATCATCATCATCATCATCATCGCCCTCACCATGAGTTGTGAGTAGTTTACCTCAGACCTTCGGGTCCATAGCTAGTATCTAGATGGCTTCTTCTCTCTCTCTCTGGATCTCAATATAAAGTTCTCCTCGGTCTTCGAGGAGATCTATTCGATGCAATCTCTTTTTGCGGTGTGTTTGTCGAGATCCGATGAATTGTGAGTTATGATCAAGGTTATCTATGAAAGATATTTGGTTCTTCTCTGAACTTTTCATGTGTGCTCATAATATTCTTGCAAGTCTCTTCGAATTATTGGTTTGGTTTGGCCTACTAGATCTATAGTTCTTGCAATGGGAGAAGTGCTTGACTTTGGTTTCAATCTTGCGGTGTCCTTTCCCAGTGACAGTAGGGGCAGCAAGGCACGTATTGTATTGTTGCCATCGAGGATAAAACGATGGGGTTTTCATCATTTTGCTTGAGTTTATCCCTCTACATCATGTCATCTTTCTTAAGGCGTTACTCTATTCGTATGAACTCAATACACTAGATGCATGCTGGATAGCGGTCGATGTGTGGAGTAATAGTACTAGATGCATAATCGTTCGGTCTACTTGTCTCGGACGTGATGCCTATATACAATGATCATGCCTAGATAGTCTCATAATTATTCACTTTTCTATCAATTGCTCTAAAGTAATTTGTTTACCCGCCGTAGAATATCGCTATCATGAGAGAGGCCACTAGAGAAAACTATGGCCCCCGTGTCTATTCTCAACTTATCAATCTACACCTACTTTACTTTTCTTGCTTTTATTTGCTGTTTTATTAAACCAAAAATATAATTATCATCTCTATCAGATCTCACTCTCGTAAGTGACCGTAAAGGGATTGACAACCCCTTATCGCGTTGGCTGCGAAGTTCTTATTTGTTTGTGCAGGTGCGAGGGACTGGCGTGTGGTCTCCTACTGGATTGATACCTTGGTTCTCAAAACTAAGGGAAATACTTACGCTACTGTGTTGCATCTCCCTTTCCTCTTCGAGGGAATACAACGCAAGCTCAAGAGGTAGCAAGAAGAATTTCTGGCGCCATTGCCGGGGAGGCTTACGCAAAAGTCATATACCAAGTACCTATCACAAACCCTTATCCTTCACATTACATTTATTTGCCTCTCGTTTACCTCTTCCCCACTTCACCTTTGACATTTTATTCGCCCTTCTTCCGCCGTGTGTTTTTCGTTCGCTTGCTTCTTGTCTGCTCGTGTGCTGCTTGCTTGCTTGTCATCATGTCTAGCACACCTATCATTATCACCACTCCCGAGAGTGAGGTCCTCAACTTTCAACAAAGGGAGGAAGAAAACTTAAAAGATGCCTGGTATAGAATTTGCAACGCTCAAAATAGATCTAATCGGAAGCTTTCCACTTCCGTGCTTCTTCGCAATTTTTATGTTGGCATAACTCCATGGAATAGATTTATCTTAGATACCATTACCAGAGGGAATTTCTTGGGCAGCCACACCGTTGATTCTTATAAAGCTATGACTGAAGTATTTGGCTCATCACCTCTTATGGTTAATGGGACCTTTTTAACTTTGGAGCATGTTATGCAAAGGTTAGAAATTATTGAGAACAAAGTTGCTACGGTAGAATTGTTAGAGAACTTGGATAGAAAAATTCACAACAAAATTACCCAATATGGATCTAAGGTAGGAGTTGTTCTGAAAAATCTTAAAGAAAAAGAACCTATAGTTAAAGAAAAGCTAGATCAATATTCTACTAGAATCAATAAGCTTGAGGATGTTATCACTAATGTGGGTTCCGCTCATTCCGCTATAAAAACCACTCCAAATACCTCCACTAAGTTATCTAAGTTCATGTATGTCCCTAAAGACAAGGGTGAAACTTCTAGACTTGCGGATCTCAAATCCATAAGTGTTCATCCTAATTTTCTTACTTTTGCAAGAGACCCTTTTGACACTTTAGAATTTCTTGATCTCTTGCCCAAGAGTTTGATTATTCATAGGGACAAAGAAGTTCCCAAAAATCACAAGTGCTTAATTAAAGAATTGTCTTCCAAGGATGGCAATACATAGATTTATCTTTTATCGTGCCTAGCTAGGGTCGTAAAACGATAGCGCTTGTTGGGAGGCAACCCAATTTTATGTTTTTTGCTTTGTTGCTGTTAGGGAATAAATATTGCATCTAGCCTCTGATTAGATGTGTTTTCATGTTTTTTTTTAGTGTTTGTGCCAAGTAGAACCTTTGGTAAGACTTGTGTGAAGTTTATATGATCTTGCTGTGAAAAACAGAATCGTTAGCGCTCGCTAAAGTAGACTTAAGATTTTACTGGAGCGTGATTTTTAGTTGATTCTTTTTGATGATGATTGATAGACAAATTGCGCAAATTTAACAATTTAGTTTGAATTTTTTGGAGTTCCATAAGTAGGCGAACCCAGCAGATTACTACATACTGTTCTGTTTTTGACAGATTCTGTTTTTCGTGTGTTGTTTGCTTATTCCGATGCATCTACGAGTAATATTGGAGGATATGAACCATAGAGAACTTGGAGTACAGTAGGTTTAACACCAATATAAATAAAGAATGAATTCCTTGCTGTACCTTTGAGTGGTGGTTTGTTTTCTCTTACTAACGGAGCTCACGAGAATTTTTGTCTAAGTTTTGTGTTGTGAAGTTTTCAAGTTTTGAGTATTGCTTTGATGGACTATGGAACAAGGAGTAGCAAAGGCATAGGATTGGGGATGCCCATGGCACCCCAAGTAAATTCAAGATAATCAAAAGCCTAAGCTTGGGGATGCCCCAGGAAAGCATCCCCTCTTTCGTCTTCATCCATCGGTAACTATACTTGGAGCTATATTTTTATTCGCAACATGCTATGTGTTTTGCTTGGAGCGTCTTGTATAATTTGAGTCTTTGCTTGTTAGTTTGTCACAATCATCCTTGCTGGACACACCTATTTGAGAGAGTTAAATATGGCCTATAAATTGTTAGAACACTCTATGTGCTTCACTTATATCTTTTGAGTTGAATAGCTTTTGCTCTAGTGTTTCACTTATATCTTTTAGAGCATGGTGGTGGTAATATTTTGTAGAAATTGTTGAACTCTCATGATTCACTTAGATCTATTTGAGAGTATATTAAAACATCATGGTAAAGTGTTTAGGCTAAAGAAACTAGTCTTCACATGATAAACATCCAATGTCAATGTAGTAAAATTTTTCACACCAAGTGCACTGAATAGAAAGAGATGTTGGATGCTTGATAATTGTTTTGAGACATGAGGATAGTGATATTAGAGTCATGCTAGTGGAGTTATTATGAAATTGAGAAATATTTGTGTTAGGGTTAGTGATTCCCGTAGCATGCACGTATGGTGAACCGTTATGTGACTAAGATAAAGCATGAGGTATTTGTAGAGTGTCAACCTTTGTGTGGAGGTCGGGGGCGCGCGATGGTTAACTCCTACCAACCTCCTCCCTAGGAGCATGCGTTGATTGTTTTGTTTTAATGACTCGTAGATTTTTGCAATAAGTATATGAGTTCTTATGACTAATGTTGAGTCCATGGATTATACGCACTCTCACCCTTCCACCATTGCTAGCCTCTCTTGTACCGCGCAACTTTCGTCGGTGCCATAAACCCACTATATATCCTTCCTCAAAACAGCCACCATATTGTTCCTCAAAACAGCCACCATACCTACCTATCATGGCATTTCCATAGCCATTCCGAGATATATTGCCATGCAACTTTCCACCATTCCGTTTATATGACACACGTCATATTGTCATATTGCCATGCATGATCATGTAGTTGACATCGTATTTGTGGCAAGGCCACCATGCATAATCTTTTCATACATGTCACTCTTGTTTCATTGCACATACCGGTACACCGCCGGAGGCATTCGTATAGAGTCATAGTTTGTTGTTATAGTATCGAGTTGTAATATTGTGTTGTAATGAAATTGTGATGATCATCATTTTTAGAGTATTGTCCCATGGAAGGAAAGGCTGAATCTATAAAGCCCCTCCGCAAAAAAAAAAGGAAAAAGAAAAAAAAGGCCAAAGAAAAAAAGAAAGGCCAAAAAAAAGAAAAAAAAGAAGAAAAATAAAAAGAAAAGAAAAAGGGACAATTGCTACTATCTTTTTCCACACTTGTGCTTCAGAGTAGCACCATGTTCTTCATTGTAGAGAGTCTCAAGTTTAGTCACTTTCATATACTAGTGGGAATTTTCATTATAGAACTTGGCTTGTATATTCCAACGATGGGCTTCCTCAAATGCCCTAGGTCTTCGTGAGCAAGCAAGTTGGATGCACACCCACTAGTTTCTTTTGTTGAGCTTTTATTCATATTTAGCTCTAGTGCATCCGTTGCATGGCAATCCCTACTCACTCACATTGATATCTATTGATGGGCATCTCCATAGCCCGTTGATACGCCTAGTCGATGTGAGACTATCTCCCTCTTTTTGTCTTCTCCACAACTACCTCTATTCCACCCATAGTGCTATATCCATGGCTCACGCTCATGTATTGCGTGAAAGTTGAAAGGTTTGAAAAGATAGAGCATGAAAACAAATGCTTGGCTGAAATCAGGGTTGTGCATGATATGAATATTTAGTGTGATAATAAGGGAGCATAGCCAACACTATATGATTTTGTACGGATAACTTTCTTTAGCCATAGTATTTTGAGAAGACATGATTGCTTTGTTAGTATTGCTTGAAGTATTGTTATTTCTTATGTCAATATAGACTTTTGTCTAGAATCTTTCAGATCTGAACATTCATGCCACAATTAAGATAATTACATTGAAAAACTATATTGGTTAGCATTCCACATAAAAAATTCTTTCTTTATCATTTACCTACTCGAGGACGAGTAGGAATTAAGCTTGGGGATGCTTGATACGTCTCCAACGTATCTATAATTTTTATTGTTCCATGCTATGAAGTCTTGGATATTTAATGGGCTTTATCATTCACTTTTATATCATTTTTGGGACTAACCTACTAACCCAAAGGCCCAGTCCAGATTGTTGTTTTTTTGCCTATTTTAGGGTTTTGCAGAAAAGGAATATCAAACGGAGTCCAAACAGAATGAAACCTTCGCGAGAGATATTTTTGGAGGAAATCAACAACCAATAGATCTCGATATCTTCCATGCTACACACATTATAGGCGGTTCCGAAACAGAATGGTAAAGTTTATACCCCCCACCACCAACAAGCACACTCCATGGCTGGCCCGAAACAACGGGTACTGTCCATACCAACAACATCCCTGGGGGAGTTTTGTTTAATTATTTTGATTTGATTTGAGCATGGGACTGGGCATCTTGGTTACCAGCCATTTTCTCGCGAATGATGAGTGGAGTCCACTCATCGTGAGAATAACCCACCTAGCATGGAAGATATAGACATCCCTAGTTGATACATGAGCTGTTCGAGCATACAAAACATAATTTCATTTGAACGTTTAGAGTTTGACACATACAAATTTACATGGAACGACAGGTAGATACCGCATATAGGGAGGTATGGTGGACTCATATGGAATAACTTTGGGGTTTATGGAAGTGGATGCACAATCAATATTCCCGCTTAGTACAAGTGAAGGCTAGAAAGAGAGTGGGAAGCGACCAACTAGAGAGCGACAACAGTCATGAACATGCATTAAAATTAATCAACAATGAATGCAAGCATGAGTAGGATATAAATCACCATGAACATAAATATCGTGGAGGCTATGTTGATTTTGTTTCAACTACATGCGTGAACATGTGCCAAGTCAAATCACTCGAATCGTTCAAAGGAGGATACCACCCTATCATACCACATCACAACCATTTTAATAGCATGTTGGCACGCAAGGTAAACCATTATAAACTCCTAGCTAATTAAGCATGTCATGAGCAACTATAATCTCTAATTGTCATTGCAAGCATGTTTCATTCATAATAGGGTGAATCAGGAATGATGAACTATTCATATTTACAAAAACATGATAGGTCGAGTTCATACCAGCTTCTCTCATCTCAATCAGTTCATCATATATCATCATTATTGCCTTTCACTCGCATGACCGAACGGTGTGGATATTAATAATAGTGCACGTGCATTGGACTATGCTGGAATCTGCAAGCATTTAATACAAGGGAGAGGACAAGGTAATATGGCTCTTGGTTAAATCAACAGTAATGCATATTAGAGCCACTAAACATTTTCATCATGGTCTTCTCCTCTTGACCCCCAAAGAAAAGGAAATTTACACGGGAAAGCTCCCAACAAGCAAAAGAAGAATGAGAAATCTTTTGGGTTTTCTTTAATTACTACTACTACAAGCATGGAAAGTAAACTAGCTAAAAGCTACAACTATTTTTTTTTGTTTTTCGGTTTTCTTAAGGTTTTTCTAACACACAAGAAAAAGACTAAGAAAAGAAATTAAACTAGCATGGATAGTATAATGAAAAAGTATGAGTACCGAATACTGGAATGAGTGTGTGAACATGAATGTAATGTCGGTGAGAAATACGTACTCCCCCAAGCTTAGTCTTTTGGCCTAAGTTGGTCTATGGCCACGGATCAAAGCTACTCTCTCCGGTGTACGGACAAGTGTCCTCTGGGTGCCACTGATTGGCAATCTCGTGTGGATCCCACTGGTAAATCGACTGCCGATAGGGGTCAAGTGATGGCTCCGGCTCAGGCTCTGAAACCTGTGCCATGCTCCAGTACGCATAAACGACATCTGGCAAGACGAGGTACGTGCCTAAAAGTAAATCAAACAAAGAGGGTGCAGGCAAGGTAATAATCTCACAATACTTTTTTATCAAATATCAATTTATACTTAAGCAATTTCTTCTTATCTTTAACAATAAAATCATGCGCTATCATACTCTTATAATTTAGAAAAGCAGGGGCCAACAACTTCTCTTCCTTCTCATGATGCCTAATAGGTATCCTAAAGTGTTCAGCAAGGCGTGAAGTAAATATACCTCCGAAGATGGGCCCCTTTGTACGATTCAGACTTAGTCGTTTAGCAATAACAGCGCCTAATCTAAAAGTGGTATCTTGGAACAAAGCATGGCGCAAAATAACAATATCAGGCGCACTCAGATTCCCACTGTTCCCACGACCAATTAAGCATCTACTAGCAAATATCGCCAAGTAGCGTAGAACAGGAAAATGTATACTAGTAATTCTTGCCTCTAAGACTTTCCTCGTTTCTCCTACAACAATTGTATTAATAAACCCCTCCACATCCTTACGATGTGGTTCCTCTAAGCTATCCGCAAAGGGTATCTTACAAACTTGACAAAATTCATATAGTGACATCTCCCTAACCTCATCATATAAGTGAAACTCCACTGAAGAAGGTGATTTCTTAGCATGGTAATAGAAAAATTTCACAAAAATATTAGTGAGTAAGAGATAATGTTCGCGCTGGTCGTGGAGGAAGTCGGTGAGGCCTGTATTCTCAGCCAAGTAATAAAAGTCTTTATAAATCCCGACGGCTCTCAGGAACTCATCAGAAGGCAATTCACATGGCCGAATTTCCGTAGTGCGAGGAAGATTGTATTTGGGCTTTTTATTCTCCTCCTTCTACTTATCCTTTGAGCTTTGGCTAGAGGAGCCTCTCAACAATCTCATCATCATTTTATTCCTCTGAAAAATTTCTGAAATTTTTAGTGACTCAAAATAAAAGTGAACCAAACTCAACAAGACTGATAGCAACTACTCCCACAAGTGCCCAGAGACTATATCATGCATTAGAACTACTTGGGACCACATAAATTTGACATAAGCTCAAGAACAGGGCCATCTAAGGAGAAAAATTTGCAATAAATAAAGCACTAGAACAAAAACTAATTGGACCATTGGAGGAGTCACATACCGAAGATCAATCTCCCCAAACAGTTTTGTGAATGGAGCTTTGAGCAAGGAGATCGAAAATGGCAGCAAGAAGAGCTATAACACGAGTTTGAGCTATGGGAGGATTTTTTCTGGAGGAACATGAAGTGTGTGGTTGCTGGAATAAGTGGAGGGAGGCCACGTGGGGCCCACGAGGCAGGGGGCGCGCCCCGGGGTGGGCGCAACCTGTACCCTCGTGGCCAGGTGTTGTGGCCCCTTGACGTGTTCTCAGTGCCAAATATTCTTAAATATTCTAGAAAAAATCATATTTCATTTTCGGGGCATTTGGAGAACTTTTATTTTCGGGGTATTTTTTATTGCAAGGATAACTCAGAAAATAGACAGAAAATACTATTTTTCTTTATTTAATCTAAATAACAGAAAGTAAAAGGAGGGTACACAGAGTTGTGCTTTCTAGCTTCATCCATCTCATGCTCATCAAAAGGAATCCACTAACAAGGTTGATCAAGTCTTGTTAACAAACTCTTTCTGAATAACATGAAACGGGAGAATTTTTGAACAACACTAGGTTACCTCAATGGGGATATGTATGTCCCCAACAGTAAGAATATCATATTTCTTGTTGATAGTAGGAAGAGGAAATTCAAAACCTCCAATAATAATCATTGAAATTTTTCCAATAGAATTGATACTGTGGACTTGAGGTTGTTTCCTCGGAAAGTGTACTGTATGCTCATTACCATTAACATGAAAAGGGACATTGCCTTTGTTGCAATCAATAACAACCCCTTCAGTATTCAAAAAGGGTCTACCAAGGATAATAGACATACTATCGTCCTTGGGAATATCAAGAATAACAAAGTTCGTTAAAATAGTAACGTTTGCAACCAGAACAGGCACATCCTCATAAATACCGACAGGTACAGTAGTTGATTTATCGGCCATTTGCAAAGATATTTCAGTAGGTGTCAACTTATTCAAATAAAGTATATGATATAAAGAGAGAAACAGAACACTAACACCGGCTCCAAGATCACATAAAGCAGTTTTAACATAGTTTCTTTTAATGGAGCATGGTATAGTTGGTACTCCTGGATCTCCTAGTTTCTTTGGTATTCCACCTTTAAAAGTATAATTGGCAAGCATGGTGGAGATTTCTACTTCCTGTATCTTTCTTTTATTTTTAATAAATCTTTCATATACTTAGCATAAGGATTTGTTTTAAGCACATCAGTCAAACGCATACGCAAAAATATAGGTCTAATCATTTCAGCAAAGCGCTCAAAATCCTCATCATCCTTTTTCTTGGATGGTTTAGGAGGAAAAGGCATGGGTTTCTGAACCCATGGTTCTCTTTCTTTACCGTGCTTCCTAGCAATGAAGTCTCTCTTATCATAACGTTGATTCTTTGATTGTGGGTTATCAAGATCAACAGCAGGTTCAATCTCTACATCATCATTATTGCTAGGTTGAGCATCAACATGAACATCATCATTATCATTATCACTAGGTTCATGTTCATTACCAGATTGTGTTTCATCATCAGAGATAGAAATATCATTGGGATTCTCAAGTGTGTCAACAATAGGTTCACTAGAAGCATGCAAAGTCCTATCATTTTTCTTTTTCTTCTTCTTAGAAGGACTAGGTGCATCTACATTAGTTCTCTGAGAATCTTGCTCAATTCTCTTAGGGTGACCCTCAGGATACATAGGTTCCTGAGTCATTCTACCCCCTCTAGTCGTAACTCTAACAACATTATCATTTTTCTTACTATTTAATTCATTGAGCAAATCATTTTGTGCTTTAAGTACTTGTTCTACTTGAGTGGTAACCATAGAAGCATGTTTACTAATGAGTTTAAGCTCACCTTTAACTCTAGACATATAATCACTCAAGTGTTCAATCATATAAGCATTACGTTTCAATTGTCTACTAAGATAAGCGTTGATGTTTTCTTGTTTAACAATAAAATTGTCAAACTCATCTAAGCATTGGCTAGCATACTTATAACGAGGAATATCACCTTCATCAAATCTATAGAGAGAATTTACCTTTACTACTTGTGTCGGGTTATCAAGACCATGTATCTCTTCAATAGGTGGTAAATTCTTTACATCTTCAGCTTTAATACCTTTTTCTTTCATAGATTTTTTTGCCTCTTGCATATCTTCAGGACTGTGAAATAGAATACCCCTTTTCTTCAGAGTTGGCTTAGGAGTTGGTTCAGGAAGTGTCCAATTGTTTTCATTAATCAACATATTATTCAATAACAGTTCAGCTTGATCAACAATTCTTTCCCTGAAAACACAACCAATATAACTATCCAGGTGGTCTCTGGAAGCATCGGTTAGTCCATTATAAAAGATATCAAGTATTTCATTTTTCTTAAGAGGATGATCAGGCAAAGCATTAAGTAATCGGAGAAGCCACCCCAAGCTTGTGGGAGACTCTCTTCTTCAATTTGCACAAAATTATATATTTCCCTTAAGGAAGCTTGTTTCTTATGAGCGGGAAAATATTTAGCAGAGAAGTAATAAATCATATCCTGGGGACTACGCACACAACCAGGATCAAGAAAATTAAACCATGTTTTAGCATCACCCTTTAAGGAGAACGGATATAACTTAAGGATATAGTAGTAACACATTATTTCCTCATTGGTGAATAGGGTGGCTATATCATTCAATTTAGTAAGATGTGCCACAATAGTTTCAGATTCATAGCCATGGGAAGGATCAGATTCAACCAAAGTAATTAACTTAGGATCAACAGAGAAATCATAATCCTTAACAGAAATACAGATAGGTGAAGTAGAAAAAGCAGGGTCATATTTCATTCTAGCATTCAAAGATTTTTCTTTCAGCAACATAACCCTCAGGCACAACAGGCAATTAATATCTAGGGGGAGAATCTTCATCATCACTTTCTTAAATATTACCAGTTTCAATAATTTCATTCTCTCTAGCCCTAGCAAGTTGTTCATCAAGAAATTCACCTAGTGGCACAGTATTATCAAGCATAGAAGTAGTTTCATCATAAGTATCAGTAGACCATAAAGGTGAGCATTGCGGCGCCCGTCCAGCTTATGGACGAAGTGACACAAATATTTGATAAATTTGAACTAAAAAATAATTACATAAATCTTGAACCATTCGAGTTATATATATCTTCCCCACTAACATAGATGGTTTTTATGTCACGTTGGTGAGAAACGAAGATGCAAATATAAATAGAAAATTTCAACACAAGATGATTTTTATATTACATTTGATATCATAGTAACATTGATGGCTACCTTTTCCTTTCTTTCCTTTTCACAATGCAGCTATCCTTTTCTAAACAAGTTGGTTGAAATTTTGCATGAACTCCTCATGCGTTTCACACAGAACTTGCCTGCTTGATTTCATTTAGAAGCTTATGAATTACGTAAAATGAGTTTATGAGCTCCCACAATTATTTTTTATAATTTTCCACCATCACAAGAATCATTCGAATGTGTTTTCTACCTTTTCTTGGCACCATCTCACAACACATCAATCATAAATGACTGGACATTCAGATCCTAGTAAACCTCACTGTGCCATTGCTTGGTCTTCTTGAGTTGCAACAACTTCTGATTCTAGCTCTCTCCTTTATGCTCTACAACTTTCTTGAGTTTATCCGGAATCCCTAGCACAATTCCGTTTGAATCGTAGAAGTAGATGTGCACACAGCCATACAAATGTTGAAACTTTTATCGTTCTACTTATACCATTAGATCTTGTACTCTTGACGTTGAACGTCAATTTTGCACCACTAACTTTCTGCTCCCTATTTGGTGTCTTGCCAAACCTACAAATTAAAGGCACTCAATTATCACCTGCACAAAGAGCACAAGTACAAATGGCATGCCCAATATCAGTGATATTTTATGACAGAAGCATTTAACCAAATTAGTCATATATAAAATAATAACTGCAATAAGGTATCGAGATGGAAGAGGTCTAATAACATGAAACTGTCCAGATAGCTTGTGACATAAAAAAAGGTTGTTAGAATTAGGCACACCCGTAGCCAAACCAGGCGACCAAAATTGTAAACAGAAGATTAACATGCTCACATTGGCCAAAAGCATAATGTTGCACCTCCAAAAAAACAATAGGTTCTTACTTGCTATGAGTTGTAAGCAGCAGTTGGATGCTTCTCACTCTGATGTTGAATCGAGCAAATATTACTTGGGGAACAAGTGAAGCTGAAGCCTTGCATGATTATCAAATGGTAATCACTACCTAATGGAAGAGCTTCCTCCTAGATACAATGCCTTGAATATTGCCTGACAAATATTCATTTGCCAACATGTGCTGGAATTCTCTTGGAAAAATTTGCCATGCACAATTTCAAGCAGGATTCGTTGATGAGGAACTAAACTTGTAGGATTTACCTCATCTTTGATGTTGGATAGAATGAGGTTTCTAGCTTCCTGGATGACGATTTCACTTCTTAAATAAAAGGTGAAATGCTATAAAAAAATCTGTCATAAATATTGATGCGAGATGAACATCAGGAGTTAGTCAATATGTGTGCAAAAACGATTAGGTAAAAATAAGTGAAAATGATTTCACAAACCTCACCGCAGGCTGCAACGAGGGGTCGTTGACGCGTCGTTGCGGCTAATGTCGAGGTTGTTGGAGCGGACACATGCTGGATGGCGTGGATGCTGCTTGAAGCAAAAGAGCATGGCGGTCAAACGGGCAAAATCGAAGGCGAGACAAGAGGGAGAAAGATTCATAATATATATGAGGAACCTAGGAGAAGGAGGCGAGCCAGCATGAAACGGCCGTCCACGGCCACCCGGAAGGAAAGGAAATCGAAGGGGCGCACCTTCTACACCATTAATGGAGGGAATAAACAAAGAGGACGCCACCAAGGGCCCTTGAGACCGATCGATACTGGGAGGAAGAGACCAGTGATGGATGCCGACGCTGCATGCGGCAGCCGCAGCTGCCATGGAAGAACATTGCAGGAGACGGCATTAAAAAAATTGAGGAACGGATTCACCGTGGGAATCTGTGGAGAATGAGTGCAGGGTGCCGACGCCGAAGCAGACCTACTGCAAAAGGTGGCCGCCCGGGATGGATGGCGGCGGCGGCGCAGCATGGACCAAACAGAGGAGCAGCTCGGGGGATATAGGGAAAACATCGCCACGATAAAAACCTCACGACCTGGCCTGCTCAGGGATAGGTTAGATGTGCCCGACCTGGCCTGGCTTTTCACGTTGTTGGACTGAATCTGGGCCTACTCTACGTTTTGGCCCGATTACGGGTGATATCTGTAGCTAAATCTGAAGAGCAGCGGCCCTCGAGACGTGCGGGACGAACTTAGACGACCGAGTAATTCTGCACGTTGATACAAATGATCCAATGGCTGGGAGTTCCAAATCGCTGTCAGGGCTCCTAGCTAGCCGAGTCTTACTGTTTCTCAATGCATAGCAGAAGTGGCATCATCAAAAACATGCGACATATCAGATTCAATAGCAGGTGTAGGTGTCGCAAATTTACTCATAACAGAGGGTGAATCAAGTGCAGAGCTAGATGGCAGTTCCTTACCTCCCCTCGTAGTTGAGGGATAAATCTTGGTTTTTTCATCTCTCAAGTTCTTCATAGTGATCAACGGATATAAATCCCAAGTGACTCAAAGACTATAGCTATGCTCCCTGGCAACGGTGCTAGAAAATAGTCTTGATAACCCACAAGTATAGGAGATCGCAAAAATTTTCGAGGGTAGAGTATTCAACCCAAATTTGTAGATTCGACACAAGGGGAGCCAAAGAATATTCCCAAGTATTAGCGGTTGAGTTGTCAATTCAACCACACCTGAAAGACTTAATATTTGCAGCAAAGTATTTAGTAGCAAAGTAGTATGGAAGTAAAGGTAACGGTGGCAAAAGTAACAATAGCAGTTTTGTAGCAATTGTAACAGTGGCAGCGGAAAAGTAACTAAGCAAATATCAATATGTGAAAAGATCGTAGGCATTGGATTAGTGATGGATAATTATGCCGGATGCAATTCCTCATGCAACGATTATATCCTAGGGTGACACAAAACTAGCTCCAGTTCATCAATGTAATGTAGGCATGTATTCCGAATATAGTCATACGTGCTTATGGGAAAGAACTTGCATGCGATCTTTTGTCCTACCCTCCCGTGGCAGTGGGGTCCTATTGGAAACTAAGGGATATTAAGGCCTCCTTTTAATAGAGTACCAGACCAAAGCATTAACACTTAGTGAATACATGAACTCCTCAAACTACGGTCATCATCGAGAGTGGTCCCGATTGTTGTCACTTCGGGGTTGCCGGATCAAAACACATAGTATGTGACCATTGACTTGCAAGATAGGATCAAGAACTCACATATATTCATGAAAACATAATAGGTTCAGATCTGAAATCATGGCACTTGGGCCCTAGTGACAAGCATTAAGCACGGCAAAGTCATAGCAACATCAATCTTAGAACATGATGGATACTAGGGATCAAACCCTAACAAAACTAACTCGATTACATGGTAAATCCCTCCAACCCATCACCGTCCAGCAAGCCTACGATGGAATTACTCACGCATGGTGGTGAGCATCATGGAATTGGTGATGGAGGAAGATTGATGATGACGACGGTCTCCACTCTCTGGAGCCCCGAACGGACTCCAGATCAGCTCTCCCGAGAGAGATTAGGGCTTGGCGGCAGCTCCGTATCGTAAAATGCGATGAATCCTTCTCTCTCAGTTTTTTCGCCCCGAACGTGAATATATGGAGTTGGAGTTGAGGTCGGTGGAGCTTCAGGGGGCCCACGAGACAGGGGGCGCGCCCAGGGAGGGGGGGGGGTGGGCGCACCCCCACCCTCGTGGACAGGGTGTGCCCCCTTGGTCTTGATTCTTTCGCCAGTATTTTTTATATATTCCAAAAATATTCTCTGTTGATTTTTAGGTCTTTCTGAGAACTTATATTTCTGCACAAAAATAACACCATGGCAATTCTGCTGAAAACAACGTCAGTCCGGGTTAGTTCCATTCAAATCATGCAAGTTAGAGTCTAAAACAAGGGCAAAAGTGTTTGGAAAAGTAGATACGTTGGAGACGTGTCAACGGTTGCTGGCAGCCGTTGGTTTCGGGACCTTCCCTGGACCACGCTTGAATTTCTTCCTCTTGGAAGGGTTGCTCGACGTAGACCCCGAGCCGTTCGAGGCCACCATGTCAGCCGACTCGGTAGCAAGTGGATCCTGTTCTTCAAAGGCCCCTCTGACATCGTCATCCGACGTCGACTCCTCGTTGGTGGCAACCTGACGAGAGCCAGACGACTCGGTCGTGAAAGAGTTGGTGACGTGGCTCGCTCTACCGCTCACGACTCTCCGGTACTTACTAGAGCCCCCCTCTGAATCTGAAAACACAATAAAACATATTAGTTACTAAAACAGAGAGTAATTTGAAAATAAAATAAGATACAATTATGAATAACTATAAAAGAGAACTAATTTATTGGTTGAATGGTTAGCCATCTACTAATATGAAAAACTAAACCAGAAGCATTCGACTAGCATAACATTATTGGCTAGTTAGGGCATACAATAAGCTGATGAAGAATGCTAGTTAGGGCATACAATTAAATAGCAGTAGCTCACAATAAATAGCGACAACTCACAAAAAATTAAGTAGCATTACGGTCCTTCAAATTTCCCTAATGTCAATTTCAGCATGAGTTTGCAACGGTTCCGAACACATCATGCTTTTTGAATTACTTGTAAGATTCATATAATTCAAATCACATGACATATTTCTAAATGAATGTAACTATCATATTGCCAAACACATATCTGAAAACATATGACTTTATGAATTAATATACCTAATCAGATGTTAGTTAATCAATATTTACCTAAGCAAAAATTTCCATATCTAAATTTTGAAATAGAGGACTACTTTACTTGACCAAAATTTACCTAAGCACACTACAATCATGATGAAACAATAGTTAAACTTGAATGATGAAGCTAGGGTTGAGGAGGAGAGGGAGTCGGAGGGGAGAGTAATGGGGTTGAGGGGTGGGTGGGGGCAGTGGGGTGGGAGGGGTGGGAGAGGAGGGCAGGGGAGTTATTGACGGCATGCCACACTGGGCACCGACCATGAAGAAGACGTCGGCGGTGACAGAGGTGGCGGCACATCGTGGTGGTGGCGGCGATTTCGACGGCGATGCAAAGGATAGAGAAGGATAGAGCGGGCCAGGGCAAACTGAGTGAAAGAAAGAAAGGGGAACGACTAAGATCGAGGTTTAGGTCCTTTACCGAGAGGGACTCTTGGTAAAGGTAGGCATTACTGAGCGCCAGATATCGACGCTCGGTAACAACTGTGCCACTTCTTTATTTTCCTTCTATTTGTGTTTTTGTTTGGCACTCTCTTTTTGTATCTGATATTTCATATATTTTTATGACTAAAGTTTGAAATGCCATGACTTTTGATGACTTATGTTTTGGGCTACATTTTTTCAAATCTCAACTTTAAGAACTATAAAGTAAAAAACATGAGAACGAGGACCTGCCATAACACGGAGAAGCATGTATTCACCATGGCCTACCCCCTCTTAGTGTAATTCAATGTCCTAGACCATCGGGGCCACCAGATGGGTGCTCGATCTGGAAACCGCCCGGGGGAGGGGTGCTACTTGTGAGCTGCATTGGGATCTCCCCGAAGAGGAGGGGATGATGCAGTACAGTAGAGATAAGTTTTTCCCTCGGTTATGAAACCAAGGTTATCAATCTGGTAGGAGAACTAAGCAACACTATGTAAACAACACCTACACATTGACCACAAATACTTGCAACCCAGTGCGTAGAGGGGTTGTCAATCCCTCAACGGTATTGAGAAAGGTTAAAGTAGATCTGAAAAATACAAAATAAAATTATAGCAAGGTACGTTTTGTTTTAATATATGATAGAAAATAGACTTGGGGGCCATAGATTTCACTAGAGGTTTCTCTCGAGAAAATAGCATATGGTGGGTAAACAAATTATTGTTGGGCAATTGATACAAAAGCAAATAATTATGATGATATCCAAGGCAATGATCTTGTATATAGACATCACGTCAAAGATTAGTAGACCGACTCCTGCCTGCATCTACTACTATTACTTCACACATCGACCGCTATCCAGCATGCATCTAGTGTGTTAAGTTCATGAAAGAACGGAGTAATGCCTTAAGCAAGATGACATGATGTAGACAAGATGAATGCATGTATGAATAAACCCCATCCTTTTATCCTTAATAGTAATGATACATGCGTGTCATCTCCTTTTGTCACTGAGATTGAGCACCGCAAGATCGAACCCATCTCAAAGCACCTCTTCCCATGGCAAGAAAAATCAATCTAGTTGGCCAAACTAAACCAATAAATCAGAGAAGAAATACATGGCTATACAAACCATGCGTAAAAGAGTTCAGAGAAAACTCAAATAATATTCATGGATAGATCTGATCATAAACTCACAATTCATCATATCCCAACAAACACACCGCAAAAAATCATTACATCAAATAGATCTCCAAGAACATCGAGGAGAACATTGTATTGAAGATAAAAATAGAGAAGAAGCCATCTATCTACTAACTACGGACCCGTAGGTCCGTGGTAAACAAGGCAAGAATCATCAGAGGGGAAACAAGGATGATGAAGAACCCCTCCGTGATCATTTCCCCCTCCAAAAGAGTGCTGGAAAAGGCGTCTAGATTGGGTCTCGTGGTTCTAGAACTTGCGGTAGCGGAAAAAGTATTTCGTCAACTCCCCTAGGGTTTGATTTTAGAGTATTTATAGTGCCAGAGGTAGGTCAAGATGGTGCCCATCGGCCCACTACCTACCAGGGCGCGCTAGAGGCCCCTAGCGTGCCCTAGTGCCTAGTGGTCCCCACGAGCCTGTTCTCATGGCCTCTAGAAGCTTCTAGGGTTTTTTATCACGAGAAAAAAATCTCCAAACAGTTTTGTGGCATTTGGACTTCGTTTGATATTGATATTCTGCAAAGCAAAAAATAAATAGGAACCGTCACTGGGCACTAAGTTAATAGGTTAGTTCCAAAAAATGATATAAAGTTGCTTGTAAATGTATATAAAACATCCAAGATTGATAATATAATAGCATGAAACAATTAAAAATTTATAGATACATTGGAGACGTATCTAGGGGGGAACCACCCCTACATGCGTGTGGACCATGCATATTCATGAAAGGGTGGTGTATTGTTTGAATACCCAACGCACATCCTTGATCTGGCACATGCATGACAAACCGCACACACGGGCGGGAACATCAAGGACCAACTGCGTTCGTCCCCGAGACCTAGCCGACGGTAGGCGATCCTATGATAGAACAAGCTTAGACTTGGCCTGGCATCTGATGATGACCTGCCATCACATGGAGAAGCAGGTATTCACCGTGGCCTACCCCCTCTCGGTGCTGGTCAATGCCCTAGACCGCCGGGGCCACCGAATGGTTACTCGATCTGGAAACCACCCCTACATGTGTGTGGCTGATAACCCACATCTACAGGGGATCAATTGTGGCCTTTCTCCATAAGTAAGAGTGTCGAACCCAACGAGGAGCTAAAGGTAGAATTTATATTCCCTTCAAGTTCTATCGACCACCTATACAACTCTACGCACACTTAACATTCGCTTTACCTAGAAGAATAATAAAACTACTTTGTAGGTGTAACGATAAATTTGCGAGAATAAAACAATAAGTACTTTTCAAGAATAAAACTAGGAGTAATTTGCAAGATACAGATTTGTCCCTAGGCAATGGGTAACTAAACTGGTAATCATTATTGCAATTTTATATATGAGGAGAGGCATGAGCGAACATACTTTCCGTACTTGGATCATATGCTCTTACGATTAGAACTCTAGCAAGAATCCGCAACTACTAAAGATCACTAAGGTAAACCAAACCATAGCATTAAGTAACAAGTCCTCTTTACCCCCATACGCAAAAAAACCCTCACTCGGGTATGTGTTTCCGTCGCTCACGCCACCTACTATAAGAAAATCAATAACATAGTGCAACGCCCTACAACGGTAATCCCACAAGTTTGCGTGACACGAAAGGAACCATAGGAGAGCACCAAGATAAAACATACAACTTAAACTAATCACGATCATCAATCAACCCATAGGACAAAATGAATCTACTCAAACATCATATGATAGCCACATACCATTGGATAATAATATATAGCATTAAGCACATTGTTTAAGTAGAGGTTACAGTGGGGAGAAGAGGTGTTAAACTGTTGCATAGAGGAGGAGAGAGTTGGTTGACGACGTCAAAGTTGTCTGTGTAGAACGTCGTCATGATGGTTGCCCTGGCAACGTTCTAGCGCCACCGGGTGAGAGGGGGAGAGATACTGGATCTTTGTCTCTATTCTCTTCTCTTTCACGTTCCTATTTTCTGTCCCTTCACCATTCCTTAAATTCCTGGAGTTCCATAACTCTGATTGGGCTAAAATTTTGAGGGGATTTTTATCCATAAATTATCTTTCTTGCAACAAAAGAAGTTCTGCAATCGCCTTACAAGGGAGTGATATGTCTCCAACGTATCTATAATTTTTTATTGTTCCATGCTGTTATATTATCATTCTGGGATGTTTTACAATCATTTTATATCAACTTTATATCATTTTTTTGGGACTAACCTATTGACATAGTATCTAGTGCTAGTTGTTGTTTTTTGCTTGTTTTTTACTTCGTAGAATATCAGTACTAAATGGAGTCCAATCGCAGTGAAACTTTGTGGAGATTTTTTTGGACCAGAAGACAACTTGGAAGCCAAGGAAGCACCTGGGGGGAGGCCCGTTGGGCCCATGATACACCATGGCATGCCAGAGGCCCCTAGCGCGCCCTAATGTATCATGGGGCCCATGGAGGTCCTCTTCACCACCTCTTCGCTCTATAAATCCTCAAAAATTCCAGAAACCCTAGGGGAGTAGCCGAAACACAATTCCAGCTGTGCAAGTTCCAGAACCACGAGATCCAATCTGACACCATCATGGAGGGGTCCATCATCCTCATTGGTGCCTCTCCGATGATGCGTGAGTAGTCCACCATAGTCCTACGGGTATGCAGGCAGTAGCTAGATAGATTCTTGTCTCCTTTTAATTCTCAATACAATGGTCTCTTGGAAATCTACTTGATGTAAAGTACTTGCTATCATGAGAGAAGCATCTAGTGAAACCTATGGCCCATGGGTCTCTTTTACATCTTATAAGTTTTCGATATACTATTTTGCAATCTTTCACTTTTCAATCTATAAACCAAAAACCCAAAAATATTTACTTTACTTGTTCATATATTTCTATCTGATCTCACTTTTGCAAATAACCTAGAGGGGATTGACAACCCCTTTATAGCGTTGGGTGCAAGTTGTTTGATTGTTTGTGCAGGTATTTGGCGACTTATGTGTGATCTCCTACTGGAGTGATACCTTGGTTCTCAAAAACTGAGGGAAATACTTACTTCACTCTTGTTGCATCCCCTTTCCTCTTTAAGGGAAACACCAATGCACCTCGGGAAAGTAGCGAAGAAGCAAAAGAGTTCTAGCACCATTGCCGGGGAGATCTACGCCAAGTCAAGACCCACCAAGTACCCTTCATTAAACTCTCATCTCTTGCATTTACATTATTTGCCATTCGCCTCTCATTTTCCTCTCCCCCACTTCTAAAATGTTTTCAGAAAAACACAAAAACATTTGCCTTCTTTTCGTTTGCCTTTTTCTCGTTCGATCCTATGTTTGCTTGTGTTGCCATGTGCCTTCTATTTGCTTGCATCTTCGCTTGCTAAAAATCTAATTATGGATCCTCATCCACTTGCTAATCTTTTTAAGAGATCCAATTATGATGAACCAATTGCTAGTGAGTTGAGTGCACTAGATTATCTTTATGAGGTTTTGCTTGAAATTCATGAATCTGAAATTTGTGATGAAATGTTGAAAGAAGAAATTTATGAAGTGATTCACGATAGATCTTTGAATTAAAAACGTGATTGCAATGATGTTATTATAAATTCTATTAATGTCAATTGTGTTAATGATATGCAAAACCCTAAGCTTGGGGATGCTAATTTTGCCATGTCCACTACTTGTTGCAATGATCATGATTGGGGTGATTCTTTTTATGATCTAGAAAATTTATTTAATCCCCGTGATGCATGTAAGATTGATAGTAATGTTTGCAATAATATTGAAAGTGGGTTTGGAAGAGTGTCAATTTTAGTGTAGCGACCTCGATCCCAATGGACCGGAGTCTCTGTGCTTAAGTGTCATCCCTGGATCGGTATGCTGACACACACAGTACTTGAGGATTTATAACAGAGTTTCAATCACACATTTACATCGTAATCCTCATAAAGAGTCTTAGTACAAAAATATGGCTGAAGGCCATCTAACAATAATTAAACTAAGGTGAACTGCGAATGCATCAAAGATAACTTGAGTCCATCCAACTCCACGGCAAAACATTGAGTGCATGACAATGACATATCGCACCTTAATCTTTGTCGGGAAACTCTGCAACATGAGACGTTGCAGCCGTGTAGGTCAGCACATTGAATATGTTGGCAAGATCACACTGTAGCAATAATGAGGAAGAAGTATCTACAACTATATGCATATTTGGCTGGTGGAGGCTGTAAGGTTTATTTTTTGCATAAAGCTAGTTTTTCCCTATAACAAAGGAATAAATTTCAAGATTACTTAGTTGAATTAATCAATATTGAGAGTGGTTCCTCCATCTCAATCCCAAAATTCACAATGCCATTAATAACCCAACAAGTTAATTAATAGAGTGATGAAATCAGTCCATAATTCAAATACCAGGATACTCAAGATGTCCATAACCGGGGACACGACTACTCGTAAATAGATTGTACACTCTGCAGAGGTTTGCACACTTTTTCCCACAATACTCGACCACATCCATGATCAGAAGATCAAGACATAGTCTTTCAGAAGCATTAACTCTTTACTCTGGGTAGACCAGTACACCTACTTTCCCCTACATCTGCTAGTCCACCAGTGAAAGAGCCCACCCAACATACTCAACTATGATAGAGCCCATAATGGCTTGTGGCTGCACACGGAAGATTCTAGGCATGAATGATATATGATCCCTTTGAGCCTAGGTGTCATTCCATAGGATGGTTACACGATTCCTTTGGGATGTCCTAGGACAACACTGGATTCTCCAGGTGCCCTGCAACCCATCCACCCAGATATGTATTAAAGTTGCCACCTTAAATCTTTCCCTTGGTTGTTATTACACTCACAACTTTCATGAATCTCACATAGCAATCCACGTCTACGAGCATGGCTAAGCAATAAGTAACAAAGCGTATATTCCCTGGGTTGATCTCAAGTCATAGGCTCCAACCTTATGAACTACAAAGCAATACCACATGTAACCAAGTCCTACTCATGCAATTCTTTGAGGGTAAAACTAATGCAATAAAAAGTGGGTATTGAAAAGTATGATCAAAGTATGAACTTGCCTTACTTATGATCGTTAAAACCTAGAGACTCGTAGTATCAAGCTTCGCACTCCGAAAATTCTACCGCAATCAAACAATAGCATACATAAGCAATCATGCAACAGAATCGAGGAACATAACTTGAAAAACTCCGAAAACAAGCTAATAACTCTTGCAACAGAAACAAATTTCTAACAGTACCAAAATTAAGTGAATTTGGCCCTATCAGAAAGTTTAGGTCAATAGCCTCGATTTGCAAAAAGAATCAACTCAAACGGAGCTACGAAACTCAAATTATGATAAAAAAAGATTCAAATTCAAATTGGCTTGAACCAAATTTTAAATATTTCAAAATTATGTTTAAGTTGGATTACTGGATAGATGAGATCGCAATGAAGAGATTGGCGTTGGTTTCATCTAATTCCGACTAACGAGCAAAAAGTAATGCTAGATTGAAGTTTAGGGGCTAAAATGAGAAATAATTAATCACGGATAGGTCCCTGACTAAAACTAATAGAAAAAGAAAAGTCTAAATAATGAACGTTCATTTTCTGGAACTAAACAGTGGACGTTCACTAAATAACTAAACCTAAAAAAAGATCTAGGTTTTCTAAAAAAAACTATCTAGGGGTTTCAAAGAAAACCGAACTAAACAAAAAAACGGCGGTTTACTGAGTTTGACCGGTGGGTCGGGTTCGGGCGGCGGGTCTGGTCCGGTGGCGGCGGATCGGGTTCGAGGCGGCGGAGCTCCGGCGGATGGCGGTGCCGTCCGGCGGCGGCGGCACCGGCGGGTGCGGGCGGCGGCAGCGGTGGCTGTGGTGCGACTGGCGAGGAGGAGTGGGCGGCGGCGCAGCTAGCGAGGAGGAGAGGGCGGCGGCGTGGGTTATAAAGGGCGGGGGCCGGCCCTTTACTTGGCCAAGGGGGCGGCCGGAGGCGTGGTTGTCTCGGACTCCGGCCGGAGTCCGGCGCGAGCACGGCGAGGAAGGCGGTGGCGACACGGGCTGGGTCGGCTGGGTTTCGGCTAGAATTTTATAATGCTTCTGAAAGAGAACATTTTAATTTGTTTATAAATTAAAATTGGAAAGAAATGTGATCACATTGAGAAATATGGTCCTATTTTGTATCTTAGGTAAGTTTGGTTATTTTTCACAATTTGTCCTATTTTCCTTTCCATGGAACACCATATTATGACCATATGTATCATTTGTAAATGATATTAGATCAATAGAGTGAGCTAATGTATAGATCATGAGCTACTTAGTAGTATTTGTGTAATGAAGAAAAGAAGAGGTGAAAGTTTATATTGTGGGCCTTTTGCAACCTTTTATACTGACCACTTATTCCTGGTTACAAAATCAAGTGTTTAGAAAAAATGTGTCTTCAATATGCAATAGATATGTATGTTATGATTTATGACTTTATATTTGCGCGAGACGACTTCTTGATTTGTATTTTTCTTTGGTTCAAGTTTAAATGCTTGACAACTACTGTCTAATAATGGATTTCATTTCTTTGACACCGCATGATATACGACCATTATCCGTCACACATATAGCTTAAATATATTTTCATGAAAATTATTTTGTAAAATTTAGAAAATAAAAAGTGTTTCTTAGTAATCAGTAGTACCAAGTAGGGTAACGTGGTATTAACCAATCAATCAAAGGCCCACATATGAGCCATCAAAGCTGAAAGCATTCACGGGCGCCATAAATTGACCACACATTTAGAAAATTTGATTGCATCCACTTAGATAGAAATTTGACGGCATGAAGGTCATCTTGCTCTCAAAATGGAAATTGTTCCAAACTTTGTTAAGTTTAGCTTCTATGTGCAAAAGGCATGATCACATACCAAATAGTATGATTTTGCAGCAATAGAGGTGAAATTAGATCCAATACACAACAAAAGTGAAATCAAATGATATACCAAGTACTTGCTCCAATTTTCTAAAAGCTCTTTTTTTGGCATTTTGAAGTTATCCTCAGGAACTTGAAAAGGATAAGCACAAATTTTCCACAAAATGTACTTCCATGTTAAGACATTATTAAAAGTATTACAAAAAGAATTATATTTCCCAAATATGTTACAATAATAAATTGATTAGTTTTTTTGTTTCTTCAAAGCAATGTCCATGTCTGAAATGGAATATTTAAGACATACAATGGACATACAGAGGGGTTAAATATTTTCCTACTAATGTAATGAAAAGAAAAGGCATGAAATTAGATGTGTGTGTGTGTATATATATATACAGCCGGTTTATTCTTATAACATTATGAGAATAATATTCCCATAACACTTTCGAACTGATTTGTGTTACTGCATTGGAAAACTATGCGCACTGCACAAATACTGCAACAGAACTTCATGTTTGAAAGAACTGTACGTGTTGTTTTTTCGATACCTTTTTTGCTCTAGTTTTTTTAACCGTTTATCGGAATTATGGGTGTAATATACCATTGAAAAGCTATGGAGTTGACGCAACTTCGCCATGTTGAACACTTTTCAAAATTCATCATAGTTTAAGAGCAGTTTCGAAAACGGTGCGGCTCACAACGAATGTCAGCGAGCGTTTTTTTACTTTTTTTCTAAACCGCTCGTCGGAATGAAACATATGATACATCGTTGGAAAAGTATCGTCGGCACGCATCTTTTTCATATATATTATTTTTTCTAATTCGCTACGGTTTAAGAACAGATTTGAATTTACTAAATCGTGGAATTGTGTTTTTCGATTTTTTTTTCAAATTTTCGGTACTGTTTTCATTCCAGTTTTCTAACCGTTTGTCGAAACAAGGCGTGTAATATACCGTTGGAAAGCTACGAACGAGGCGCAACTTTCATATGTTGAAATATTTTTGAGATTCCTTACAGTTTTTAGTTAATTTTGAAAATCGTGCGGCTGACTACGAAGGGCAGTGGCCGTTTTTCGTAATTTTTTTACAAAACATTGTTCGAAATGATCCAAATGATACATCGTTGGAAAGATATCGTCGAGATGCTACTTTTTCATGTAGAACACCCCTCTAATTCATTACGGTCTAAGAGCAGTTTTGAACTTACAAAAATGCGGAAACTCTGTTTTTCGCGACACCCGAATCGACGCGTTTTTTTGCGCTTCCGAACTGCACAGATACTGCAACACAGAGATCAGTGAATTGCATGTTTGAAAAAACTGTACGTGTTGTTTTTTCGGTACCTTTTTTGCTCTAGTTTTTTAACCGTTTATCGGAATTCTGCGTGTAATATACCGTTGAAAAGCTATGGAGTAGACGCAACTTCGCCATGTTAAACACTTTTCGAGATTCCGCACGGTTTGAGAGCAGTTTCAAAAACGGTGAACTGCATGTTTGAAAAAACTGTACGTGTTGTTTTTTGGTACCTTTTTGCTCTAGTTTTTTAACCGTTTATCGGAATTATGCGTGTAATATACCGTTGAAAAGCTATGGAATAGACGCAACTTCGCCATGTTGAACACTTTGCGAGATTCCGCTCGGTTTAAGAGCAGTTTTGAAAACGGTGAACTGCATGTTTGAAAAAACTGTACGTGTTGTTTTTTCGATACCTTTTTTGCTCTAGTTTTTTAACTGTTTATCATAATTATGCGTGTAACATACCGTTGAAAAGCTATGGAGTAGCCGCAACTTCGCCATGTTGAACACTTTTCGAGATTTCGCACGGTTTAAGAGCAGTTTTGAAAACGGTTAACTGCATGTTTGAAAAAACTGTACGTGTTGTTTTTTCGGTACCTTTTTTGCTTTAGTTTTTTAACCGTTTATCGAAATTATGCGTGTAATATACCGTTGAAAAGCTATGGAGTAGACGCAACTTCGCCATGTTGAACACTTTTCGAGATTCCGCACGGTTTAAGAGCAGTTTTGAAAACGGTGCGACCGACGAATAATGGCAGCGAGCGTTTTTTTGCACTTCCGAACTGCACAAGAAAACCGCACTGCATCAGGGTAGGAGCCGGCGCGACGGTGCTGGGGGAAGGAGGCGGGGCGGCAGCGCGGGGGTAGGAGGCGGGGAGTGGTTGCTGTCCTCGGGGCGCTCCGCGCTAGAAACCTATTTAAGTGGGGGTGTTATGAGAATAAGGTCTTAAGGGGTGTTATGAGAATAGACCCACCATATATATATATATATATATATATATATATATATATAT
>LR738714.1:601923785-601995862 GCA_902687465.1 Secale cereale
CCCTATCCCCACCTTCTTCCCGAAGGCGCCCCCCACTCCGCCCAGCCCCCAATCCACCCACCACCGGCCAACTCCCGCCCAGCGAAATCACCGCCCTGAGCCGGCCAGCCTCCCCCAGACCTCCTCCTCCCACCCTATGCGCCGGTGGGGTCGCGATCGGGCGCTCCAGTGGACTTCGGACATGGCGTGCCCTGATCAGAGTCGCCGGAGATCTCGATCCACATCGACTGCGACCCGAAAAGAGTCGTCGAAGCAACCTCCCTACCCCGACCCAGGCTGTGCACTTCAACTCGCCGCCGCAACCTCTCCCCAACGGATCTAGCTTACCCCAGTCAACCCACCACCACCAGATCCATCCCGGCCCTTCTCAGCCTTCACCACCATCCCCCACCACTGCCCCGCTTTGGATCCACCGAGCTGTCAACAGAATAGAGCAGAGCACTGCCGCGCCTCTTCCTCCGCGCACGGCCATGGTGCCTCTTGTTGGAAATATGCCCTAGAGGCAATAGTAAAAGGATTATTATTATATTTCCTTTTTCATGATAATTGTCTGTTATTCATGCTTGAATTGTATTGTTCGGAAACAGCGATACATGTGTGAATACATAGACCACAACGTGTCCCTGGTAAGCCTTTAGTTACTAGCTCGTTGATCAACAGATGGTCACGGTTTCCTGACCATGGACATTGGATGTCATTGATAACGGGATCACATCATTAGGAGAATGATGTGATGGACAAGACCCAAACCTAAGCCTAGCACGAGATCGTGTAGTTCGTAATGCTTAAGCTTTTCCAGTGTCAAGTATCTGTTCCTTAGACCATGAGGCTGTGCAACTCCCGTATACCGTAGGAATACTTTGGGTGTGCCAAACGTCACAACGTAACTGGGTGACTATAAAGGTACGCAACGGGTATCTCGGAAAGTGTTTGTTGAGTTGGTACGAATCGAGACTCGGATTTGTCACTCCGTATGACGGAGAGGTATCTCTTGGCCCACTCGGTAAGACATCATCATGAGCTCAAAGTGACTAAGTAGTTAGTCACGAGATGATGGATTACGGAACGAGTAAAGAGACTTGCCATGACGAGATTGAACAAGGTATCGGTATACTGACGATCAAATCTCGGGCAAGTACCGTACTGATAAACAAAGGGAATTACATACGGGATTAAGTGAATCCTTGACACGGTGGTTCATCCGATGAGATCATCGAGGAACACGTGGGAATAAACATGGGTATCTAGATCCCGCTGTTGGTTATTGACCGGAGAGTCGTCTCGGTCATGTGTGCGTGTCTCCCGAACCCGCAGGGTCTACACTCTTAAGGTTCGGTGACGCTAGGGTTGTAGAGATATATGCACACGGAAACCCGAATGTTGTTCGGAGTCCCGGATGAGATCCCGGACGTCATGAGGAGTTCCGGAATGGTCCGGAGGTAAAGAATGATATATAGGAAGTCCAGTTTCGGCCATCGGGAGAATTCCGGGGGTCACCGGTAGTGTACCGGGACCACCGGAAGGGTCCCGGGGGTCCACCGGGTGGGGCCACCCATCCCGAAGGGCCCCGTGGGCCGTAGGGGGAGGGGGACCAGCCCTTAGTGGGCTGGCGCACCCCACATGGGCCACCCCCATGCGCCTAGGGTTGAAACCCTAGGGGTGGGGGCGCCTCCCTTTGGCTTGGGGGGCAAGATACCCCCCTGGCCGCCGCCCTCCTAGGAGATTGGATCTCCTAGGGCCGGCGCCCCCCTGGCACCCTATATATAGTGGGGGGGGGGGGGAGAGAGGGCAGCCGCACCTCAGCCCCTGGCGCCTCTCCCCCCCCGTTACACCTGCAACTCCTCCCGCAGGGTCTCGGCGAAGCCCTGCAGCTTTTCCCATTGCATCCACCACCACGCCGTCGTGCTGCTGGATCTCCAGCAACCTCTCCTCCCCCCTTGCTGGATCAAGAAGGAGGAGACGTCGCTGTACCATACGTGTGTTGAACGCGGAGGTGCCGTCCGTTCGGCGCTGGGATCATCGGTGACGAGGATCACGACGAGTACGACTCCATCATCCACGTTCCATTGAACGCTTCCGCTCGCGATCTACAAAGGGTATGTAGATGCACTCCTTTATTCTCGTTGCTAGATGACTCCTTAGATTGATCTTGGTGAAGCGTAGAAAATTTTCGAATTCTGCTACGTTCCCCAACAGTGGTATCAGAGCTAGGTCTTTGCGTAGCATCTTGCACGAGTAGAACACAAACAAGTTGTGGACGTTGATTTTGTTCAATTCTCTTGCCGCTACTAGTCCAATCTTGATTCGGCGGCATCGTGGGATGAAGCGACCCGGACCGACCTTACACGTACGCTTACGTGAGACTGGTTCCACCGACTGACATGCACTAGTTGCATAAGGTGGCTGGCGGGTGTCTGTCTCTCCCACTTTAGTCGGATCGGATTCGATGAAAAGGGTCCTTATGAAGGGTAAATAGAAATTGACATATCACGTTGTGGTTTTTGGCGTAGGTAAGAAACGTTCTTGCTAGAAACCTATAGAAGCCACATAAAAAACTTGCAACAATAATTAGAGGACGTCTAACTTGTTTTTGCAGCACATGCTATGTGATGTGATATGGCCATAAAGATGTGATGAATGATATATGTGATGTATGAGATTGATCATGTTCTTGTAATAGGGAATCACGGCTTGCACGTCGATGACAATGACAACCGGCAGGAGCCATATGAGTCGTCTTATTTATTGTATGACCTGCGTGTCACTGAATAACGCCATGTAATTACTTTACTTTATTGCTAAACGTTAGCCATAGTGGTAGAAGTAATAGCTGGCGAGACGACTTCATGAAGACACAATGATGGAGATCATGATGATGGAGATCGTGGTGTCATGCCGGTGACAAAGATGATCATGGTGCCCCGAAGATGGAGATCAAAGGAGCAAAATGATATTGGCCATATCATGTCACTTTATTTGATTGCATGTGATGTTTATCATGTTTATGCATCTTGTTTACTTAGAACGACGGTAGTAAATAAGATGATCTCTCACTAAAAATCTCAAGAATTGTGTCCCCCCTAACTGTGCACTGTTGCTAAGGATCGTTGTTCCGAAGCACCACGTGATGATCGGGTGTGATAGGCTCTAACGTTCGCATACAACGGGTGTAAGCCAGATTTACACACGCAATACACTTAGGGTTCACTTGACGAGCCTAGCATGTACAGACATGGCCTCGGAACACGGAAGACCGAAAGGTCGAACATGAGTCATATAGAAGATACGATCAACATGAAGATGTTCACCATTGATGACTAGTCCGTCTCACGTGATGATCGGACACGGGCTAGTCTATTCGGATCATGTATCACTCAGATGACTAGAGAGATGTCAATCTGAGTGGGAGTTCATTAAAATTTGATTAGATGAACTTAATTGTCATGAACTTAGTCTAAAAATCTTTACAATATGTCTTGTAGATCAAATGGCCCATGCTCAAGTTGCCCTCAACTTCAACGCGTTCGTAGAGAAAACCAAGCTGAAAGACGATGGTAGCAACTATACGGATTGGGTCCGTAACCTGAGGATTATCCTCATAGCTGCCAAGAGATCATATGTCCTTGAAGCACCGCTAGGTGATGCACCCGTTCTCCCGGCGACCCAAGATGTTATGAACGCCTGGTAGTTGTGTTGTGATGATTACTCACTGGTTCAGTGCGACATGCTTTACAGCTTAGAGTCGGGGCTCCAAAAGCGTTTTGAGCATCACGGAGCATATGAGATGTTCCAAGAGCTGAAAATGGTTTTCCAAGCTCATACCCGAGTGGAGAGATATGACGTCTCCGACGCATTTTATAGTTGTAAGATGGAGGAGAATAGTTCTGTCAGCGAGCACATACTCAAGTTGTCTGGGTTGCATAACCGCTTGTCTCAGTTGGGAATGAATCTCCCAGACGAAGCGGTCGTTGACAGAATCCTTCAGTAGCTCCCACCTAGCTGTAAGAGCTTCGTGTTAAATTTCAATATGCAGGGGATGGATAGGTCCATTCCCGAGGTGTATTCAATGCTGAAATCAGCGGAGGTGGATATCAAGAAAGAACATCAAGTGTTGATGGTCAATAAAACCACTAAGTTCAAGAAAGGCAAGGGTAAGAAGAACTTCAAGAAGGACGGCAAAGGAGTTGTCGCGCCCGGTAAGCCAGTTGCCGGGAAGAAGCCTAAGAATGGACCCAAGCCTGAACTGAGTGTTTTCATTGCAAGGGAACGGGTCACTGGAAGCGGAACTGCCCCAAATACTTAGCAGAGAAGAAGGCCGGCAACGTCAAAGGTATATATGATACACATGTTATTGATGTGTACCTTACCAGCGCTCGTAGTAGCTCCTGGGTATTTGCTACCGATGCAGTTGCTCACATTTGTAACTCAAAGCAGGAGCTGCAGAATAAGCGGAGACTGGCGAAGGACGAGGTGACGATGCGCGTCGGGAATGGTTCCAAGGTCGATGTGATCGCCGTCGGCACGCTGCCTCTACATCTACCCTCGGGATTAGTTTTAAACCTTAATAATTGTTATTTGGTACCAGCTTTGAGCATGAACTTTGTATCTGGATCTAGTTTGATACGAGATGGCTACTCATTTAAATCCGAGAATAATGGTTGTTCTATTTATATGAGAGATATGTTTTATGGTCATGCCCCGCTGGTCAATGGTTTATTTTTGATGAATCTCGAACGTGATGATACACATATTCATAGTGTGGATGCCAAAAGATGTAAAGTTGATAATGATAGTCCCACATACTTGTGGCATTGCCGCCTTGATCATATTGGTGTCAAGCGTATGAAGAAGCTCCATGCAGATGGGCTTCTGGAGTCTCTTGATTATGAATCATTTGACACATGCGAACCATGCCTTTTGGGCAAGATGACCAAGACTCCGTTCTTCGGAACAATGGAGCAAGCAACCAACTTATTGGAAATCATACATACCGATGTGTGCGGTCCAATGAGTGTTGAAGCTCGCGGAGGTTATCGTTATGTTCTCACCCTCACAGATGACTTGAGTAGATATGGGTATGTCTACTTGATGAAGCACAAGTCTGAGACCTTTGAAAAGTTCAAGGAATTTCAGAATGAGGTTGAGAGTCAACGTGACAGCAAAATAAAGTTCTTACAATTGGATCGTGGGGGTGAATATTGGAGTCATGAATTTGGCACGCACCTAAGGAACTATGGAATTGTTTCACAATTGACACCGCCAGGAACACCTCAGCGTAATGGTGTGCCCGAGCGTCGAAATCGTACCTTGTTGGACATGGTGCGATCTATGATGTCTCTCACCGACTTACCGCTATCTTTTTGGGGATATGCTTTAGAGACTGCCGCATTCACTTTAAATAGGGCTCCGTCAAAATCCGTCGAGACGACACCGTATGAACTTTGGTTTGGCAAGAAACCTAAGCTGTCGTTTCTGAAAGTTTGGGGTTGTGATGCTTATGTCAAGAAACTTCAACCTGAAAAGCTCGAACCCAAATCGGAAAAATGCGTCTTCATAGGATACCCAAAGGAAACAATTGGGTACACCTTCTACCTAAGATCTGAAGGCAAGATTTTTTTTGCCAAGAATGGATCCTTTTTGGAAAAAGAGTTTCTCTCGAAAGAAGTAAGTGGGAGGAAAGTAGAACTTGATGAGGTGACAGTCACCCTTCCCGAACCGGAAAGTAGCGCAGCGCGGGAAGTTGTTCCCGAGGTGCCTTCACCGACAAGGGAGGAAGTTAATGATGATGATCATGAAGATACAGATCAATTTACTACTGAACTTCGAAGGTCCACAAGGACACGTTGTCGGGGAAACTGATCGCCCACGAACACCTATGGGATCGGAGCCCCTTTTCGGTACGGCAAGGGAGCAGAGGATGCACAAAGAGCGGATCGAGGCGAGCACGCGAGCAGTTTACCCAGGTTCGGGCCGCACGGATGCGTAAAACCCTACTCATGCCTTGGTTGTATTGAGTTCTTGGCTCGGGAGCAAGAAGATCTACAGTGCTTGAGGCTAGCTACACCGAGCGTGAGAGTGATCAAAGTTCCGAACCTCCCCTACGTTGTGCATGGGCCTCCTTTTATAGTTCAAAGGGGTTACCGACAGGTGGCAACGTAGGTGAGGGTAAAAACGTAAAAACGGTGGTAGTTGTAACAGTGTTTGTATAGTGCTTTGTACCTAACCCTGACAATGGGGGACAAGGGCATTGAATGCCCGTCGCCGTCGCCCCAAACAGTGCAAAAAGCGTCCGTTCGGGCGTCTCCGTTCGCCACGAAAGTAGCCTCGTCATCGTGGCTCGCCATCGTGTCCCTCAGGCTGCACAGCCTTCCGCCACGTGCCCTTGGAAGGGCCCCAGGGCGACGCGTGGCCGGATAAGCTGGAGCGCAGGTACACAGTGAAAGCTTGCCGCGGCAAGCCCCTTGCCGCGGTTGCTACCTTGCCGTGCCCGGAAGCTTGTCGCTCTCCGGGCCTCGCCGGGGAGCACGATGCGCCACGGCAAGTCTTCTGAAATGCCATGCCGCGGCCTTCCTGGCAAGCTCCTCTTCCCAGGGTCTTGTGCTAAAAGGGTGGTCTTGAGCCTGGAGCGGCCTTCCCGGCAAGCTCCTCTTGCCGGGGTCTTGTTTCTTAACTTGAATACTTTGTTCTTGAATGGTTCCAAAGGACCCAAAGTGGGCCTTGGCGGGTGCGTGGCAAGCCCTGCCACGGGACGCTGCTACTGCCCGTGCACAAGTCGGGATACTAAGGTACCCCTACTTTAGTACACCGACAGGAGCCCCCGGGCCTGGGCCACACACGGTGCCGAACACTGTTGGGTCAGGCCCAAAACAGTGCACGGGCACACGCGGCCCACGGCACGCCGTTTCCCACTCCGTATCCGCCGCATCCCTCCCTAACGGCACGCGTTGATTGCGGCGTCGTGGGAGAGATCGTGGCCTGTTTCTTTAATGGGAAAATGCGGAACGTCCCCCTCTCCCCCTTAAAAGCAGAGGAAACAGGGGCAGTTTGCCCCCATTGCTTCATTGCGTTTTCAACCTCCAGAAACCCCCGCCGCTCTCCTCCTCCCCAAAGGCCGAGAGAGAGCTGAGCTCCACCCTCCTTCCGCCGCCGCCAGCCTCCCTAGCGCCGCCGGCCCCCCCGCCGTCCCCGCCATGGCCTCGAAGGGCGACAAGGCGAAGGCTGCGAAGACCGAACGGGCGACGAAGCTTGCAGCAATGCGGAAGAGGATGGTGGTTTTCCCGCCGAGGCTTGGTGCGAGGGAGCTGAAGGACAAGTACTACCTCTTCTGGTCGAGGGAAACGAAAGCTCACCCACGCACCAGGGTTCTCCCCGCCGAAGCATGCGACATGTTTCCGGGAGGTTATCCTTACTTCGCCATGTTCTTCCATTGCGGACTCTGCCCTCCATACTCCGAGTTCTTCTGCGACGTTATGAACACGTATGGATTCCATCTCCTTGATTTCACCCCGAACGCAGTCCTAACGATGGCCGTTTTCGCACATCTGTGCGAAAACTTTGTCGGAGTCACCCCCAACGTAGCCCTCTTCCGCCATTTCTTTACGCCTCGGGTAGAGTCTGGATCTCCTTTGTCCGGCGGGATCTCTTGGATCTTCAGGCTCAATAAGAAAGAGGCATACTTGATTGGAGAGCTCCGCGGCAAGTGGGAGGAGTGGAGGGCCGACTGGTGCTGGGTCATGGAGGAGGGACCCCAGCAATTTACTTCCCCGCGCCGAGCTGCAATAGTGCGCGGCAAGGACTGGAGTGATCTGGCCCCGGAGGATGAGAAGCTGAAGATTGCCCGCACTAGGATTCTTCGTCTCCGGCAAGCCAATCTTACTGTAGGTGAGGTCGGGGCAGATTTCCTTCGCCGGCGCATCGCTCCCTTGCAGGAGAGGAAGAAGCCTGCTTGGGAGTTCGGCAACGCGGCAGACTGTATGAGGCTGCGCCCCGGCCTCAACTATAACTTCACTGTCCTGGAGCTAAAGGGGATGCTCCGTGAGCTGTTCAAGCATGACCCCAAACACCCGGAGTGGTTTGCCCCGTCGCGGGGGGTAGTTCCACTATGTAACAATTTGTCACTTAGTGCTATCCGCGCGGCGCTGCCTTTGTGCGACTCCCACGGAGTTGATCCCACTTGGCTGGCGCCTTCTGACGAAGCCACGCAAACCTTCTTCGACAACTTGGTTGAGCTGCCGATCAATCTTGATGAGAAGAAAGGTCTCACCCGCGATACCACCGACCGGGAGGTGGCGTATATCGCCACCAGGATGGAGGAGGCGGCCGTAGCCGATTCCGCGGGCGAGTTTGGGTACTCCTTGGACGAGGCAGATGCAGCGGATGCAGTGAGTCGGGCCGAGGAGGAAGAGATCCTCAAATTATTGAAGCCTGCCGGGGAGCCTGCCGGGACGAGCGAGGCTGCCGGGCAGGGCACAGAGTCGAGTGAGCCCGCCGAGGAGGGCGACGAATCAAGTGATTCCTCCGAAGACTCGGGCGGGTCTCTGAATCTTGGCTCTTCTTCATCCTCGGGGAGCTCACCGCCGCCGCCAAGTCCTCCGCCTCAACCGAAGAAGCGCCTCCGCAAGGCCGATGACACGGCGAGGCAGCCGGCGGGCCAGCAGCCGCAGCGTCGCTCGACGCGCGCCACCACGACGAGCAAGGCCGTCAAGGGGGCGCCTCGCGCCTCTGCAGCGGCTGGGGGTGGATCTTCCCAAACTGGCTCTGGCGTTCCTTCCGCCCCTCGGGCTTCGGCGACGACCGGAGCGGGGTCTTCTCAGACCACGGCTCCGGAGCCCGTCAAGCGCCCGAGGAAGCCTACTCCTCCAGCTCCTCGCGCCGGGACGCGCGAGGCGGACTTCGACTTCTCCGTCCTCAGTTCCGACGAGGAGGAGGAAGAGTAAGCACTTGCAACTCTTATTTCTTTTGATTTTTGTTGCTTTTGTCTTGAATATTCTTTGTCTGATTTTGTTTGATGTCTGTCTTCCAGGACCCTGGCCCAGAGGATGGCGAACAGGGCCAAGATCCCGGTGGTCGATCTTGAGGACGAGCCTGTCGCAGCGGCAGGGGATGCGCAAGCGACAAGCTTGCCGGACCAGCCTGCTGCTCCGCAGAGCAGCCCCCAACGCAGCCCCCAACGTGAGTCTTCTTTTTACTTCTTCACTTGTCGGGCGCGCGTGGGCTTCTTTTCCTTGCTAATGTCTTGTTTGTTTGCTGATCTGTGTAGAAACAGAGCCGCAGCCTCAGGAGCGTCAAGAGATTGCTCCCGAAGAGCCGCTCGTCTCAGCCTCCCCGCCAAGGAGGAGCTCCCCGGCGAGGGAGAATACCCCGCCAAGGGCGAGTACTCCGCCAAGGGCGAGCACCCCGGCAAGAGCGAGCACCCCGCCAAGGGCGAGCACTCCGCCAAGGGCGAGCACCCCGCCACGGGAAGGCGCCAGCGGCCCTCCGCCAGCGGGGGCTACCACCACGCCGCCGAGGGAGGACCTCCCGGCGAGGAACCCCGTTGGAGACGAGGCTCGCGCAAGTAACCCTTGTGTTTTTCTTCTCTTGAATTTTACTTTTTGGATATTTGCTTGACGCTTCTTCTTTCTTTCTTCTTCTTTTCTTGTCTTCAGACCCGACCGCCCCGGAGCCGATGGAGACGGAGGCCACCGTCGATGAGACCGCCGCGGCCACTGACGCGGCAGCTGAGGAGGGGACCGGCGACCGCAATGATAGCCCTGAGGCCGCAGGAGCGCCGGACGCTGCGCCGGCCGCCGACCCTTCTGCTGCCGTGACCGAGCCGGGCGTCTGATGGGCCTCTAACCCCTCGTTGGTTACCCCAAGTGGAAGGTGTGAGATGCAATGTTGTGGAAGTTTTTCCCTTAGCAAAGATGCCAAGGATCGAATCCCCAGAGACTCCTAGGTTCAACCAGTAGGTGTCAACTGCTAACGGCGCCAGATATTAGCAATTAACGTGGACCTGCACATAGATACAAATAACTTTGCTCCCAACGAGTACAGAGAGGTTGTCAATCCCTGCAGCCTTGTAGTTCACAAAGGATTAAACGCAAGTGATAGTAGTGATAGATAATGTTTGCAATAGTAAGTAAAAGCGAAAAGTAAATAGCGGATGTGATCAATGATGGTAATATGGACCGGAGTCTCATGATGTTCACTAGTGATGTCTCTCTCCCAAAAGACGATAAAACAGCTATGTGAGGTAAACGAATTACAGCTGGGCAATTGACAGGACCACGAACGCAAACCAATGCTGACTACAATGCAAGAAAGGTTGAGGTTCAAAACATGGGTGGTACGCCAAAGTAAGTAGACCGAAATCCATCAATCTCTACTACTAATCATCCACCTTGAGATATCTATCCAGAACATCTCGCTAGTATTAAGTTGCGAGCCCCACCCATAGTGTAAACTCAAAGCAACAGACAACTGCATTAAAAGAACTTTGCGTAAAGTAAACAATCCTTGCACCCGCGGGCACAAGCACCGTTGTTTTCCCCCTTGTGGCAACAACACATCCCCTAGACTCATGTTTCTATCACTCAAGCTAGTCATCGAGGGGCATGAACCCACAATCGAGCATAACGTTCCCTCTTGGAGTCACTACCCATTACTTGGCCAAAGCAATAAATAACAACGGAGAACATGCAAGAATTACTTATGAACATAAATATAAAAGAGGTAGATCAAATATATTACTCAATCACAATCTGAACATAATCTCATAATCCATCGGATCCCAGCAAACTCAACATAGCAACAGCATAAGGATTACATATGTGCCTCGATCATGTAGGGCAGCTCACGAGGACTACTTAGTGAAGCACAAGAACGGGAGGAGAACATCACATAGCTACTGGTCATGGACTCATGGTCCAAGGGAGACTACTCACAACTCATCCGGGAGGCGTCCATGGTGGTGGAGAGGCTCCCGATGGTGATCCTCCCCTCCGGCAGGGTGCCGGGAAGAGTTCTCCTGGTGCTCCCGATCTTGGAAGCGGCGGCGGCGACGGAACAGAGATGAGATCGCGAAAAAGAGTTCCCGTCCCGAGGGTTTCGAAGGACGCTCTAAATATATGCCAAAGGGGGCACCAGACGGGGCTCGGGAGGCCCAGGCACCCCCCCGGCGCGGCCCAGGGGGGGGGGGGGCGCCGCCAGGGCGCCTGGAGCCCTGGTGCCCCCTCGGCTGTCCTTCGGGCGCAAGGTAGGTTCTGGAACGCTGATTTTTATATAATTTTTCTGGATTTTTCCTGGCAGTTCTCGTAATGTGAAAACCTGAAATACAAAAACAGCCGAAAACAGAAACTGGCACTGGGGTGCATTGAGTTAGTAGGTTAGTCCAAATATGATCAAAAGTGTATGGAAGTGTATAAATATCATAGCAATATCACCCAAAAGTGGCATGGAGCAAGCAGAAATTATAGATACGTTTTGGACGTATCAACATCCCCAAGCTTAATTCCTGCTCGTCCTCGAGTAGGTAAATGATAACAATAATAATTTCTGTGGTGACATGCTATTAACCATATAGGACTTTTTCATAGTCATATGACAAAAGCTTACCGAGACAATGAATATATAGTAATTAAGTTGCCTCATGAGAAAATCACAAATGACTGAAAGTTTTACAATATGAAACTGAAACATCAAAAAGATTTGCAATGAACATGATGTGCAAATATGATAAAGTGATATCTAGCTTGCCCCCTTTAGTGAAGCAAAACATAAATGCAGGGGCACCTCCAAGGTTTAAGTTATGACTAGATACAATGATTTCAGAATAAATGATATCACAATCATGCAAAAGACAATGCTACTTTGGGACAATGCACATTACACTCAGAATGACAATCATGCTCTCAGTAGTTGGTGCTTGAAGAAAGAAGGTGGAGACTAAACATAAAAGTAAAAGAATGGCCATGTGCTAGAGCTTTTTTTATTTTGAAAACATAGAAGCAATTTTGTCAACGGTAGTAGTACTTCATATGTGTCATGCATAAGACGTCCTATAAGTTGCAAGCCTCATGCATCGTATACCAATAGTGCTCGCACCTCGTCCTAATTAGCTCGGATTTCCATGGATTGTCATTGCATTACATATGTTTCAACCAAGTGTCACAAAGGGGTACCTCTATGCCACCTGTACAAAGGTCCAAGGAGATAAATCGCATTTGATTTCTCGTTTTTGATAGATCTCAACTTGAGGACATCCATACCGGGACAACATAGAAAATAGATAATGGACTCCTCTTCAATGCATAAGCATATTCTCATAAGAGATTGAGGATTAATGTCCAAGCTAAAACTTCCACCATGATACATGGCTTTGGTTGGCGGCCCAATGTTCTTCTCTAACAATATGCATACTCATTCAACCCATGGCAAATCACCCTTACTTCAGACAAGACGAACATGCATAGCAACTCACATGATATTCAACAAAAGTGTAACAGTTGATGGCGTCCCCAGAAACATGGTTACCGCTCAGCAAGCAACTTATAAGAAATAAGATACATAGGCAACATATTCTTTACCACAATATTTTTTAAGCTACTTTCCCATGAGCTATGTATTGCAAAGTTAGTCTGCTTAGTACAGGTGGAGGTTAGCAAAAGACTGGGAGCGACCAACTAAGAGAGCGATGACGGTCATAATCATGCAGAGCGACAAAGCAACATTGAATCAGGCATGGTAGTTATATCGCTACTCAGAAATAAAAGATCATCAATGCTTGACAGACTTTCTTTACAGTCTTAAATATGCGTGAGCATACGCCAAGTCAATCAAAATAAATTATTGAAGGAAGATATTACTAAACCACACCACATCATAGGCAAACAAATCATGTTGGTACTCCAATAACACATTGGGAATCCCCCAGCTATTTGAGATTAACCATAAGAAAAACTGAACTACTAAGCGCCATTATGCACGTAGCATCTTTATCATAGACATATTAACCAATGCAACGGAAGCAAACTCTCTTAATAAGGTGAGCATGATAATTAAAGAGAGTTCAAGCAACCAACTAAATGAAAGCTCTTTAAAAAGATAAGCATGAATACTAAGAGCAGAGCATGATAGTAGCTATTAAAAGACAAAGAACACACACATCAAAGATAGACATGAAAATTCTATGTTATGTTCTAGGTAGAAGTGGAGCGTGTTTCTCTCCCACATAAAGAAAGCTGAGTTCCGACTCGTTATGGAAAACTAGAAGAAAACTAAAAGCACGACGCGCCAAGCATAGCACATAACACATGAAGTGATAAAAATATAGCGGAACGAAAGTCGAACTGATAATGTTGATGGAGAAGGGGATGCACGGGGGCATCCCCAAGCTTAGACGCTTGAGTCTCCTTGAATATTTCTTGGGGGTTCACCGGGGCATCCCCAAGCTTGAGCGCTTGACACTCCTGAATCTTTTTATCATCTTCCCTCGCACACTTGAAAACTCCCTTCATACATAACTCAATATAATCTGATTAGCGAGGTTAGTACCCTTAATAAAATAATTGCACCTTGCTTTAAATAAAGATATTCTTGAAGTTCTACTGTTTCTCAAGATTGCCAAAAGGTTTTTGCAAAGAAAAAGCAAGCTCTTGGTTTGCAAAATGAAGGAAAGGCAAAACAGGACAGAATCTGTGAAAAACAGAACAGCAGGTAGTAATTGATTTGTTCGGGGCACTTCTGCAACTCAAATCAAAAAACTCAGAACAGACGCACGAAACACAATTATATAGAGAACTCTGTCGAAAAAATTCAGACCAAAAAGATGATCTGGTGATTTTATACGAATTTTCCTATCCAAGGACAGAATCTGTTTCCTGGACAGCACCTCACAACTTTTGAACTTTCTAGCAATCAGAGGCTATACTTGTCACAAAATTGAAAAGCAAAGATACAATGATGATGCTACAGTAGTAAACAACATCAAGACACAACAAAAGCAAAATATAAATTTTATTCATGTGGGCTGCCTCCCAAAAGCGCTTTCTTTTATGTCTTTAAGCTAGGCACAATGCATAGAGGTCAAGTTGTATCAATTGAACCATCATCAAGATCATCAAAAAGCTCTTCAATAATACAACTAGTCTTAAGAGGACTTCCAAATAAAGGCCTCATAGGGATACTTCTAGGTAGAAGACCAACAGGATAAAAGTCAAGGGAAGATTCATTTATAAATTCATTACAGAGAGGTGTTTCTTCCAAAGTCTTTACCGTTTCAACCCCTTTGGCAATAGATGGATTACTTTTAGAATGGGGAGCCTCTGGGACGTGAACGAACTTAGGCTCCATCTTTGCCGGAGTTTCTACCTTTTTGGTTTTGATCGAGGAGAAAGTAGTTCCTAAGGTATCAAATATTTCCTCAATCTTGTCTATCCTAGAAGAGTCCAAGTCATGGGATTTGACGGTCTCCAAAATTTTGAAAATTTTATGCATGGAGCTATCAAGCCTATTCAAATTCCCTTGGATCTTATGATCCAACTCATTCATCTTATTAATGCTTGGCATCTCTAGCTCTATCCTTTCAAGTTTTTTCATAATGTGAGCTAGGGTGATGTCCTCTCGAATGCTAACAATAGGGAGATTCCCAACAAGATTTTCAATAATACTAAGAGACTCCCAAACTGGGGCCTCTAGGAAATTCCCATTGATAGCAGTATCTAGAATAAACCTATTCCAAGAAGTAATTCCAACATAAAAATTTCTAAGCAAGATAGTAGTAGGTTGCTTCTTGGTGGCTCTTTTTTGTGAATCATTAATTCTATACCAAGCATCTTTCAAACTTTCCCCACCTCTTTGTTTAAAGGTGAGAACTTCTGCCTCATCAAAGACAAAAGGACCCGACATAATGACTACTAAAGAACGAGATAACTATTTTTGTGATTTTCGATAAAGGATACTAAAGCAAAAACTGAAAGATAAACTAACAAGACTTAAAAGCAAAGGTAAAAGATAGCGTGCAACTCCCCTATCCTGAAGAGTGGAGTCCCCGGCAAAGGCGCCAGAAAAACTCCTTGATGGGCCTCTAACCCCTCGTTGGTTACCCCAAGTGGAAGGTGTGAGATGCAGTGTTGTGGAAGTTTTTCCCTTAGCAAAGATGCCAAGGATCGAATCCCGAGAGACTCCTAGGTTCAACAAGTAGGTGTCAACTGCTAACGGCGCCAGATATTAGCAATCAACGTGGACCTGCACACAGATACAAATAACTTTGCTCCCAACGAGTACAGAGAGGTTGTCAATCCCTCCGGCCTTGTAGTTCACAAAGGATTAAACGCAAGTGATAGTAGTGATAGATAATGTTTGCAATAGTAAGTAAAAGAGAAAAGTAAATAGCGGATGTGATCAATGATGGTAATATGGACCGGAGTCTCATGATGTTCACTAGTGATGTCTCTCTCCCAAAAGACGATAAAACAGCTATGTGAGGTAAACGAATTACAGCTGGGCAATTGACAGGACCACGAACGCAAACCAATGCTGACTACATTGCAAGAAATGTTGAGGTTCAAAGCATGGGCGGTACGCCAAAGTAAGTAGACCGAAATCCATCAATATCTACTACTAATCATCCACCTTGAGATATCTATCCAGAACATCTCGCTGGTATTAAGTTGCGAGCCCCACCCATAGTGTAAACTCAAAGCAACAGACAACTGCATTAAAAGAACTTTGCGTAAAGTAAACAATCCTTGCACCCGCGGGCACAAGCACCGTTGTTTTCCCCCTTGTGGCAACAACACATCCCCTAGACTCATGTTTCTGTCACTCAAGCTAGTCATCGAGGGGCATGAACCCACAATCGAGCATAACGTTCCCTCTTGGAGTCACTACCCATTACTTGGCCAAAGCAATAAATAACAACGGAGAACATGCAAGAATTACTTATGAACATAAATATAAAAGAGGTAGATCAAATATATTACTCAATCACAATCTGAAAACAATCTCATAATCCATCGGATCCCAGCAAACTCAACATAGCAACAACATAAGGATTACATATGTGCCTCGATCATGTAGGGCAGCTCACGAGGACTAATTAGTGAAGCACAAGAAGGGGAGGAGAACATCACATAGCTACTGGTCATGGACTCATGGTCCAAGGGAGACTACTCACAACAAATCCGGGAGGCGTCCATGGTGGTGGAGAGGCTCCCGATGGTGATCCTCCCCTCCGGCAGGGTGCCGGGAAGAGTTCTCCTAGTGCTCCTGATCTTGGAAGCGGCGGCGGCGACGGAACAGAGATGAGATCGCAAAAAAGAGTTCCCGTCCCGAGGGTTTCGAAGGATGCTCTAAATATATGCCAAAGGGGGCACCAGACGAGGCTCGGGGGGCCCAGGCGCCCCCCCGGCGCGGCCCAGGGGGGGGGGGGGGCGCCGCCAGGGCGCCTGGAGCCCTGGTGGCCCCCCCGGCTGTCCTTCGGGCGCAAGGTAGGTTCTGGAACGCTGATTTTTTATATAATTTTTCTGGATTTTTCCTGGCAGTTCTCGTAATGTGAAAACCTGAAATACAAAAACAGCCGAAAACAGAAACTGGCACTGGGGTGCACTGAGTTAGTAGGTTAGTCCAAATATGATCAAAAGTGTATGGAAGTGTATAAATATCATAGCAATATCACCCAAAAGTGGCATGGAGCAAGCAGAAATTATAGATACGTTTTGGACATATCAGCGTCTATCTGGAGGCCGCCAATGGGGTCTTCATCCAAGTCCCGTGGGCTTCTTCGTCGAGGGCGCCCGCGGAGGGAGAGGTCTTCGATGGGGAAGTCCTGGCCTCCGCCGGGCTGAGGCTTGTCGACGCGCCCGGCAGCAGCAGCGAGCCCGAGGAGGAGTAGCTTCTGCGCCGGCTCCTGGCCCTGTACCGCGCCAGGGAGGCCCAGCTGGAGTCCCGAGAGGCTCTGGCTGCCAAGGCTGGCGTCGATTTGGAGAAGCGCGCCGAGGAGCTCCGCGCCGCCAACCAGGCGGCCCTCCGGTCCTTGGTGGAGGAGCGGGAGGAGCTGGCCGAGGCGCACCAGGCGTTCATCCTCGAGAAGGCCGAGGTTGAGGAGCAGCAACGACTAGCCGCCGAGGATCTGTCTCGGCGGGAAGGAGAGCTGAGGCAGCGGAAGGTCGACCTCGATAGCCACGAGGACGACCTTACCGCGCGCGAGCAGTCCCTTGGCGGGGCTCTGCAGGAAGCAAGGGATGCCGCTGTAGCTGCAGAGACCGCCAAGAGAGACTTGGAGGCGAGGGTGGCGCAGTTGGAGCTTAACTTGAGGACGAGCGAGGAGAAGGTTGCCGCGCTCACATTGGCGACGGAGAAAGACGCTCACAGCCACTCGGAGCTGCAGGTCCGTCTCTCCGACAAGGGCCAGGAGCTCACCATCGCCAATGATTCTATCGCAGACCTGGAGCTGAAGCTATCCACCCTCACTGAGTCACTTGACGGCGCCCGGAACCGTGAGACAAAGCTGAAGGAGGACCTCCATGCTGAGAGGGCATTGCTGGACAGCGTCGCCGTCACGCAAAATAACTTCAGGCAGACAGTGGAGCAGTGGACCGAGGAGCTCGTCGCCGCCGCCGCTGACATCGACAAGGAGATGGCGGTGCTGGGGACGGAGCACCTCGTGTACTCCCCCGACGCGAACCTCCCTCACAGCGCCAAGCTGAGCCTATTCTTCAGGGGAATAGCGCCGGCCCTCGAGCAGCTCCGGGAAAGGATCCCAACGCAGCTGGCGGACGAGGTGCGCAGGCTTTGCACGGGAGTTGTGGAGAGAGTGTTGACGAAGATAGTCTACCGCAACCCCGGGATCAATCTTGACAACGTCCTCCGGACCTTGCCGCCCGACGCTGACCAGGAAGCGCTGAAGGCTCGTGTCGCCCACATCGTGGCCAAGGTGGGCAAGATCAGGAGAGTTTACGGCGACCGTGTAGACTAGGTTATTTTCTTTCCGCTTCCCTTGTCGCTGCCAATTAAGTCATGGACAATAGTCTATTAGAACAGCGGCAAGTCATCTTGTAATATAACTTTATTTTGGATAGTTAATGCAGTGTTATTTCCCTTGCTCGACTCCTTTACTTTGTATGCTTTTACCCTTCGCTTTTAGGGAACTTGCCGGCAAAGGGACCCTCGCCGCGAGCGCTGAGTGCGGAACTTCAGCAGCCTGCTGGCAACGCCCCTACCGGCAAGAAACCTCGCCGCAGCTAGTCGCAAGTGGGACACTGTTGGAAATATGCCCTAGAGGCAATAATAAAAGGATTATTATTATATTTCCTTGTTCATGATAATTGTCTGTTATTCATGCTTAAATTGTATTCTATGGAAACAGCGATACATGTGTGAATACATAGACCACAACGTGTCCCTGGTAAGCCTCTAGTTACTAGCTCGTTGATCAACAGATGGTCACGGTTTCCTGACAATGGACATTGGATGTCATTGATAACGGGATCACATCATTAGGAGAATGATGTGATGGACAAGACCCAAACCTAAGCCTAGCACGAGATCGTGTAGTTCGTAATGCTTAAGCTTTTCCAGTGTCAAGTATCTGTTCCTTAGACCATGAGGTTGTGCAACTCCCAGATACCGTACGAACACTTTGGGTGTGCCAAACGTCACAACGTAACTGAGTGACTATAAAGGTACGCAACGGGTATCTCCGAAAGTGTTTGTTGAGTTGGTACGAATCGAGACTGGGATTTGTCACTCCGTATGACGGAGAGGTATCTCTGGGCCCACTCGGTAAGACATCATCATGTTCTCAAGGTGACTAAGGAGTTAGTCACGAGATGATGGATTACAGAACGAGTAAAGAGACTTGCCATGACGAGATTGAACAAGGTATCGGTATACTGACGATCGAATCTCAGGCAAGTACCGTACCGATAGACAAAGGGAATTACATACGGGATTAAGTGAATCCTTGACACAGTGGTTCATCCGATGAGATCATCGAGGAACACGTGGGAATCAACATGGGTATCCAGATCCCACTGTTGGTTATTGACCGGAGTGTCGTCTCGGTCATGTCTGCGTGTCTCCCGAACCCGCAGGGTCTACACACTTAAGGTTCGGTGACGCTAGGGTTGTAGAGATATATGCACACGGAAACCCAAATGTTGTTCGGAGTCCCGTATAAGATCCCGGACGTCACGAGGAGTTCCGGAATGGTCCGGAGGTAAAGAATGATATATAAGAAGTCCAGTTTCGGCCATCGGGAGAATTCCGGGGGTCACCGGTAGTGTACCGGGACCACCGGAAGGGTCCCAGGGGTCCACTGGGTGGGGCCACCCATCCCGGAGGGCCCCGTGGGCCGTAGGGGGAGGGGGACCAGCCCCTAGTGGGCTGGCGCACCCCACATGGGCCACCCCCCATGCGCCTAGGGTTGAAACCCTAGGGGTGGGGGCACTTCCCTTTGGCTTGGGGGGGGGGCAAGATACCCCCCTTGGCCGCCGCCCCCCAGGAGATTGGATCTTCTAGGGCCGGTGCCCCCCTGGCCCCCTATATATAGTGGGGGGGGGGGAGAGGGCAGCCGCACCTCAGCCCCTGGCGCCTCTCTCCCCCGTTACACCTCCAATTCCTCCCGCAGGGTCTCGGCGAAGCCCGGTAGCATTTCCCGTTGCATCCACCACCACGCCGTCGTGCTGCTGGATCTCCATCAACCTCTCCTCCCCCTTGCTGGATCAAGAAGGAGGAGACGTCGCTGTACCGTACGTGTGTTGAACGCGGAGGTGCCGTCCGTTCGGCGCTGGGATCATCGCTGACGAGGATCACGACGAGTACGACTCCATCATGCACGTTCCTTTGAACGCTTCCGCTCGCGATCTACAAAGAGTGTGTAGATGCACTCCTTTATGCTCGTTGCTAGATGAACTCCTTAGATTGATCTTGGTGAAGCGTAGAAAATTTTCGAATTCTGCTACGTTCCCCAACACCTCTCTCCACCACGTCGGAGCCACCACACCGCTGCCTCCATGGATCGGAGGTCCAGCCTCCCTCGTCCTCCATGCGGTGACTTCCTTTCCCGAGCTCATCGCGCATGCACCACTACCGGATCAGGCCAGCCACCCGCGCTATGCACCACGGCTGCTACCGCCTGGCCGCCCCCTAAATTGTGCTGCCCCGCGCTCGACTACCCCCCTGCAGTCCACCTTGAGCTCCACTGCAGCCCGCCCTCCCCGGCCAGGAAGTTCTCCCAAGCACACCAACCCCCCCGCTTCTTCTCCTCTTCTATCGAACAGACAAACACCTTAGCGTTTGGGGTTGTTATCACAGCTCACTTTTTTGATTTTGGGAGGAAAAATCTATGCACTGTAGTTTGCTATTCCTGCTATTGCGGTTTCAACTTGCTATTTTTTTGCATGAGACGAATGAAAAATCCATCATCATAGTAGTTCGAAAAATATTGTGCATTGTCGCATGGTTCCTGAAGCAAGGTGTTGCAGTGCGGTTATATTTTGGATGGATTTATGTGAATGCAGTCCACTAGGAGACGCATGCGTGCTCAGTTGCTCACACCCCCAACGGTTATGTTCTGGAGTGGTTCGCGATTCTTGCAGCTCGGGTCGGGCCGCCCGCAGCATGTGCGTGCAGTGCGGCACGTGGGTGTGATCAGTGCGGCGTGTGGGTGTGTGCAGTGTACAGAAAAGTTCTTGGTTCACTTATTCATTTTTTGATGTGGTTCACTTTGTAAAACAGAGATAAAAACAAACCCATCAAAACTTGGTTTACTTTTCATTACACTTCATCCCATCTGTAGTATGGATGTCTTTATTAAAAATGTTTGAAGAAGACAAAAATAGTATCCCTTTGTGTGTACCAGCTCATTACCCCTATGTATGAAGTGCAATTTTGTTTCGTCTGTTTTAGAAACCAGTCGATTACATCAAAAACATGCCATTGCGGTGCACTACGAAGGACTCTTCAATACACTCCATTTAGAACAAGCTACATTTAAAAAACAAACAAATGCAGTGCACTTTGGTCTAAAAAAAGTCCATTGCAAAGGACTCTTTGAAGCTCACTTTGTTCTCTCACGAAATTGGCCATAAAAAACCTTTGTGGCTCACTTGGTGATCCAAAAACAAAAACACATCGGAAAGCAGCTCACTTCTCAACACTTCTCAACGCGCATAAAAAATTAATTAGTACGAAAAAAGACAACAGCAAATCATGAGGTTCACTTTTGGTAGTGTTCCGCTTCACTTTCGGGAGTGTTGCGGTCCACTTTCCTTCGAAAAAAAAAGTTGGAAAAAGACAACAAAACTCCTCTGAGAAAAATCTACGTCCAACAAAATAAATCATGAGGTTCCATTGACTGTCCGATGCAGTGCGTTTTTCAGTTTGAAGCAGTGCGCTTTTCTGTCCGATGCAGTGCACGCGTCGATTTTGTTGTCGCGAAAAACAGAGTTTTCGTGTTTTTATAATTTCAAAACTGCTCTTAAACCGTAATGAATTAGAGGGAGTGTTCTACATGAAAAAGTAGCGTCTCGACGATATCTTTCCAATGGTGTATCATTTGGATCATTTCGACCAACGTTTTGTAAAAAATTCACGAAAAAACGGCCGCTGCCCTTCGTAGTCAGCCGCACGATTTTCAAATTTAACTAAAACCGTAAGGAATCTCAAAAACATTTCAACATATGAAAGTTGCGCCTCGTTCGTAGCTTTCCAACGGTATATTACACGCCTTGTTTTGACAAACGGTTAGAAAACTGGAGTAAAAATTGTACCGAAAATTTGAAAAAATTGGAAAAACACAATTCCGCTATTTAGTAAATTCAAAACTGCTCTTAAACCGTAGCGAATTAGAAAAAATAATAGATATGAAAAAGATGCGCGCCGACGATATCTTTCCAACGTTGTATCATTTGTTTCATTCCGACGAGCGGTTTAGAAAAAAAGCCAAAAAACGCTCGCTACCATTCGTTGTGAGCCGCACGATTTTCGAAACTGCTCTTAAACTATGATGAATTTTGAAAAGTGTTCAACATGGCGAAGTTGCGTCTACTCCATAGCTTTTCAACGGTATATTACACGCATAATTCCGATAAACGGTTAAAAAATTAGAGCAAAAAAGGTACCAAAAAAACAACACGTACAGTTTTTTCAAACATGAAGTTCGCTAGTCTCTGTGGTGCAGTGCACATAGCTTTCCAATGCAGTAACACAAAGCAGTTCGGAAACGTTATGAGAATATTATTCTCATAATGTTATGAGAATAGACCGTCTGTATATATATACAAATAACTAAAGAAGCATGCAATGAATATTTGGGTCTAACTTACTCATGTGTAGAGCATATTATAATTATGAATTTTTAATTGAATGACGTGTTAGAAGATCAATTAGTTTTCTCAATAAATTTAGACCCATCCTCGCATGAAGCTTGCCAAGGACGGATGGCGGTAAGAGCAATGTGGAGCTGGCTAGCCCACTCACATTTGGTCACCATCCTGAGCCGCCCGCAGCAGTTCCACCACTGAGTTCAACGTGTAACATCAACTTGTTTAGATGAGTAAAATTACCGGTCCCTGTTAAAATTCAAAGAGAAATATGAAGATAAAAAATATGCAAAACTAATTTATAGCTGAAGGATTCAGGCTCACCCACTCATCATCTGTAGCAGAGATTGCACTAATCGAAACCTTGATTTGCTTGTCCAGTCTATCTCGCCAAACTCGGTCTTCCCCTCCTAGAACTTCACATGGATTGATTGTTGCTCATTACAATTCATTACCAAGCTTAGGTGTTGGCAAGTCCAGTATTGATTACCCCTTGATTTCCATTATAGCTTGTCATCCATGCATAAGGCCGCAAATGAATTGCTCGTCCGCAAGGCAAGGATCTCGAAAAAATTGGTTGTTGTGGCATCTCTACGTGACCGTGAGGCCGCCAACGAACTTCCAGTCCACAAAGTGAGTAGTTTAAGAAATTTTCATCTTCATGCAACTCTACGCTGATCATGAGGCCACCAATGAACTGCTCGTCCATGAGGCGAGGAGCTACAGAAATTCATCATGTCACGCGAGCTCTTTCCTGCTATGTCACCGATACCAACATCTAAAATCTCAAATCAAGATGTACGACAACGGAGTGGAAAAGATCTGGCCAACAATGGGCAAACAAACAAATAAAGTGGCAGACCAACAGGATCACTGCAATGGGGTGAAGAGGAAAGTTTGGGGCTAGATTTGGCATGACAAACTTTTTGGGGGCACACATACACGCATATATCAAGGGCTTCTATGCACACATTTTTCAGCAGGTAATGCAGGCTTGCCATGCATATGTAAAGGGCACACATTCACATTCTTTTTTCAGCTAAATGCATGCATGCGTATAGAAAGCTAGGCATTAGCGCACATTTCATTATTTTATATATTTTTAGGGACACGTCTTTTTATTTTGAACTGAACCGGGCACGTTTTTTTGTAGATTATCGGGGCATGTCATTTTCTTTAATCACCAGCACACGTCTTGTTTTAGGGTCACACCTCCTTTCTTTAGAAATGTCCAGCGCAGGTTTTTTTCCTTTTAGAACTGAGCGCATGTTCTTTTTTTGTTGAGGGTGCGTCCTTTTTTGCCTTGGCTGACAGGAGCAAAACGTTTTCTTCCAGTGTAATTATAATGGCATAGGTGGGTATTTTTTTTCTGACTTACTACCTTATCCAATGGCTATAAAAATTAGTCTATTAAATTAACGGTTGGATAAATCTATTTTTGTGGTAATTTCTAGCCTATTTCTCTTCTCTCAGGTTAACTCATCAAATACTTTTTATATATAATAGATGTGAACATTTTTCTGAGCTAAATGCAATTTTTGAAAAGTACAATTTTTCCCTAATTAATAAAATGCAACCAAATAAAATGCAAATAAATAAATATGACTTCCAAATTTCTTTTCCCAATATTTCTTTTTATTGAAACAAACGGGAAGAATTTGTTGAAATCAAATTTTATCCACTTTTCAAATTTGAATAAATTCAAAAGTGAATTTTATGCGAAAACCCCCCAACTCTCTCTATTGGTCCTTGAGTTGCTTAAGGTTTTGTTGGATCAACAACCGAGTAATCAGAACAACACCAAATTATGAATGCATATGAGTGTTCTAGTTAATAACATCCAAATTGAAAATTGGGATCTTACAAACCTACTGCCCTTAAGATGAATCTCGCTGTCAAGATTCGGGTTGGCTAGCAAAAAGGTATTGGTGGTCCTGTCAAAGGTCTTCCTCTCATTCCCAGGCGGCTTCGTCCTCTATATGGTGACTCCACTGAGCTTTGCAAAACTTTATGACCTTAATGCGGGTAACTCTGTCAGCAAACTTGAGAATCTTGACCGGCTTCTCTGCATAAGTCAGATCACTCTCTAACTGAATTGCTTCCAGGGGCACTTTATCTCGTAGTGGAGTATCGACCATTTGTGCGTGTCACTTCTTCAACTGAGAAACGTGAAACACATCATGAACTCCGGACAAAGTTTCGGACAACTCTAGCTGATAAACTACTTCTCCTCTGCGTTCCAAAACTCGGTACGGTCCCACAAACCATGGTGCCAATTTACCCTTAACTCAAAAATGCTTAACTCCTCGAAGTGGGGTCACACGAAGATATGCTCTATCTCCAACTTCGTAGCTTACCTCCTTGCGTTTTGTATCTGCATAACTCTTCTGTCAGGACTGGGCTATTTTGAATCTGTCATGGATCAACTTGACCTTCTCCTCTGAATCTCTGATTAAATCGGGTCCAAATAACTTGCGGTCTCCGTCTTCATCCCACATCAATGGTGTCCTGCACCTCCTTCCGTACAAAGCTTCGAAAGGGGCCATCTACAGACTAGTCTGATAACTATTGTTGTAAGAAAACTCTGCGTAAGGCAAATTACCATCCCAACTAGATCTGTAATCTAGTGCACAAGCTCTCAACATGTCCTCCAGAATCTGGTTGACTCTCTCGGTCTGTCCATCTGTCTATGGATGAAAGGTTGTACTGAATTCAAGCCTCGTACCCAAAGTCTCGTGCAACTGCTTCCAAAACTTCGAGGTAAACTGTGTTCCTCTATCTGATACGATGGTACTCGAAACTCCATGCAAACATACGATCCTGTTCATGTATATCTTGGCAAACCTAGCACTCGTGTAAGTGGTCTTCACGGGGATAAAGTGAGGTACTGTCGTGGAATTAACACGTCAGATGTCCGGATTAATGTACTTAGTGGTGAGGCCGCACATCTATGTAGTAGCTTGAGAGGGGTTGAGCGGAATCGAGGGGCGCAAAGACAAGGATTTAGACAGCTTCAGGCCCCAGGAAACATCATCCGGTAATAACCCTACGTGCTGTTTGAGGCTAGATCTCATTATGATCCTCGTGGTGTCACCGGTAAACCGGCTCTTTGTGTCTAACCCTAGAAACTTGTCTAAACTTCTCCTCTAAAACTTGTCTCTCCACTTTGGGGAGCCCTGCCCCTCCTTATATATGTTGAAGGGGCAGGTTACATGACTAGTCCTAGTAGGACTAGGATTGATCTATTACAAGGAGTCCTACTCTTGCTTCCTTTGTAAGAGAATATTCCTTATGCTTTCTTCATAAACCGGCCCACCATAATATGAACCGGCCTTCTGGGCCTTGGGCCTTGTCATCCGTGATCCACCAGCCGGGTTACCAATGAGTGGTATTATTTAGGCAGGTTGGTTGTAAACCGTCTGGTTAAGACGGATCGCCAGTGAGACATCAAGTGTAAACCATCTCAAGTAAACCACCAAGTCCGGCCGGGTCATAATTCCGGCCGGTTCATACCACGGGGTATATCCCCGACACTACTCTTGCTTCCTTTGTAAGAGACTATTCCTTATGCTTTCTTCATAAATCGGCCCACCATAATATGAACCGGCCTTCTGGGCCTTGGGCCTTGTCATCCGTGATCCACCAGCCGGGTTACCAGTGAGTGGTATTATTTAGGCAGGTTGCTTGTAAACCGTCTGGTTAAGACGGATCGCCAGTGAATCATCAAGTGTAAACCGTCTCAAGTAAACCACCAAGTCCGGCCGGGTCATAATTCTGGCCGGTTCATACCACGGGGTATATCCCCGACATTAGCCCCCAAGTTTAGCTTGGATTTATCCATGGTAAACTTTTGCTGCAAAATAAACACAATAGCGAATCTGATAGGTTGTGCTCCGGGTTAAGAATTTCTTGTAATCCGGCATCTGACCATCCTTAAGTCCTTGTCTTTCCTTCTTCTAGAAAATCCGGGTCAACAGACCAGCTTCATAATCAACTTGCTTGCATCAGAAATATTGTAAATCAAGAGTCCATTTGAATCGGCCTTCCATGCTCTGACTTGACAAAAATATTGGTCTTCAAATATTCATTTGATATCTAAGCCAGCTTGAATATGTAGAACTTGCCGGTTTATGATTGCAAAAATTTGCCTGGTTATAAAAACTGATGATCCCGGGTCATGTCTGTTTATGGACACCGGGTTATGATTGTTACCAATGCCGGGTCACACAATTAATCTTCCAAACTTACCCAACACTGAGAATTTGAAGATGTTCCTCCTTTATATGCATATTACCTGTAGCCCCCAAGTGTCGGGTCATTATGTAATAATGAGCAGGGACTTTGTATATACTTCTTTGAAAATAGCATTGTATAATCTTGAAGAAATCCGGATTGTTCATCCCAATCACTATGAAACTGAATATTCCATATTATGTAGCCCCCAAGTGCCGGGTCATTATGCAATAATGAGCAGGGACTTTGAAAATATGATCATGTAAACTTGAACATCAACGTGTAGCCCCCAAGTGCCGGGTTATTATGCAATAATGAGCAGGGACTTTGTAGATATAATTATTGAAAGTTATATAATGTAACTTCCATCGTGGGATTTGAACCCACGTCCACAAGGTTAAGAGCTTTGTGCTTTACTAACTGAGCAGTGGACCCTTCAATATAATGGATTAATACTTGTGTACCTTGAATTGTTGACAGGAGCGATTGGTAGCCCCCAAGGGCCGGCCCATTATAATGTGATGAGTCGGGTCTTCAATAAAGTGAGCAAAAAATGACTTTGCATTAGCCCCCAAGTGTCATGGTGCATGCTTGCAGCGACATGATACTTGTGTATTTGATGTAATCTTAATTTGAATGATGTAGCCCCCAAGTGCCAGGTCGTAAGCCTGCAGCGACTCGGGACTATTCCTTTGTAGAATAAATCACCTACATCGATGAAATAATATCCATTGCGCTTAAAGCGACTTTGAAAACCTCAATCATAATAATGATAACCATAGTAAAAATCCAGCCGTGTTGGCTATTTAAAGATTTGAAGAATATAATCCGGTTTGAAAACCGGTTCCAGTGATGTTTGATCACAATCAGGCCGGGTTGAATAAACACCGGTCATTATTTACCATCATATACTGGCGACTTATAGTCAAAAGCCAGGCCGGTTTAATAAGCACCAGTCATTATCTGTTTCTGCGATCAAGTATGCTTGATATTCTTAATCTGACGCATTTTTGCCTTTTTGAAGGGAGTCTTTTGATAGACCCAATAATAATCCCGGGTCTTATAGAAGCTGCCAGTTTAGATCATGCTTGGCTTCTTACTTTTTTTCTGCCTGATGACTGTTTTGGGTTATGATGAACACCGGGTTAACTCTTGCTGGTGTTTTATAACCCAGACTTTTTAAGATATATGGTCAACTCTGGAGTTGTCCCATTCCGGATTAAAGAACCATAAAAACATAAACACCACAAATGCAAGTTTTGCAAATAAAACCATGTAGTCAAGGCTTTTTACGAGCTGCCAGGCTCCCTATGTGCCAATCAAAGGGTACGACCCAAAGGGCTATGACTAACAGTACTCCTAGGGACAAGAACTTTGCCATCAAAGGATGTACTCTTTTGCCATCAAAGGATGTACTCTTTTGCCATCAAAGGATGTGCTCCAAGGGACAGGAAATATTGCATCTGCCATCAAAGGATGTACTCCTAGGGACAAGAAATTTTCTTTTGCCATCAAAGGGTATACGGCTTCCAAGGGACAGGAATATTACATCTGCCATCAAAGGAAGTACCCTAGGGACAAGAACATATTTTCTTTTGCCATCAAAGGGTATACGGCTTCCAAGGGATAGGAATATTACATCTGCCATCAAAGGAAGTACCCTAGGGACAAGAACAGATTTTCTTTTGCCATCAAAGGGAATGATCAACCAAGGGACAGGAATATTACATCTGCCATCAAAGGAAGGTTTCCTAGGGACAAGAACAGGTTTATTTCTTTTGCCATCAAAGGGATTTGGCCCACCAAGGGACAGGAATATTACATCTGCCATCAAAGGTGGATCCCTAAGGACAAGAACTTTTCTTTTGCCATCAAAGGGATTTGGCCCACCAAGGGACAGGAATATTACATCTGCCATAAAGGTGGATCCCTAAGGACAAGAACATTATGTAGACTGGACCAGAAAAGATTTCGTCGAGGATTCATATGTGATCCGTAGCCCCCTAGCTTGGTCCCTCTTCTGCATAAAATAGTTTGTTCAAAGCATCTTGTTTTCTTGATGAAAATGATATACATCAAGAAAAATAAACTTTGGATGGATATCACCTGAGTGAATTTGGACCTTATGATCCTCATCGGTGTCTGTTTAGCCTAACCGATATGTCGAATAGACCGGATCGCAGGGCGGACAGTAAGACGACCGCAGCATCAGAGGCGACTCAAACAGTTAAACCGGCTGTGGGGTTGTAAACCGGCGGAATGAGCGTTGTCCTTCGTGTTGTAAACCAGTGCGGATGTGTGAACCGGCCGTCCGTTTCATCAAGTAATGCGACACAGATGAAAACACCATTGTAGAACGTTGCCAGTGCGTGTTTTATATCCGCAGTATAACAACGATTTTACCTGTATATAGAAAACACCAATAGGGTAGTGTAATGGTGCTCAGGGGAAATAAAATGATAAAATATATAAGAAGGATAACACCTGATTTGCTCGAATAGCAGATGGGTCGGCCGGCGCCGACGGGCTAGTTGTCTTCCTCGTTGTGAGCCGGCGCAGTCGTGAGAGATGGTCGCGGCATTATAAACCGGTGTGGTCGCGAAAGATGGCCACGGCATTGTAAACCGGCGCGGTCGTGAAAGACGGCCAAGGCGTTGTAAACCGGCGCTTGAATCCGTGGAACAACGACGATCACTTGTGTCGAACAATGTTTGGCGTGCCTCCACCTCCTTGGTATATAATACCATTTTATAATGAATAATTTTTCTGCATATAAAATACAGCAGGGCGAGGAATTTTTGCTTGGACGAATTAATATGTATTAAAAATAAATAGGATAGATATCACCTGATTTGCCTGGAGAACAGATGAGCTGGCCGCGTATTGATGTAAGCCCGGCAACGGGGGTAATGAATCGCATGTGTATCCGCCGAGCCGGTTTATGAGGACGGGTGCGGCACCGGCGTGTTAATGTAAACTGGACCACAGGAGTGGTGGCGTACGCATGTTTCATTGGTGAGGGGATCGGCCACGGTGTTGGATACCAATACGCGTGGGCGTGGATAGATGAGCCGGCCGGCGCGTTGATGTAAATCACAACACGCATGCTCATGAAGCCGCGCAACACAGCTGAACGTGCATCCGTGGCCTACCCTGATGATGATCCGGCTGCCGCTTTTAATGGTCATCCTGCGTAAAAAATATTACATGCGAGAGTAATTGTTGTCGGATGAATTAATGTATACTGATAAAATATATAGGAAAAATATCACCTGATGTGTCTTTCGGACAAAGTGACCGCCTAGTGATTTGATCATATAACGGCCCTCCTTCTAGCGCCGTAATCATGCATCCATCTGGTTTTTTGAATAAGTCACGCCCCTCAGCAATGCATCGAACTTGGGTGTCCCTGTCAACTTGTCTTTTATGTAAACAATACTCAACGAGTACTAATTCCATCCTTAGTAACTTGAAAAGTCACACAGATATCCGTAGCTTGGCGCGGCACGGAGCAGGCGACGCCCAAGGCAGTGGCCCCGCCAGCGGAGAGAGCGGCGGGAGACGCTCGTCGGTGCTCATCAGAAGCAGCAATTTTAATAGGCTGTTGTTGATGACGAGATAACCGGCTGAAAAACTAGGAAGTTCACTCCATCTTTAGAGGTTACTTGAGGCAAAGGCGAGGCCACGGCCGCTGCCCGGTCGGCCGCAGGGGTAGAGGCGCCTTGAAGGTAGCCGGCGGCTGGAGTGAGGGCCGCGGCTTGAACAGCGACAGTTGAGACAAGTCACCCGGAGAAATAGCTGAAGCGGCGCTGCTAGGGCGGCTCGGGCTAGGGTGTTTTCTCTAGCGGACACTTAACGCGGCTCCTTGGCAAGAAATCCTGCGGTGAGGTGATGGGCCTCTAACCCCTCGTCGGTTACCCCAAGTGGAAGGTGTGAGATGCAGTGTTGTGGAAGTTTTTCCCTTAGCAAAGATGCCAAGGATCGAATCCCCAGAGACTCCTAGGTTCAACAAGTAGGTGTCAATTGCTAACGGCGCCAGATATTAGCAATCAACGTGGACCTGCACACAGATACAAATAAATTTGCTCCCAACGAGTACAGAGAGGTTGTCAATCCCTCCGGCCTTGTAGTTCACAAAGGATTAAACGCAAATGATAGTAGTGATAGATAATGTTTGCAATAGTAAATAATAGCGAAAAGTAAATAGCGGATGTGATCAATGATGGTAATACGGACCGGAGTCTCATGATGTTCACTAGTGATGTCTCTCTCCCAAAAGACGATAAAACAGCTATGTGAGGTAAACGAATTACAGCTGGGCAATTGACAGGACCACGAACGCAAACCAATGCTGACTACATTGCAAGAAAGGTTGAGGTTCAAAGCATGGGCGGTACGCCAAAGTAAGTAGACCGAAATCCATCAATATCTACTACTAATCATCCACCTTGAGATATCTATCCAGAACATCTCGCTGGTATTAAGTTGCGAGTCCCACCCATAGTGTAAACTCAAAGCAACAGACAACTGCATTAAAAGAACTTTGCATAAAGTAAACAATCCTTGCACCCACGGGCACAAGCACCGTTGTTTTCCCCCTTGTGGCAACAGCACATCCCCTAGACTCATATTTCTGTCACTCAAACTAGTCATCGAGGGGCACGAACCCACAATCGAGCATAACGTTCCCTCTTGGAGTCACTACGTATTACTTGGCCAAAGCAATAAATAACAACGGAGAACATGCAAGAATTACTTATGAACATAAATATAAAAGAGGTAGATCAAATATATTACTCAAGAACAATCTGAACATAATCTCATAATCCATCGGATCCGAGCAAACTCATCATAGCAACAGCATAAGGATTACATAGGTGCCTCGATCATGTAGGGCAGCTCACAAGGACTAATTAGTGAAGCACAAGAACGGGAGGAGAACATCACATAGCTACTGGTCATGTACTCATGGTCCAAGGGAGACTACTCACAACTCATCCGGGAGGCGTCCATGGTGGTGGAGAGGCTCCCGATGGTGATCCTCCCATCCGGCAGGGTGCCGGGAAGAGTTCTCCTGGTGCTCCCGATCTTGGAAGCGGCGGCGGTGGCGGAACAGAGATGAGATCGCGAAAAAGAGTTCCCCTCCCGAGTGTTTCGAAGGACGCTCTAAATATAGGCCAAAGGGGGGCACCAGGCGCCCCCCCGGCGCGGCCCAGGGGGCGGCGCGCCGCCAGGGCGCCTGGAGCCCTGGTGGCCCCCCCCGGCTGTCCTTCGGGCGCAAGGTAGGTTCTGGAACGCTGATTTTTTATATAAATTTTCTGGATTTTTCCTGGCGGTTCTCGTAACGTGAAAACCTGAAATACAAAAACAGCCGAAAACAGAATCTGGCACTGGGGTGCACTGGATTAGTAGGTTAGTCCAAATATGAACAAAATTGTATGGAAGTGTATGAATATCATAGCAATATCACCCAAAAGTGGCATGGAGCAAGCAGAAATTATAGATACGTTTTGGACGTATCAACATCCCCAAGCTTAATTCCTGCTCGTCCTCGAGTAGGTAAATGATAACAAGAATAATTTCTGTGGTGACATGCTATTAACCATATAGGACTTTTTCATAGCCATATGACAAAAGCTGTATGAGACAATGATTCCATAGTAATTAAGTTGCCTCATGAGAAAATCAAAAATGACTGAAAGTTTTACAATATGAAACTGAAATATCAAAAAGATTTGCAATGAACATGGTGTGCAAATATGATAAAGTGATATCTAGCTTGCCCCCTTTAGTGAAGCAAAACATAAATGCAGGGGCACCTTCAAGGTTTAAGTGATGACTAGATACAATGATTTCAAAATAAACGATATCACAATCATGCAAAAGACAATGCTACTTTGGGACAATGCACATTACACTCAGAATGACAATCATGCTCTCAGTAGTTGGTGCTTGAAGAAAGAAGGTGGAGACTTAAAAAGTAAAAGAATGGTTATGTGCTAGAGCTTTTTATTTTATTTTGAAAACATAGAAGCAATTTTGTCAACGGTAGTAGTACTTCATATGTGTCATGCATAAGACATCCTATAAGTTGCAAGCCTCATGCATCGAATACCAATAGTGCTCGCACCTTGTCCTAATTAGCTCGGATTTCCATGGGTTATCATTGCATTACATATGTTTCAACCAAGTGTCACAAAGGGGTACCTCTATGCCACCTGTACAAAGGTCCAAGGAGATAAATCGCATTTGATTTCTCGTTTTTGATAGATCTCAACTTGAGGACATCCATACCGGGACAACATAGAAAATAGATGATGGACTCCTCTTTAATGCATTAGCATATTCTCATAAGAGATTGAGGATTAATGTCCAAGCTAAAACTTCCACCATGATACATGGCTTTGGTTGGCGGCCCAATGTTCTTCTCTAACAATATGCATACTCATTCAACCCATGGAAAATCACCCTTACTTCAGACAAGACGAACATGCATAGCAACTCACATGATATTCAACAAAAGCAGTTGATGGCGTCCCCAGAAACATGGTTACCGCTCAGCAAGCAACTTATAAGAAATAAGATACATAAGCAACATATTCTTTACCACAATAGTTTTTAAGCTACTTTCCCATGAGCTATATATTGCAAAGTTAGTCTGCTTAGTACAGGTGGAGGTTAGCAAAAGACTGGGAGCGACCAACTATGAGAGAAATGACGGTCATAATCATGCAGAGCGACAAAGCAATATTGAATCAGGCATGGAAGTTATATCGCTACTCAGAAATAAAAGATCATCAAGGCTTGACAGACTTTCTTTACAGTCTTAAATATGCGTGAGCATACGCCAAGTCAATCAAAATAAATTCTCGAAGGAAGATATTACTAAACCATACCACATCATAGGCAAACAAATCAAGTTGGTACTCCAATAACACATTGGGAACCCCCCAGCTATTTGAGATTAACCATAAGAAAACCTGAACTACTAAGCGCCATTATGCACGTAGCATCTTTATCATAGACATATTAACCAATGCAACGGAAGCAAACTCTCTTAATAAGGTGAGCATGATAATTAAAGAGAGTTCAAGCAACCAATTGAACAAAAGCTTTTTGAAAAAGATAAGCATGAATACTAAGAGCAGAGCATGATAGTAGCTATTAAAAGACAAAGAACACACACAACGTAGATAGACATGAAAATTCTATGTTATGTTCTAGGTAGAAGTGGAGCGTGTTTCTCTCCCGCATAAAGAACGCTGAGTTCTGACTCGTTATGAAAAACTAACAAGAAAACTAAAAGCAAGACGCTCCAAGCATAGCACATAACACATGAAGTGATAAAAATATAGCGAAACGAAAGACGAACTGATAATGTTGATGGAGAAGGGGATGCACGGGGCATCCCCAAGCTTAGACGCTTGAGTCTCCTTGAATATTTCTTGGGGGTGCACGGGGGCATCCCCAAGCTTGAGTGCTTGACACTCCTGAATCTTTTTATCATCTTCCCTCGCACACTTGAAAACTCCCTTCATACATAACTCATCATAATCTGATTAGCGAGGTTAGTACCCTTAATAAAATAATTGCACCTTGCTGGAAATAAATATATTCTTGAAGTTCTACTGTTTCTCAAGATTGCCAAAAGGTTTTTGCAAAGAAAAAGCAAGCTCTTGATTTGCAAAATGAAGGAAAGGCAAAACAGGACAGAATCTGTGAAAAACAGAACAACAGGTAGTAATTGATCTGTTCGGGGTACTTCTGCAACTCAAATAAAAAAACTCAGAACAGACGCACGAAAGACAATTATACAGAGAACGCTGTCAAAAATATTCAGACCAAAAAGATGATGTGGTGATTTTATACTAATTTTTCTATTCAAGGACATAATCTGTTTCCTGGACAGCACCTCACAACTTTTGAACTTTCTAGCAATCAGAGGCTATACTTGGCACAAATATGAAAAGCAAAGATACAATGATGATGCTACAGCAGTAAACAACATCAAGACACAACAAAAGCAAAATATAAATATTTATTCATGTGGGCTGCCTCCCAAAAGCGCTTTCTTTTATGCCTTTAAGCTAGGCATAATGCATAGAGATCAAGTTTTATCAAGAGTAAACGAATAGCTAGCCCGTACAATGGACTCAAAAGGTAACTTGATCTTCTTTCGAGGGAAGTGTTTCATCCCTTTCTTGAGAGGAAACTGAAATTTTATATTACCCTCTTTCATGTCAATGATAGCACCAACGGTGCGTAAAAAGGGACGTCCCAAAATAATTGGACAAGAAGGATCACATTCAATATCCATAATACTAAAATCAACGGGAACATAGTTGTCATTGACAATGATAAGAATATCGTCGATCCTCCCCAAAGGTTTCTTTATGGAAGAATCAACGAGACGAACACCAAAAGAACAAGAATCATAAGGTTTCAATTTAAGCATATCATATAGTCTTTTGGGCATAATAGAAGTACTAGCTACAATATCACATAAAGCATAGCATGAGAAGTTGTTTATCTTAATTTTAATCATAGGATCCCAACCATCTTCTAGCTTTCTAGGTATGGAGGCTTCTACTCTAAGTTTCTCCTCCCTAGCTTTGATGAGAGCATTAGTGACATGCTCTGTGAAGGCAAGATTAAGCGAGCTAGTGTGGGGATCTTTGGCCATTCCTTGTAGAAAGGTGACAACTTCTGTAATACTACAATTATCAGAATCAATTTTATCATTAGTGGGCAGAATTGTAGTGTCATCCTCTTTGTTTGAATCGCTCTCTATTATAAGAGTTTGAACATCTTCCCAAGTTTGGGGAAGCTTAGGAGCAATTTTAAACCGAGGCTCATACTCTTTTCCTGGAAGACCATGCCATGGGCATAACCCTCCGTCAAGACTAATATAATCACAAGGTTTAGTACTTTTGTAGATCCTGATAGTGGTAATTGGGGTAATGGAAGAAGGGGTGTACTCCTCCCATTTAGTGTTTTTGGTAGAACCCATAGTAGCAAGCAAGCAAGATAACTATTTTTGTGATTTTCGATAAAGGATACTAAAGCAAAAACTGAAAGGTAAACTAACAAGACTAAAAAGCAAAGGTAAAAGATAGCATGCAACTCCCCTATCCTGAAGAGTGGAGTCCTCGGCAACGGCGCTAGAAAAACTCCTTGATGGGCCTCTAACCCCTCGTTGGTTACCCCAAGTGGAAGGTGTGAGATGCAGTGTTGTGGAAGTTTTTCCCTTAGCAAAGATGCCAAGGATCGAATCCCCAGAGTCTCCTAGGTTCAACAAGTAGGTGTCAACTGCTAACGACGCCAGATATTATCAATCAACGTGGACCTGCACATAGATACAAATAACTTTGCTCCCAACGAGTATAGAGAGGTTGTCAATCCCTCCGGCCTTGTAGTTCACAAAGGATTAAACGCAAATGATAGTAGTGATAGATAATGTTTGCAATAGTAAATAATAGCGAAAAGTAAATAGCGGATGTGATCAATGATGGTAATACGGACCGGAGTCTCATGATGTTCACTAGTGATGTCTCTCTCCCAAAAGACGATAAAACAGCTATGTGAGGTAAACGAATTAGAGTTGGGCAATTGACAGGACCACGAACGCAAACCAATGCTGACTACATTGCAAGAAAGGTTGAGGTTCAAAGCATGGGCGGTACGCCAAAGTAATTAGACCGAAATCCATCAATATCTACTACTAATCATCCACCTTGAGATATCTATCCAGAACATCTCGGTGGTATTAAGTTGCGAGTCCCACCCATAGTGTAAACTCAAAGCAACAGACAACTGCATTAAAAGAACTTTGCGTAAAGTAAACAATCCTTGCACCCACGGGCACAAGCACCGTTGTTTTCCCCCTTGTGGCAACAGCACATCCCCTAGACTCATGTTTCTGTCACTCAAACTAGTCATCGAGGGGCATGAACCCACAATCGAGCATAACGTTCCCTCTTGGAGTCACTACGTATTACTTGGCCAAAGCAATAAATAACAACGGAGAACATGCAAGAATTACTTATGAACATAAATATAAAAGAGGTAGATCAAATGTATTACTCAAGACAATCTGACCATAATCTCATAATCCATCGGACCCCAGCAAACTCATCATAGCAACAGCATAAGGATTACATAGGTGCCTCGATCATGTAGGGCAGCTCACGAGGACTAATTAGTGAAGCACAAGAACGAGAGGAGAACATCACATAGCTACTGGTCATGGACTCATGGTCCAAGGGAGACTACTCACAACTCATCCGGGAGGCGTCCATGGTGGTGAAGAGGCTCCCGATGGTGATCCTCCCCTCCGGCAGGGTGCCGGGAAGAGTTCTCCTGGTGCTCTCGATCTTGGAAGCGGCGGAGGCGGCGGAACAGAGATGAGATCACGAAAAAGAGTTCCCCTCCCGAGGGTTTCGAAGGACGCTCTAAATATATGCCAAAGGGGGGCACCAGACGGGGCTCGGGGGGCCCAAGCGCCCCCCCGGCGCGGCCCAGGGGGGCGCGCCGCCAGGGCGCCTGGAGCCCTGGTGCCCCCCCCGGCTGTCCTTCGGGCGCAAGGTAGGTTCTGGAATGCTGATTTTTTATATAATTTTTCTGGATTTTTCCTGGCAGTTCTCGTAACGTGAAAACCTGAAATACAAAAACAGCCGAAAACAGAAACTGGCACTGGGGTGCACTGGATTAGTAAGTTAGTCCAAATATGATCAAAATTGTATGGAAGTATATGAATATCATAGCAATATCACCCAAAAGTGGCATGGAGCAAGCAGAAATTATAGATACGTTTTGGACGTATCATGAGGCGAGCAAAACGACGGGGATGAGCGGTTCTCGGTAGAAGGCGAGGCGGCAGACCAGCTTGCGGCAACGGAGGCAGGCGGTCAATGAGGCGCCGGCGGGTCAACGCCGTGCTGGTAGCTTTGATGGTGATTTAAAGCTGCTAAGATCAAGTTGGCAACCGACTTAGCATGGGCGGCCTGGCTCACAGGTGCAGCAACAGCCCGGCGATGGCGGCTCGGAGTCGGGCCTGAACCGGGGCAGCCACTCGGGGCTGTGTTAGAACAAGCAAGGCCGGCTCCGAGACCACCGCCCCCTGAGCGCGCGGATGCAGAGCCGGTGCAGGCGGGCGAAGGTGCCGAGCGGGGGCGTCCGCGCGAAGGAGCTGTCGATGTCAATAAAAACAGAGGCAGACCGGATTCATCCTCCGGGTCGTGGTCGTTGGATGACTCCCCGTCCGTTTCCAAGTTGTACTAGTACTAGTCGTTGTCGGTTCGATTCTCCCTGATCCGTATTTCCCTCGAAGTCGTGGTGTGACCGAGCAGGGGTTGAACCCAAGATATTAAATCCATCTGGTTGTTTCCCATGTAGCACTTTCGGCCAATAAAAAAAATTCAGAGCTCTAGATCAACTTGGCCTTTCAGGTAATAGAGTATTGATTGAAATAGCACTGTTGCTACTGTTCTGTAGTAGTACTAGTCCGTCCATGGTTGATATCCTCAGCTACTGCTCTGCTCGTTCCCAGGTCCGATTTATAATAATGGTACTTGACGACTTCTATCCACGTACATGGCAAGCTGGGAATTGGCGCATTGAAAAGTTGGCAGCTGGCCTAGGAAACCACGCCATGCACTAACAATGGAATACGACACACATGATTAGATTTGGACGCGTTGAACGGAAACGTCCAAATCCGTCGATCTCGACGACTTGTTCCTCGTATCAACAGATTTCGTATGCAAAACTACATCTTTGACTGTTTGCTGACGATGTTATCTTCTGCATCTGCTCTTTTTCATCCGGCACATCACAAGCTTCTCGATCCCTGAAGGAATCCCTCCAAGAACTCAACACCACCGTGCGCTGCCCCACGGTGGGCGCCAACTGTCGTGGAATTAACACGTCAGATGTCCGGATTAACGTACTTAGTGGTGAGGCCGCACATCTATGTAGTAGCTTGAGAGGGGTTGAGCGGAATCGAGGGGCGCAAAGACAAGGATTTAGACAGCTTCGGGCCCCGGGAAACATCATCCGGTAATAACCCTACGTGCTGTTTGAGGCTAGATCTCAATATGATCCTCGTGGTGTCGCCGATAAACCGGCTCTTTGTGTCTAACCCTAGAAACATGTCTAAACTTCTCCTCTAAAACTTGTCTCTCCACTTTGGGGAGCCCTGCCCCTCCTTATATATGTTGAAGGGGCGGGTTACATGACTAGTCCTAGTAGGACTAGGATTGATCTATTACAAGGAGTCCTACTCTTGCTTCCTTTGTAAGAGAATATTCCTTATGCTTTCTTCATAAACCGGCCCACCATAATATGAACCGGCCTTCTGGGCCTTGGGCCTTGTCATCCGTGATCCACCAGCCGGGTTACCAGTGAGTGGTATTATTTAGGCAGGTTGCTTGTAAACTGTCTGGTTAAGATGGATCGCCAGTGAATCATCAAGTGTAAACCGTCTCAAGTAAACCACCAAGTCCGGCCGGGTCATAATTCCGGCCGGTTTATACCACGGGGTATATCCCCGACAGGTACCTTAGTCAAGCGATCAACTATAACCCAGATAGAATCGTACCCTGATCGTGTCCTGGGTAATCCTGTGATAAAATCCATTCCAAGCTTATCCCACTTCCAATCTGGTATTGGTAATGGTTGTAGCAAACCTGTTGGTTTCTGATGTTCTGCCTTAACTCTCTGACAGACGTCACATACTGCTACATACTCAGCAATGTCCTTCTCCATTCCGGTCCACCAGAAATTCTGCTTCAAATCCAAATACATCTTAGAGTTGCCTGGATGTATCGAGTAAGGCGAATCATGAGCCTCCTGAAGAATCAACTTCCTGATCTCCGGGTCATTGGGCACATAAATACGCTCTTCGAACCATAGTGTTCCGTGTTCATCCTCACGAAATCCTTTTGCCTTTCCTTTGCTCATTCTTCCCTTTATTTCTACAATTCCTTCGTCCATCTTCTGGGCTTCTCCAATCTTTCCCAACTGGACTGAATTCCCAATGTGGCAACATAACCTCTAGGGACTATCTCCAACAGTAAATCTCTGAGGTCATCTGCCAACTCCGGGCGTAAACCTCCGGTTATGATAGTGTTAACATAACTCTTGCGACTTAATGCAGTTGCCACGACATTGGCTTTTCCTGGGTGATAATGCAATCTCATGTCATAATCCTTTATGAGCTCCAACCATCTCCTTTGCCTGAGGTTTAATTCCTTCTGTGTGAAGATGTAGTTCAAACTCTTATGATCCGTGTATACATCACAACGGTTTCCAATAAGAAAGTGCCTCCAGGTCTTGAGTGCGTGCACTACGGCTACTAACTCCAAATCATGTGTGGCATAATTCAACTCATGGGGTCGAAGCTGACGTGAGGCATATGAAACAACTCTTCCTTCTTGCATGAGAACGCCTCCAAGTCCCTGACGTGAAGCCTCACAATACACTTGAAAATCCTTACAAATATTTGGGAGAATCAGTACTGGGGCTGTAACCAAACGTTTCTTCAACTCCTGAAAACTGGCCTCATCACCGGTGCGCGTCGGTCCTAAACAAACGGTTTTTAACCCCTTTCCGCGACGGCATCTGGAACCATCGCCAAGTAAGTGTGGGCGATAGGGGGGTCCTTCGCACACGACCCAGAAACAGTCGGGGATATGCCCTCCTGGGACACATGTTCGGCAAAATGAGGTCGTGTGCGATCGGCGAGCGCTCAAATACGGAAATATGTAGAGTACAGCTAAAAAAATACAATTATACGACGAAATTGTTTCCAGTCGCAAGTACATCCCACACAGTCAGTCCCCGCTAAACGTTTCCGTTCATTTGTACATCCCACACAGTCGCTCCAAAGAAAACGTTTCCGTTCACAGGTACACCACACACAATGTTTCCCGTTAAATCGTTTGTGATAGCGTTGCCATTGCACACGGTATTAATAATTTTATCGTTTGCATTATTGAATGCATCACACACGGTGCGTAGAAAGAAACAGTGTGGCAAAGGCTGTCCATCACACACACTTTTTATTGGTAAACGTTTGCGCAAGGTGGCCTAACGCAAACAGTTTTCAAGAGGAAGTCGTGTGTGCCTTGGAGATTGATCGCACATGTAGTGGATCCTAGAGACATTTCTGATCTCCACGTACATCGCAGATGTTTCGCTTTCTCAAACCGTGTGCAGTGTAATCTCTATTTAATCCATAATTAATCCAATTAGTCCCTAATTTAAAAATCACATGTTATGAATTTGAAAGTAGGCAATCACTTATTTCATATCCAACCATGTTTATTAAAAATATAGGTTCAACCACGAATCCATAATTCAATGCACATGTACATATACTGAAGAACTACAAAAGCACCAAGTAAAGAATGATGAACCACAGTTGTACTAAAGACTATAAAGAGAGAGGCGAAAGACATTCTGGTTGCTAGAGAAGGTGAAGCGGAATGCCCATATTGTGCTCCCCTCCATGCGTAAGGCTCGCACGACTCTAGGCCAACGCCTTGTGATGGCTGCCCGTCCATCCTTCACTGTCTTCATTAGGACTTCTTGATGCTCATTGTAGTCTGGATGAAATACTTTAACATTCATTTCACGTCCACCAATCATGTACTTTGCGAGGTAATCCTGAGTGAATTGCTTCGGGAACCATTAGGAACGAAAAAGATTCAGACATTGTTGTCTAACAACTCATTATGGGCAGTAAAAAGAGAAGGCTGCAGAGTTTGTAGTTATCATCCTACATGTAATTCCCAGTATGCGGCTATGTTCCCCACGTGTCGAGGCACGACTTAAGGACATAAACGCATACTAGAATGATCTCAAGTATGGTATCTTTGCAGAACTCATGTAAAATTCAGGGATGAAATTGTAAAATGATAGTTGGCTTACACTCGCCACGTCACACAATGAATACAATAACATACACCATCCAAATAACATCAGAGTCCGACTACGGACGAAATCCAAACGAGAAAGGTACCATAAATAACACAAGCCCGGATCCTCCTAGTAAGAACCACTACTGATCGTCGGGATAAGACACGTAGTAACGTCCACGCTCTTCATCGAACTCCAAGTAAAGCTTTGAACCTTCTCCTGCATAGTTCTCAATGGTACCTGCATCTAGTGTGTGTTGAATCTGTGAGCCACAGAGGACTCAACAATCCTGTTCCCGGGTATCAAAACTACCAAAGCCTTAGGTGTGGCAAAAAGGCTATAAACAAGGGTTGCACCAAGCACTAAGCACTAGCTTACGAGTTTAGAGCGAGAAGAGAACAAGTGCCAACGATCGCAAAGTTGATCAAGAAGTGATCCTAGCTACTCACGATCAAACATAACCCCACCGTGTTCACTTCTCGAAGCCCTTCGGAAAGAGACCATCACGGTTACTCACGCAGGTAGTGTATTCATGAATAAGGTGTCAAGTTATCTACAACCGGATATTAACAAATTCCCATCTGCCACATAACCGCGGGCATGGACTTCGAAAGATCAAACCCTGCAGGGGTGTCCCAACTTAGCCCATCACAAGCTCATGATCTGCGGAGTCGCAACTCCAAAGTGGGAAGACCCGAGTATTCTCGGAATCCCGTGCTCAAGATATTTCAACAAAGGTAAAACTAATCCAGCAAGACCTCCCGGTGTGCCTACACCCTGATAGTAGCCGCGCGTATCTCGTCTCAGGCCACGACTGGATGAGCGAAGCGTACAGGTGCCAAAATACCCCAAGTTGCCAAGGGGCGGACCCGCACAGTGCTCTAGTTTGGACCAACACTCATGAGGAGCACTGGCCCGGGGGGTGGATTAAGACCTCGGGTTTATAACTCCCTATGCAAGTTTTTAGTTGTTAGGCAAATGTAGAACCAAAGTTGGGTCTTCCTTGAAAAGCTTTAAACAGAGCAAATTACCAAGGGGGTCCCATAACCCCAACCGTGTTAGGAACACAAAATCAAGGAACATAACACCGGTTTATCGGTTCCTAGGGTGGCATGAGTGGAACAAAACACCAAGCAAGAGGCTTAGCCTTCCACCTATTACCAATATATAGGTGAATTAGTTTAACAGGTATTATATATTGTGTTATCCCAACAACAACTTCATCACGGAGCAATCTTCAAAACTTCACCTGCAACTACCAACGCTATAAGAGGGGCTGAGCGATGCGTACTTAGCCAAACAACGGTTTGCTAGGAAGGTGGTTAGAGTGTTTCATGGCAACAATAGGAGGGCTGACAAACAGCAACAGGCATCGAGGCAATATCTAAAGAGCGAGACATCTAGCATAGGCAAAGATAGAAGTGATATCTGGGAATGGTCATCTTGCCTGATAAGTCGTCGGTGGGATGGTAAGACGGCTCCTCGAACCCAGTCTCGACAAGATCCTCGAACTCGGTATCGGCTCCCGGCTCTACCCAACACAAGAGCACAACAACGGCATAATATAAAACACGGTGCAATGCACAATCAACATGATGCAAGTATGATGTGCGTATGCATGAGGATGCTCTTGAGCCTAAGGAGAAGATGATGGAAATGGCCTCATCTTGGGAAACCAAGCAAGCCACTGGATAGAGGGAAGATTTCGGTTAAAATCGATATAAAGATCACCGGAAACGGATGCACGGTTTGCAAATGGCAAGGAAAACAAGATTCAAGCAAAATTGCAGTTGACAGCAACATGGCATCTTTGGAGCAAGAAATAATTATGCTACAACACCCAAATATGGAGACAAAGGGCATGGATGTGAAATAGACATGATACTTAACAAGCATGAACTTAGAGCACACCCAAAATCTTGCTGGAACACATTTAAACAAGCATGGCAAGTTGCAATAAATTTACAGTATTCTCAGACTTAGTGAAAATTACAAGGCATGGCATAATTACAACGAATAGGCATGTTTGCAAGCTTGTGCAACTCAACTCAAAGCATAGCATGGCAAGTTAAGATAACAAACAGAAGAAGACATATTTGAGAAGCTACTCAAAGCAAGAACATGCTCATAGGATGCATAAAACACTAGCTACACTCGTGGCAAAACTGAACTTGTTGATAACATGCTGACAGATACATTTTATAGTCACTTGAGAGCATGAAAACAACAAGCTACAGCAAGCCATCATGCAAGCAAAAGGCATGGCAATAACATACATAACATGCTCTTCAAGAATAACCACATGGCTACTTCTACAACATACTAGAACATGTCCCAAACACCATGGCAAAAGTGCAAAAGTTTATCCAGACTTAGCAAAATCTGGGCATGCTGTCAGAAACATTTTATAGCAACTTTAGGGCCTCATAACAACAAGATACATCATGGCATCATGGAAAACAAGAGCGTGGATAGCTAGAGCATAAGATATACATCAAGGAACACCCACTGGACAACTCTAAACATGCACAACAAAGACAGTGGCATCATGGATACATGGCATAAAAATTACCGGATTCACACTTTGCAGAAATTTAACATCATGATGACATGTTAACAAGCTTGTTGCACTCATTTCAAGACATATCATGTCATGAAAATGAATCTATCATGTAGAGCACATTCCCAAGAGCAAAACTCATGTTGGCACCTAGCTCATATGACACAAGGATTAATACGCACAAGCAAGGCAAAACATCATCTCATAACAAGTGCAGAAACTTATCAGCCAAATGTACTTTTGCAACAGAGATATACATGGAAATATGACAACTAACATGAATGCTACAGCAACCATCATGTAGAGTACTTCACAACGAAGATCTGGACATATCATTCACTCCATTCGGACCAACATGCACAAAGTTACTAGCTCACGAACATGCCAACAAATTTACACTGGCCACAAGTGCTGAAACAGTTTCATCACGACGCACTCTTGTGACGAACATTAAGTCAACTAGATGAACTCTAACATGCATGAAACTGATACTAACATGTAGAGCACGATGAGACGAACATTTCGACATATCATACACGCAAAACGGAGCACCGAGCACAAAGTTATCACATGGTGAAGGAGGCAACAAAATTACGCAGATCTGGGACTTAGTGGGATTTATACCTCACGAAAAGTCAACCAGGGACGGGGATGTCCCGGGATGAAGAGATCCGACGGGGTCGGGGGTGTTTGGATCGTTGCACTGGTATGCAATGCAATGCAATGCACATAATGACATGACATGGATGATATGCACACACGCACACGCAAAAACGAAGAAACCCGAAATGAAGGAAGAGCCCAGAATGGAATTGAAGAGTCAACGTTGCATATATTGCCATAATGGAAGGTATCACATATGGGGTGTTACACTACAGCTCACTGTTGTCTTCGATAGAGCATAAACAAATAATTTGCTTGCCACCATTGGAATCTTTTTGCTAATAATCCTTATCAATTTTCTCACTTGATGCTTGTTCATCAATGTCTCATTGCCCCATACGCAAAAAGTGTCGATGCGTGGATCCTTGCCAAGGGCATATGTACCTACAAGCAACAAGTCAATATTAGAAGCTAACTAGTGTCCATGCCTGGATCTGTATGCACTACATTATGGAACGATGGGGGGAGTACAAGCCGAGGGATGAAGCTAACCTCGGCGGAAAATGGTGGCCACTCCCGTTGTTGTCCTGCATAAGTAGTGGAAAGGCATGATAAGTACAACAATCTTAACATCAAACAAATATAGCAAAGGTAAACAAATCATCACCAAATGATAGCTTGAATGTGTTGGTTCCAGCATGCTGATAAAGCAGATATAAAATGGAAGGCAATGTTATCGACAGCGGCCTTAACAGCCATCAAATATTGCAATTCAAACTGGTATTGTTGATAATGAATAGAACGTAGGTAATGCTTAAACATCACACATGATAAATGTGTAAAACTGAAATAAAGGGCATGTGTTAACTACACCAGAAATAACTGGAACCAAATATAGCCGTTCAAACTGGTATTGATGTAGTCGAGCAGCACAGTTCCGACTTGCACATAATGAACCACACATTGTGAATGACTGAAATAAACAAGGCATAAATGACCAGTATAACAACCAAATATAGCCATTGAAAACTGGACAGAGTCTCACTACAACCAACCTAACAAGCAAATAGAGATAAACAAGGCATATGCTTGAAAACTGGACAAATCCTCACTGCAACCAACCTAACAAGCAGATAAAGATAAACAAGGCATCTGCTTGATAACTGGAGAAATGCTAAAAATGCAACCTAACAACCAAATACAGATAAACAAGGCATCTGCTTGATAACTGGACAAATGCTGAAAAAAGCAACCTAACAACCAAATACAGATAAACAAGGCATCTACTTGATAACTGGACAAATACTCACTGGAACCAAACTAAGAACCAAATACAGTTAAACAAGGCATCTGCTCGATAACTGGAAAAATGCTCACTCCAACCAGCCTAACAACCAAATACAGATAAACAAGGCATCTACTCACTACAAACAACCAAATATAGCCATTCATGAAACTAAAGTGGACAATTCATACTTAAACATCACATAGACCTATTGAACAATACATTTTTGCATAACTGAAATAATTAAACACGACACAATTAAAGCACCGCACGACAAATGCTTCTACAACAAAGGGTACGGGTTGGCAAGCTAGAAAAGGTAATATTTTTTGATAGAATGTTGCCTCACATTTCATGGACGGGATCCTTCCAGTTCGAAGAGCAGAGACCCATGGTCCACTCTCTGATGTCACAGATGGGCTGTTTCACCTTGGAAGAACCTTCGTGGGTGCCCTCCTCGTGGTCGTGGTCATGGTCGATGAGATCTGACTTGGCAATTGAGGATCCCAATCCGCCGCCGTAGAACGTGTCCTTCAGAAGTGCTAAAATGGGCTTGATGGCGTATAAAGCTCGCAAATCCGTGACCGCTTGGTGATACGTCTCAAACATATCTACTTTTCCAAACACTTTTGATATTGTTTTGACCTCATTCTTGCATGATTTGGACTAAACTAACCCGGACTGACGCTATTTTCAGCAGAGCTGCCTGTATGGTTTATTTGTGTGCAGGAAAACGGATTTTTAAGTATCTCAGAAAAATCCACGAAAAATCACAGAAAATCCACGCACCCGAAGGAACCAGGTGCCAGAAGTGGGGCCAGAGGGGGGCTAGGGGGTGCCCAGGCGCCCTGTGGGCGCCCCCCCTGGGCCGTGCCGAGGGGGCGCCTGGGTGGGGCCCACACCCCCTGGTGCCCTACTTTATCCCGTATTTTTACTCCCGACGCAGAAACCCCAGATCAGAAGTTCTTTCGCAGTTTTTCATCGCGGAGCCGCCGCCACCCTCTATTCTTCCTCGGGAGGGCTAATCTGGAGGCTGATTTGGCCTCCGGAGAGGGGAGATCGTCGCCATCGTCATCATCATCACCACTCCATCATCCCTCCATGACTTCCCCTTTCATGTGTGAGTAATTCCCCTGCTGTAGGCGAAGGGGATGGTAGGGATTGGATGAGTTAGATCATGTAATAGTTTACCAGATCGTTGGGGGCATGTTGCCTATCATCTACTATGGTGTTTATCATCTTTGCTTCAACTTGTTATTCTTAATGCTTGACACTTAGGGCCCGAGTGCCATGATTTCAGATCTGAACCATATGGGTTTGTATGAATATATTTGTGTTCGTGATCCTATCTATGAGTTGTTTGCACCTGTTACGGTTCGGAACCGGCGATCCCAAAAGTGACAGCTTGGGACACCAAAGGGGATGGTCCGTAGTTTGAGGATTACATGTATCCATTGAGTTCATTGCTTTCTTCCGGTGCTCTTTGACAGGAGCACCTTAATATCCATAAGTTCCTTTTGGCCCCGTTCGTAGCGGGATGGTAGGACAAAAGATGTTGTGCAAGTTCTTATTGCAAGCACGCACAACTACCTACGGGATACATGCCTAATGTTTGATATTTGCCTAGATGATCATTACTTTTCCGTGTGCCGTGCCCCAAGTTAGAATCTATCTCATCCATGCAGCGCCCAACCATCCATCTCCCTAGCCTACAGTATTTTAAACCTTGCTTGTCACTAGTTGCTACTTTTGCCATTTACTACTGCTATTTACTTTTAGTGTTTATTATTACTATCATCACTATCATATCACTGTTACCACTTATCTTTTGTTGCAAGTAAGTATATTTCAGGTGCGGTTGAATTGACAACTCAACTATCAAAGCTTATAAATACTCTTTGGCTCCCCGTGTGTCGAATCAATAAATTGGGTTATTCTTACCCGCGAAGACTATCTCGATCCCTTACGGTTGAGGGTTATCAAGTACCGTTTTCTGGCTCTTGGTTATGCTCTTGAGAAACAAATTGCTGCTGCTGCTAAAATGTCTGGAATTGAACTCCCTGTTAGTCGCTACCCTATTGGTGAAACTTATGATTATCCTGATTTGAGTAAACTCAAGGAGAGTCTCCTTGATGATGATTACTATATACTAGATGAAGAATTATGCAGGGAACTGACAGAGTTTTCCGGCTCTGACCCTGAAGCTATCAAGAAACTGTTTGAAAAACACTCTTTGAAGAACAAAACCGTTCCTAATCCTGAATTTGCTACATCTCCTATATGCATTGATGATCCTGACTTTGATTTCTCTGTTGATCTTTCACTTATACCTATGGTTGAAGCTGACCCCTTTTATGGCAGAGAAAATGATGATGCTATTGCACACCTGACTAAACTCAGTGAGTTGGGTAGCCTGTTTACCACAGATGAAAAGATACGATACTTTTATGTGACCAAGCTTCTTCCTTTCTCGTTGAAGGAGGGTGCTAAAGCATGGTATGATTCACTCCCATGCGGTTCCATTAAGAGTCCTCAGGATTTAGCTCACTCTTTTGTTGATAAGTACTTTCCTGCTCACATGCAACATGCTGCTTTACAAAGAATTTATAACTTTAAACAGTTGCAGGATGAGTCCCTCCCTAAAGCTTGGGGGAGGTACTGCAGTCTGATTCGGGCTAGACCAGGACATGAAATCCCTAAGAATGAATTAATCGATATATTCTATGCCGGTCTAACTGATGAATCTAGGTCCTATTTGGATAGTTGTGCTGGTTGTGTTTTCAGGAAAAGAACACCGGACGATGCAGAAGATTTGATGGGCAGGATTGCCAAAAACCATGAAGATTGGTCCGTCCCTGAACCACCTCCACCAACAAAGAAGAGGGGCATGTTTGTTCTGAGCCCCGAAGATATGCGAGAAGCAAAGAAGTCTATTAAAGAGAAAGGTATTAAAGCTGAAGACGTGAAGAATCTACCCCCTATTGAGAAGTTGTGTGAGCCTACCACTCACCCTCCTATGGTAGAGGTACACTCTCTTTTAGATTTCAACGCAAGTGACATCCCTCATGGTAAGCCTCCTGATCAATGTTTAGATGAGTTTGATAATTTTATTATGAAACAGAATCATTTTAATGAGAGGATAGAAAGTCAGTTGCATGATAATTCCCTTGCTATCAAAAGACTGCTTGATGTTTTAGGTAGAACAGTTAATGATGTTCAATGTCTTGTGAAGCATTTTCATATGGTTCAAACTCAGCTTGATCAAATTTCTAATGTGCAAAGAGATTTGCTTGCTAACAGTGCCAAACAAGATAATTTGCAGGCTTTTGGGATTAAGACCCGAGGAGGAACTAGCACTCAAGATCCTCTCTATCCAGAGGGGCATCCGAAGAGAATCGAGCAGGATTCTCAAATGCAGGAAGAAGAAATTGTTGTCTCTCCAAAGAAGAAGAAGAAACATAAAGAGACTGACAATTCTAATGACCCTATCGCAGATGAAGAGCCAGCTATTGATCCCAATAGTGTATCTATCTCCGATGCTGAGACTGAAGACGGTGCTGAACCTGAAGGTAATGATAATGAGAAGAATGATCCGCCTGAAGTACGAGAAGAAGAAGCACCTGACAAACGTAAGAGGTACACTAAAGAAGACTTCATCGCAAGAAAACATGGGAAGGAAAGAGAACCATGGGTACAGAAACCCATGCCCTTTCCAAGTAAGTCCATCAAATCTAAAGAAGAAGAGCAATATAATAAGTTTTGTGAGTGGATTAAACCTCTTTTTCTTCAAATCCCTTTGACTGATGCTATTAAGTTACTTCCTTATTCAAAATATATGAAAGATATTGTCACTAATAAAAGAAAAGTTCCTAACGATGCAATATCTACTATGCTTGCTAACTACTCTTTCAGTGGCAAGATTCCTGAGAAGCTAGGTGATCCAGGTATACCCACCATTCCTTGCTCCATAAAGAATAATTATGTCAAAACTGCTTTATGTGATCTTGGAGCAGGAGTGAGTGTTATGCCTCTCTCTCTTTACGAGAGGCTTTGTTTAGAGAAACTAATTCCTATAGATATCTCCCTTCAGATGGCTGACAAGTCAACCGCTGTTCCGATAGGTATTTGTGAGGATGTTCCCGTAGAAGTTGCTAATTGTTTGATTCTTACTGATTTTGTTGTGCTTGACATGCCCGAGGATGGGAGCATGTCCATTATTCTTGGTAGACCTTTACTTAACACCGCAGGTGCTATTATTGATTGCAATAAAGGGAAGGTTACCTTCCGTGTGAATGATAAAGAACACACGGTATATTTTCCGAAGAAGACCGACAGGAGGCAAGCCCTCAACTCTATAGAGAATATCGAGACCGTGAAAATTGGAGAATGGGACTGTCCACTACATGTGCCTCACAAATACAAAACTATCATGGTGGGGACAATGTCCATCAAAGTAAAGGTTCAGTGATTACTTCGTAAGAGGTGGGACTTTTTGCTCTATATATCGCTTGTTTGTTGGTAAGACCTGATCAACCTTACTAGTGAACATGTTTCATATGGATAAAAAGTTGAGCTTGTTATGTTTTCATTTGTTTTTAGTGTTGTCCTACTTGCTGTACCAAGTATTTATGTTTTTGAAGCTTCACAATACTACTAACTGCTTCAAGTTTTCAGAGAGTTTCGCAGCTTTTTGAACTTCGAAAATTTTTCAACAGTGAAGTTTTCAGGAAAATTCCAGAAAAATTATAATAAAAATTTCCACAACGGGAGAGACCCAGAAAGTCCTGGGGCCAGCCAGGAGGGGCCACCAGTGGCCCAGGCGGCCAGCTGGCGTGGCCCAGCCCCTGGTCGCGCCCATAGGGCGCCTGGGGCCCACGGGACCCCCCTCCAGGTATGTCTTCTTCCTTCCTCTCTCTCTTTCTCCAAAAACTCGAGTTCTGGTCTTGTTCTTGTGTTCTTGCTGTTCTTGGAGGCGATTCTTCGATCTCTCTCTACAGCCCATCATTTGAGCCGAAATTTTGAGCAAATACTCCCTAGTATGTGACTCCTCCACCCCTCCAATTAGATTTTTGATTGGTGGCCTAATTTGTGAGTATTTAGTAGTTCTTGGTGCTGTAGAGATGAGCTTGCATGTATGTGTAGAAAGGTATTTTCCATGTTTTGATGCAAGTTTATGCCTTGGGCAAGTGAGTTGAGTAGTTTGCCTTAGCTCACTTTGTTTTAATCCTCATTTTTGTAAATTGTAAAAAAAATTCAGAAATGAGTTTGTTAGGAAGGGCAAAAGGGTGGCTTGAGAAGAGGAGGCCCGCACACTCCGATCGAGTTACTAGAGCCGCAGCTTCACCATCGACTGCTAGGGTGAGCTATAATGAAGATCATGTGCCGCTGGAGTTGTTGGAAGACACAAGTCCAGCACGTGCGATGACACTCCCATGTGATGAATTCATGGAAGCTGCGGGAATCAAGGATGAGTTTTATAATCTTTGTGCTAATGCAGGTTTGACACGACTCGTCACGAGCCGTGTTACTCAGTATCAAAAACTCACCTCCAGTTTCATTAACAGTTTTAGATATAATCCTGATTCAGGTGCTATTGAGTTTAAAATTTATAATGATCTTATCACCATGACTTTGGGGAATTTTTGCGAAATAATAGGTGTGCCGAATGTTGGGAGGACGGCAAGGATGGCCACTCAGCCCTCCGAGCTGAAAACCGTCATCAACTCCCTCTGCAGCATGGGTACGAGGGATATTCATCGGTCGAAGATCTCCAGCATCTTGTTTCCTCACCTCAGGTATTTTGCATATTATATTGCTAGAGGGGTGTTAGCTCGTGACAACACGAGCAGCATTTTTGCTCCGGATATTGCTATCCTGGCAGCAGCCCTCTTAGGGAGGTCTGATTATAATTTGGGTGCCTTAATTGCTCGACGCCTTGCTATGAACGGTAACAAGGGGGACTTATATGGTGCCGTTTATGCCACACTTATCCTAGAGCATCTTGGAGGCACCCCACACCCTGATGATACTCCTTTTACTTATTTAAGCTTTGATCTTGCTGCTATGAAAAGGCATAAGTTTGTTACCATGGGTTCTGAGCTTGATAACCTTGTTTATATCTTGCGTTTCGGAACTACCGCGGAACGCGAGATCCGTCTACCTGCACCTCTTTTGTTTGATTTTTCTCGCAGGAACGGATGGTCCTTTGATGTTGTCCAGTTCGATGAGTTCATGGTCCAGCATCAGTTTCATAACCCCATGGAGGGGGTTGTGCCCGACGAGGAGAGGCACGGTGAGATTCCACATTTTCAGGAAGAGACCGTCACCGAGTTTGGTGAAAGGTCTTCCTCTGTTTGGCGTTCGGAACCTTCCTCGTGGGAGACTCCGAGGAGTTCGGTGTACGCGCCAGCATCCTTCTACGACCCTTGGACTCACCACCATACCCCAGGAGCAGGAGGCTCCTGGGGGCAGTAGCTGCTACCAACTTAGGCCAAAAGCCTAAGCTTGGGGGAGTACGTGCCCTTCTCACTTTTCCATTGTATTATCCGTTTTATTCGCTTTGATCTTTTCGAAGTTTTTGCCCGTTCTTCTTTATTTCTCTCTTTGCAAAAACAACAAAAAGATTTTCTCTTTCTTTTGCTTTTATTCAACCTTTGAAAAAAACCAAAAAGATTTCCTTTCTCTCTTTAGTTTGCTTTGTTTTCACAGATCAGCTCGAGTCCGTAATGGCATTTGATTATATTTCCAACGTTCGATCGTGCAAGTGACAAGCAGTAATGACGAAGATCGACTGAAAGGAAGCAACAAGGAAGACCGGTATGAACTCTTATTGTTTCTACTTTTGTACATATGCCTGTACTTATGATCTAGAGACCAGCTTGTAGCGACATAGTGCTATGTTTACAATGCTCTCCCAGTGGTTCATGCTTTCTTGTGGCTAGTCCCGAATAACTAGAGTATATAATGTGTTATTGAAATGATCTACATGCATTGCACTGTTCATAGACTGGTATACTAAGGTGGTATTTCCCTTTAGAGAATTTTTGGATTGACTTGGCACATGCTCACACATGTTTAAGACTAAAAAGTCTACTCTGCCTTGACGATCTTTGAGTTTTAGAATAGTTATATCACTTTCATGCCCGATTCATTGTTGCTTTGTCGCTCTGCATGATTATGACCGTTATTGCTCTCTAGTTGGTCGCTTCCCAGTCTTTTGCTAAACTTCCATCTTTACTAAGCGGACTGACTGCTTGTGCATCCAAAATCCTTAAAACCTGTTATGCCATATGAGTCCACCATACCTTCCTATACATGGTATTTATCTTCCATTCCTAACGAAGACTTTCATGTACCATCTCGAAACTAATCAAAAGCATTTCTCTTTTGTGCCTATGTTTTAGCTCATGAGGAAGTAGTAGTTAATTCATGATCTTTTTAAGTTGGACAAGTTTCACCCTTGGATTGCATGTATATTGTGCAAACCCCTAATACGAAAAGGAACTGGCATTGGGTGCGCCCGGCTCAAAAAGATAATATAACAAACAAATCCTCCTTCATGCTTTGTTCATGAGAAATCAGAAAACTTTGGTAGTGATAAACAAAGGAGATTAAGAGGATGTGATCGTCCTCATGCGGGAGCCGTTCCTCGAGACTTGTCCGCTTAAAAAGTGATTGAGTTATCTGCTAGCATTCGTTGACGAAATATGCACTTCTCAAAACATGTTTACTTTTGTTTTTAAAACCAAGAGCTCTGGTACATGTTTAGTTTTGTTTCCGACCACGGGTTTTCAACCTTGCCAATAAAAGCCACGATTCGAGAGTCTCACCTTCTTTCTTCAAAGCACCAACTAGGAGAGCATAATTGTCATTCTGAGTGTAATGTGCATTGTCCCAAAGTATTACATTGTCTTCTGCATACTTGTGATATGATTTATTCTGAAATTCTTAGTTCTAGTCTCCTTTAAAACTCTGGAGGAGTCTCTGCATTTATGTTTTGCTTCACTCATGGAGGCTAGCGAGATACCACCCTAATATGCTCAAGCTATGTGCAATGTAATCTTGTCTTGATTTTCAGTAATATATTATTTACTTTTAAGTATTTGTGACTGGTCACTTGAAAGAAGGATTGCTCCTTGCATTGTCCTCATAAGTACTGTTTCAATAATTGCTAAACTCTTTTCGTAGTACATGCTTACATACATCTAAAGAAGCAAAAGATGTAATGCCCCGGATGTAATACTTTCCCTTTTGGGCATATAATATATCTCCGGCTTCAACAATTCCTTTTCGGGTTCTTTCTCTTTCGGGTTTTCGTCGTTTTGTTGTGTGCGTGTGTGGCATTCATTCATATCATGTAGTCATGTGCATCGCATTGCATTTGTGTTGTCGGTTGCATCCGGTTCCACGCGTTCCTTCCCGTTGTCCGTTTCGCGTTCCGGAGCTCCCTCACGTGTCCGTGGCGTCCCGTAGGCCACTTTGGTGTTTGGCCGTGTAACGTTACCAGTTTGGCGTGAGACTTGTCGTGTGTTGTTGTTTTGTTGTGTGTAACCTGCCTGTCAAATCTCGTCGCGTTTCGAGTCCGTTTGCTACCCCAACAGTTATTCTCGTGGGCTCAAAGTGCCTCCACTTTGAGGCCCAAGACACCCCTCCAACAGCCCACTTCCCTCCTCTTGGCCCATCCTAACTCCCCTCGCGATCGGATCCGTCGGATCGCGATCGGAGGGCTCTAAAACACCCCAAATCCCTCAAACCCTAGCACCTACCCTATATAAACATCCCCCATGCCATTTTTGGCAGCCTAGATCCCCTCCACCTACCTCTAGCCCCTCCTCTCCTCAATTTCCGTGCCTGGCCAGAGAAAAATCGCCACTTGGAAGACCCCTTCCCATCGAAGGAAGCAGAGCCGCCGCTGCGCCTGGGATCGGTCGGGGAGACTTCCCTCGACCCGATCCAGATCGCCAGGGTCAAAGCTGCCCTCCAGATCGAGGAGATCCTCGACCCAGGCCGCGAACTCCCGGCCTCCTTCCGCTCGCCAGCACCCCAGCCGTCCCGCCCCGCCTGGGCCTCGCATCGCCGCGCAGCGGCCAAACTCCCGCGGTGCCGCACCGGCCTCCCATCTCCCGAGCCTCCCGATCGCCGGGTCAACGCCTCCGAGCCGCCGCATCGTCTCAGCGTCCCGCCTCCGCCACGGGCTGCGCCAGGTGGGCCGGCCCGTCCGTCTCCGCCATCTCCCCGCCTGGCCCGAGGCGCTAGATCCGAGCCGCCGGGCTCCCTCACTCCGCGGCCCAGCCGCCAGGCACCGGCCCGATCCGCCTCCAGGCCGAGGCCAGCAGCCGCGCGGGCCGCCGCCTCCGCCGCGTGGGCCCCCTTCGCCTCTCTTCTGCGGGCCCGCATCGCCCCAGGCCAGCTGGGCCGCTCCGCCCCTCAGGCCGCCGTTGACCGCACCGCAGCAGATCCGCCGGGCCCGATCTGCTCAGATCCCCGATCCGGCCCGTTTTCTCAGATCTGAGGTTGACCTCATTTTTTTCACCAAGTCCCCTGATTTGTGTTGTCTGATGCACTTTTCAAACTGCAATAAGTTCTTGTGTGTTGATCCGTTTTGCGCAAATGAGGTGTCCAGACGTTCGTGGTGACTAGCACTACGATTCATTCCATTGTGCCATGCATGTTAGAGATCATTTAGATGCTTATTTTTCTGTTGCAAGAGTGCATCTCGTTATAAACTGCTGCTATGTGTTGTTTTTATGCCATCTTTGCATAGTGATAACTTTTAGCTCGTTTATCCGAATGATGCAAATGACATGTCCACGTGTTCGTCTTGCCATGCTCTACATGTTGTTTGTGTTAGGTTGCATGATAGATTTATTCTTGCCATGGTTATCCTCGTTGCAAAGTGCTATGTGGCTGTGATGTTGTTTCACTTGTTATGAAATGCCATCTTGTTGAGCTCATTGCTATCGTTGTGTTTATCTCCATGATGCATGCTTGTGTGTTTCGGAATCACCATCATGTGTACTTTGATGTGGTGCTTCCCACTTGCCATGTTTAGTTTCGAGGTGACTTAAACTTGCTCTTTCAGATGCCATGATGAAACTGCTGTTTTAACACTTAGTGGTTTTTCACTAAGTCTGAAGTCTGTAATGTTCCGATGCCATGTTTGCGTGCTGTTCTAGGATAAACCATGATAGTTTTGGAGTGTCTCTTGATGGTTCCTTGTAGTAGATATTGTTGGCTTTCCATTCATGTTCTCACATGCTTAGTTAAGTGGCTGTAGCATATTTAACTTTTGCTCCAAAGTTTCAATAAAATTCTGCTGTCAGAATTTTATTGTCAAGTTCAATATGTCCAAGCTTGTTGCTATTGAACCGTGGCTCCTTTGGGGGTGCACCTTTGGACTTATTTGCTGTAGGATATGTCTAGTTTATGTTCATGCTCTTTGCCATGGTGTTTGAGTGCTGTAGGTTATTTTTCTAGTGCTCCCAAGTTGCTATGTTGCTGTAATTTTCAGCTTTCGCTCGTTTCTTGTTTCGGGCATAACTTTTAGCCCGTAGCTCCGATTTCAGCGAGTCTTATACGAAACTTGATTGATTTTCTGTGTAGATTCATAATATCATATTGTTATCATGTTTTGAGGTGTTTTGCTCGAGTGCTATTTTCCGTGCTCCGTGTGCTTCCTTAGTGCATCCATCATGCATCCATCCTTTCCGAGTGCGCATTGCATCTTGTTGATTCGTGCCTTGTGTGGTTGTATTATTTAGAGCCGGAAGCTGAGACCGAGTACGAGTACAAGCACGAGGTTACCAACGAGGTTGAGCACGAGGACCCTTCTTACGATCCGAACGACTACACTTCAGGCAAGATGACCGAACCCCGATAACATTACTATCTTTGCCTATTGCTAGTAGTTCCGCTCTATAGTTTTGCCTCGATGCCCATGTCTTTCATGTCAGCCTCCTTCTTGTAACCATGTCCATGTCTAACCACCCTACCTATGCAAACCGTTGCTTGGCTAAGTACGCTTCGCTCAGCCCCTCTTATAGCATTGCTAGTTGCAGGTGAAGTCGAAGATGCTTGCTTCATGTTGAAGTTTGTTGGGTTATATCACACTATATAATGCTTAAAATGAAATCATCTATATATTTGGCAAGGGTGGAAGGCTAAGCCTTTTGCTTGGTGATTTGTTCCACTCATGCCGTTAGGAACCGTTTAAACCGGTGTTATGTTCCTTGATTATGCGTTCCTAACACGGTTGGGGTGTATGGGACCCCCTCGATAAACCGCTAAGTGCTAAGTCTTTTCTAGCAAGTCCCAACATTGGTACTATTCGCCTAATAACCAATAAAACTTGCATAGGGTCTTGCAAACCCGAGTTTCTTAATCAACAACCCCAGGCCAGTGCTCCTCATGAGTGTTGGTCCGAAACGGGGAGCCTGCGGGGTCACCACGAGGGAACTCGAGGATTGATATAAACCCGTAGCTTCGCCCATCCGGTCGTGTCCTGACACTAGATACGCGCGGCTACCATCAGGGTGTCGACACGCCGGGAGGATTCGCTGGATTAGCCTTACCTTAGTTCGGAGTATCTTGAGCATGGGATTCCGAGAATACTCGGGTCTTCCCACCTTGGAGTTGCGACTCCGCGGATCGTGGGCTTGTAATGGGCCAAGTTGGAACACCCCTGCAGGGTTATGAACTTTCGAAAGCCGTGCCCGCGGTTATGTGGCAGATGGGAGCTTGTTAATATCCGGTTGTAGATAACTTGACACAATGTTCCAATACACTACCAGTGTGTGTACCGTGACTGTCAATTTCCGAATAGGGATTCGGGAGTTGAACACGGTGGGGTTATGTTTGTTGAGCTGTAGCTAGGATCACTTCGTGATCATCTCTCGACCGAGGCACTTCTCTTCTCGCACTCTTTCTCGTAAGCTAGTGCTAGTTGCTGCTGCAGACACTTATTCTTTTCTTCAGCCTTATCCTCACCCAAGGCTTGAATAGTCTTGTTACCCGGGAACGGGATTGCTGAGTCCTCTGTGGCTCATAGTTACTTCACCACACCAGATGCAGGTCCGATGGTGAGCTATCCAGGTGATGGCACCGAGCTAGACTGGGAGTATGACGAGGAGCGTAGTCGATATTATGTTCGTTATCCTGATGATCAGTAGTGGAGACTTCTACTAGGATTCGATCCGACCTGTGGTTTTTAAATTATGTTTGGTATCTTATCATTTGGATTTTACCCTTAGAGGGCTGTGATGTTTTAATGTATGATGTTTGAGACATGTATTGTATTTGTGTGACGTGGCGAGTGTAAGCCAACTATTTTATGTTTTCCATCCCCATCTTTTACATGAGTTGTGCAAAGATACCAGACTTGCGATCATTCCAGCATGGGGTTATGTCTCTAAGTCGTGCCTCGACACGTAGGAGATATAGTCCCATCCTGGGCATTACAAGTTGGTATTCAGAGCCTTCTCCGACCTAGGAGCCCCCACTGTTTGATCGAATCGTTGACGGTCGAGTCTAGGCACACATTGAAAATATTTTGAGTCCTGTATTATATCGGAGAGTAGGATTTCTTTGCTTCTCATCCCTTTCTCTCTGGTGAGGACTCCTGACGACTACTCTTCCCTCTTCTACTTTCAAAAATTGCACCAAATTTTTTTAGGAATCTCGCGAGTATTCTGGGATTGTTTCGATGTTCTTGTGACGAGAATATTGTTCTCGATGCCTCCCGACATTAGGGGTTGTGGCAGTGTCCCGGGGAGTTGAGCTTCGGGGTATTGTCGTCACAAGCATATCGCGGCAGTACTAAATACTTAAGACGGCCGACATCGAAAATCTCTCCTATACGGTTAGTGGCAAGATAACCCCGACATCACCCAGTACTGGGGAGGTAGTTCGGGAGTATTGCCATAGCTTGTTATAGTGGATGCTTTTCGAAGGTCCGAGGTAGACAGTTTCCGAGAAAGACTGGTTATGTGTTGAAGGATGGATACAGCTGGATGTAGGTTTAGAGTTGATTGCGCGGTGCTTCCCCTGTATCCCCAACACCTGATTGCATAACTGGAATCTTTCGGAAATTAATAGGTGGGTTTATCCAGTAGATCGTAGGCATTCTTCCAACGAATGCAGGTTAGCGAGTTCGGGGTTCTACATTGAGTGAAGTGGTATTATGACCGATGTTCCGATCGGGAGTTGCATCTTAAAGGGTCCTTGGCTATGCTGATCCGAGGATTGCAAAACCCTTTCGTAACGCGTTCATATGCTTTCAGCACAAAGATGTTAGAACGAAGCTCCTATCTTGTGTTTGTTCCCGTCTGTACCTTGTTGTTTTTCTTATTTACCTTTTGTCCCCTATGTGGCTTCTCGTGAAGATTAATGTTATCATTTAACTGAAAATTTCATTCATTCCTCTTGTTCGAATGATTTCATTCGTTCCTATTGTTCGAATGATTATTGTGAAGACTTGTTGCAATTCATTCCATTGATTCATCTTATACCTTCTGTCAATCAATTGCTGATTCGTGGTCATCTCTTTCAGGATGGCTCCGAAAAGGGTTCCCAACGCTAACCCAGAGGGTGAAGAGGTCCCAGATCGTCCTCCTTCCCCTCCTCCTCCGTCTGAGGCTTGGAGAGTGATTATGCAGACTACAGCTCAGAACACCCAGATGTTGATGCAGATGATGCAGCAGATGCAAGCTAATCAAGCTAATCAGGGTGTTCCAGGGAATCAAGGCAACTTCTTCAACCAGCAGCACCATGCTACCCTCAACTAGTTCTTGGCCAATAATCCAAAAGCTTTCAGTTACTGTGTCGACCCTCTTGAGGCTGAAGATTGGTTAACCGACATAAAGAAGCATTTTGAGTGCAGTAACGTAAGAGAAGAGGATTATGTGAAGTTTGTAGCCTTCCAACTCAAAGACCAAGCAGCTGACTGGTGGCAGCAGTACAAAGACTCCAGGCCAGGTCGTGTGATCTCTTGGGAGGATTTCTGCAAGGACTTTCGCTCTCACCACATTCCTACAAGTGTCATCGAGGGTATGCGTGAGCAATTCCGCAACCTAAAGCAGGGCTCTATGACAGTCTACCAGTATAATGTCAAGTTCCAAAACCTTGCCCGCTATGCTAAGCAAGACATTCCTGATGCTAAGAGAAAAATCTACCAGTTCCGTGGAGGTCTCAAAGATGAACTTCAACTTGCTCTCACCTTGTTCGAGCCCGATGAATTCGACAAATTCTATAACATGGCTTTGAAACAAGAGGCAACTCAGCTTAAGATGGAGGCTTCTAAAAAGAGGATTCGAGATGCCGTTCACTCTTCCTCATCGTCTCAGATGGTCTCGAAACAACAGAAATTTTGGCTTCCTCCTCCTCCAGTGATTCGAGCTCCCTACAACAACTCCAACAGCAACAAGAACTCTAGTGGACGTGGTTTCTCCCACCCACCCAACTCCAACAAGCAGTCCAAGCAATAGTTCCAAGCTCCAAGACCGAGTGTTCCTCCTGCCCGTCCACTTTTTGAGGTTACTTGCTACAAGTGTGGCCAGAAGGGTCATTATTCCAACAAGTGCAACAACCCAAGGCGCCTTCCGCCTCCTCCTCCTGTCGGTACCGCTATGGTCAAGCATGATCCAAAGGCAGCAAGGGTCAATCTGATGAGTGCAGCACAAGCGGAGAATTCTTCTGATGTGATTTTGGGTAACCTCTCAGTTAACTCTTTTCCAGCTAAAGTGTTGTTTGATTCGGGTGCTTCATGTTCTTTCATGTCTCAACCATTTGCATCCAAGCACGATGTTGTCACTTCAAATTTGCCTCAGAGGTTGCAAGTTATTTCTCCAGGGAGACGTATGACTTCCAGTGTGTATGCTCCAGATGTTTCTATTCGCATGGGTGATTATCGCTTTCTGGCTAAACCGGTGGTTCTTGGTAATTCCGACATCGACCTCATCCTCGGAATGGATTGGCTTTCTCAGCATGATACTCACATTGATTGTGCACATAAGTAAGTCAAGATGACTCATCCTGATGAAGATGTGATTATCTTTGCCTCCGGGGATAACACTATCAGGCTTTTCTCTCTCAATGATAAGGGCGAAATTAATGCCATATCTCAAATTCCGGTGGTTAACGAATATCAAGACGTCTTTCCAGAAGAACTTCCAGGCATGCCTCCACACCGTCAGGTGGAATTCGTTATTGAACTCGAGCCGGGTACTGAGCCAGCATGCCGGCGTCCGTACAAGCTCTCTCCGGATGAATTGAAGGAATTGAAGAAGCAGCTTGATGAACAGGAGCGTATGGGTCTCATCAGGCCTAGTACATCTCCTTGGGGCTGTGGTGTCTTATTTGTCAAGAAGAAAGATGGCACGGAGCGTCTCTGTGTTGATTACCGGCAATTGAACAAGAAGACAATAAAGAACAAGTATCCGCTCCCCAACATCAACGAACTCTTCGAGCAGCTCAAAGGAGCTAAAGTGTTCTCTAAGCTCGACCTCCGAATGGGCTATCACCAAATTCGCATTCGCGAGAAAGACATTCCCAAGACAGCCTTCAGAACGAGCTTCGGTTCATATGAGTATACAGTCATGTCCTTTGGTCTCGCCAATGCTCCTCCTACCTTTTCGGGGATGATGCATTACATCTTCAACCCCTATACTGGCGAGTTTGTGCTTGTGTATCTGGATGATATTCTGGTGTTTTCCAAGAATGAAGAAGATCACGAAATGCACTTACGTCTGGTTCTTGATCGACTCCGTGAACATAAGTTCTATGCCAAGTTCTCCAAGTGCGAATTTTGGCTCGATAAGGTTTTGTACCTGGGCCATATCATCTCAGCTGACGGTATTGCGGTAAATCCCGAGAAAGTTGAAGCAATTGTCAACTGGGAAGCTCCTCAGAACATCAAGCAACTCCGCAGTTTTCTGCGTCTTGCCAGCTATTGCAGAAGGTTCGTTGAGAACTTCTCCAAGATTGCCAAGCCTCTTTCCAACTTGCTTCAGAAGAATGTCAAATACTTTTGGTCTCCAGAGTGTGAAGTGGCATTCAAAACTCTCAAAGAAACTCGTCTCTGCTCCAGTTCTGACTCCTCCAGATGAGTCCAAGCCCTATGAAGTATTCTGTGATGCTTCTCTTCAAGGTCTTGGTGGTGTGCTTATGCAAGATAAGAGAATTGTGGCATACACTTCTCGTCAGCTCAAGCCAAGTGAGAAGAACTATCCCACACATGATCTCGAGCTAGCAGCTGTGGTACATGCTTTGATTACGTGGAGACATCTGTTGTTGGGCAGAAAAGTCGACATCTTCACTGATCACAAGAGCTTGAAGTACATCTTCACACTGCCGAATCTGAACCTCCGCCAGACTCGTTGGGTTGAAATGATCCAAGAGTATGATCCCAACATCGAATACACTCCTGGCAAGGCGAATGTGATTGCAGATGCTTTGAGCAGAAAGGCATATTGCAACAGCCTTCTTATCAAGCCGTTCCAACCTGAGCTTTGTGAAGCATTCAGGAAACTAAACCTCCAAGTTGTTCCGCAGGGTTTTCTTGCAAATCTTCAAATTGCTCCTACCTTGGAAGATCAGGTCCGTGAGGCCCAACTCAGTGATGCCATGGTGCAGAAGGTGAAACATGGTATTGCAAAGGGCACTCCAAAATACAAGTGCTTTCGTGTTAATGAGAGAGATACCTTGTTCTTCGAGGACAGACTCGTTGTTCCCAAAGGTGATCTCAGGAAGCTCATAATGGAAGAAGCACATGATTCTCTCCTTTCCATTCATCCTGGCAGTTCCAAGATGTACCAAGATCTCAAGCAATCTTACTGGTGGACACACATGAAAAGGGAGATTTCCCAATTCGTGAATGAATGTGATGTTTGCAGAAGAGTGAAAGCAGAACATCAACGTCCAGCCGGTCTTCTCCAACCTCTTCCTATTCCCGAGTGGAAGTTCGACCACATTGAAATGGACTTCGTCACTGGCTTTCCTAAGTCCAAGAGAGGGAATGATTCTATCTTCGTGGTGATTGACAAGCTTACCAAAGTCGCTCACTTCCTTCCAGTCAAAGAATCAATAAATGCAGCTCAATTGGCAGAGCTGTACACTTCCAGAATTTTGTCCTTACATGGCATTCCTCAAGTTATCTCCTCAGACCGTGGAAGTTTGTTCACATCCAAGTTCTGGGACTCCTTTCAGTCCGCCATGGGCACTAAGATCAGGTTCAGCACTGCTTTTCACCCTCAGACTAGTGGTCAAGTCGAGCGAGTGAATCAGATTCTAGAAGACATGCTCAGAGCCTGTGTCATCTCTTTTGGCATGAAATGGGAAGACTGCCTTCCATTTGCCGAGTTCTCTTACAACAACAGCTTTCAAGCAAGTGCAGGCAAAGCTCCGTTTGAAATCCTCTATGGCAGAAAGTGCCGTACCCCTCTCAACTGGTCTGAAATCCTCTATGGCAGAAAGTGCCGTACCCCTCTCAACTGGTCTGAAACAGGCGAACGTCAACTTCTTGGCAATGACTTGATCTCAGAAGCCGAAGAAATGTGCAAAGTCATACGTGAGAATCTCAAGGCCGCTCAGTCGCGTCAGAAGAGCTACTATGACGGCAAGCATCGTGATTTGGCCTTCAACATTGGTGATCACGTTTATCTTCGTGTGTCTCCGATAAAAAGCACCCAAAGATTCGGTATCAAAGGGAACGTTGCTCCTAGATACGTCGGGCCTTTCAAGATTCTTGGCAAAAGAGGCGACCTAGCCTATCAACTTGAGCTCCCTTCCAACTTCGCCAATGTTCATGATGTGTTCCATGTGTGTCAACTCCGCAAATGCTTCAAGGCACCTGAACGCATGATTCCGTTTGAAGAGATTGATCTTCAACAAGATTTGTCCTACCGAGAGCATCCCGTTGCTATTCTCGAAGAAACCGAACGCAAGAGCCGCAACAAGTCCATCAAATTCTTGAAAGTCAAGTGGTCACATCACACCGACCGAGAAGCTACGTGGGAACGAGAAGATCATCTTCGTTCCGAGTACCCTTCCTTTTTCCAGTCCTAGATCTCAGGACGAGATCTTTTTGTAGTAGAGGAGAGCTTGTAATGCCCCGGATGTAATACTTTCCCTTTTGGGCATATAATATATCTCCGGCTTCAACAATTCCTTTTCGGGTTCTTTGTCTTTCGGGTTTTTGTCGTTTTGTTGTGTGCATGTGTGGCATTCATTCATATCATGTAGTCATGTGCATCGCCTTGCATTTGTGTTGTCGGTTGCATCCGGTTCCACGCGTTCCTTCCCGTTGTCCGTTTCGCGTTCCGGAGCTCCCTCACATGTCCGTGGCGTCCCGTAGGCCACTTTGGTGTTTGGCCGTGTAACGTTACCAGTTTGGCGTGAGACTTGTCGTGTGTTGTTGTTTTGTTGTGTGTAACCTGCCTGTCAAATCTCGTTACGTTTCGAGTCCGTTTGCTACCCCAACAGTTATTCTCGTGGGCTCAAAGTGCCTCCACTTTGAGGCCCAAGACACCCCTCCAACAGCCCACTTCCCTCCTCTTGGCCCATCCTAACTCCCCTCGCGATCGGATCCGTCGGATCGCGATCGGAGGGCTCTAAAACACCCCAAATCCCTCAAACCCTAGCACCTACCCTATATAAACATCCCCCATGCCATTTTTGGCAGCCTAGATCCCCTCCACCTACCTCTAGCCCCTCCTCTCCTCAATTTCCGTGCCTGGCCAGAGAAAAATCGCCACTTGGAAGACCCCTTCCCATCAAAGGAAGCAGAGCCGCCGCTGCGCCTGGGATCGGTCGGGGAGACTTCCCTCGACCCGATCCAGATCGCCAGGGTCAACGCTGCCCTCCAGATCGAGGAGATCCTCGACCCAGGCCGCGATCTCCCGGCCTCCTTCCGCTCGCCAGCACCCCAGCCGTCCCGCCCCGCCTGGGCCTCGCATCGCCGCGCAGCGGCCCAACTCCCGCGGCGCCGCACCGGCCTCCCATCTCCCGAGCCTCCCGATCGCCGGGTCAATGCCTCCGAGCCGCCGCATCGTCTAAGCGTCCCGCCTCCGCCACGGGCTGCGCCAGGTGGGCCGGCCCGTCCGTCTCCGCCATCTCCCCGCCTGGCCCGAGGCGCTCGCCTCCGAGCCGCCGGGCTCCCTCACTCCGCAGCCCAGCCGCCAGGCACCGGCCCGATCCGCCTCCAGGCTGAGGCCAGCAGCCGCGCGGGCCGCCGCCTCCGCCGCGTGGGCCCCCTTCGCCTCTCTTCTGCGGGCCCGCATCGCCCCAGGCCAGCTGGGCCGCTCCGCCCCTCAGGCCGCCGTTGACCGCACCGCAGCAGATCCGCCGGGCCCGATCTGCTCGGATCCCGGATCCGGCCCGTTTTCTCAGATCTGAGGTTGACCTCATTTTTTTCACTAAGTCCCCTGATTTGTGTTGTCTGATGCACTTTTCAAACTGCAATAACTTCTTGTGTGTTGATCCGTTTTGCGCAAATGAGGTGTCCAGACGTTCGTGGTGACTAGCACTACGATTCATTCCATTGTGCCATGCATGTTAGAGATCATTTAGATGCTTATTTTTCTGTTGCAAGAGTGCATCCCGTTATAAACTGCTACTATGTGTTGTTTTTATGCCATCTTTGCATAGTGATAACTTTTAGCTCGTTTATCCGAATGATGCAAATGACATGTCCACGTGTTCGTCTTGCCATGCTCTACATGTTGTTTGTGTTAGGTTGCATGATAGATTTATTCTTGCCATGGTTATCCTCATTGCAAAGTGCTATGTGGCTGTGATGTAGTTTCACTTGTTATGAAATGCCATCTTGTTGAGCTCATTGCTATCGTTGTGTTTATCTCCATGATGCATGCTTGTGTGTTTCGGAATCACCATCATGTGTACTTTGATGTGGTGCTTACCACTTGCCATGTTTAGTTTCGAGGTGACTTAAACTTGCTCTTTCAGATGCCATGATGAAACTGCTGTTTTAACACTTAGTGGTTTTTCACTAAGTCTGAAGTCTGTAATGTTCCGATGCCATGTTTGCGTGCTGTTCTAGGACAAACCATGATAGTTTTGGAGTGTCTCTTGATGGTTCCTTGTAGTAGATATTGTTGGATTTTCATTCATGTTCTCACATGCTTAGTTAAGTGGCTGTAGCATGTTTAGCTTTTGCTCCAAAGTTTCAATAAAATTCTGCTGTCAGAATTTTATTGTCAAGTTCAATATGTCCAAGCTTGTTGCTATTGAACCATGGCTCCTTTGGGGGTGGACCTTTGGACTTATTTGCTGTAGGATATGTCTAGTTTATGTTCATGCTCTTTGCCATGGTGTTTGAGTGCTGTAGGTTATTTTTCTAGTGCTCCGAAGTTGCTATGTTGCTGTAATTTTCAGCTTTCGCTCGTTTCTTGTTTCGGGCATAACTTTTAGCCCGTAGCTCCGATTTCAGCGAGTCTTATACGAAACTTGATTGATTTTCTGTGTAGATTCATAATATCATATTTTTATCATGTTTTGAGGTGTTTTGCTCGAGTGCTATTTTCCGTGCTCCGTGTGCTTCCTTAGTGCATCCATCATGCATCCATCCTTTCCGAGTGCGCATTGCATCTTGTTGATTCGTGCCTTGTGTGGTTGTATTGTTTAGAGCCGGAAGCTGAGACCGAGTACGAGTACGAGCACGAGGTTACCAACGAGGTTGAGCACGAGGACCCTTCTTACGATCCGAACGACTACACTTCAGGCAAGATGTCCGAACCCCGATAACATTACTATCTTTGCCTATTGCTAGTAGTTCCGCTCTATAGTTTTGCCTCGATGCCCATGTATTTCATGTCAGCCTCCTACTTGTAACCATGTCCATGTCTAACCACCCTACCTATGCAAACCGTTGCTTGGCTAAGTACGCTTCGCTCAACCCCTCTTATAGCATTGCTAGTTGCAGGTGAAGTCGAAGATGCTTGCTTCATGTTGAAGTTTGTTGGGTTATATCACACTATATAATGCTTAAAATGAAATCATCTATATATTTGGCAAGGGTGGAAGGCTAAGTCTTTTGCTTGGTGATTTGTTCCACTCATGCCGTTAGGAACCGTTTAAACCGGTGTTATGTTCCTTGATTATGCGTTCCTAACACGGTTGGGGTGTATGGGACCCCCTCGATAAACCGCTAAGTGCTAAGTCTTTTCCAGCAAGTCCCAACATTGGTACTATTCGCCTAATAACTAATAAAACTTGCATAGGGTCTTGCAAACCCGAGTTTCTTAATCAACAACCCCGGGCCAGTGCTCCTCATGAGTGTTGGTCCGAAACGGGGAGCCTGCGGGGTCACCACGAGGGAACTCGAGGATTGATATAAACCCGTAGCTTCGCCCATCCGGTCGTGTCCTGAGACTAGATACGCGCGGCTACCATCAGGGTGTCGACACGCCCGGAGGATTTGCTGGATTAGCCTTACCTTAGTTCGGAGTATCTTGAGCACGGGATTCCGAGAATACTCGGGTCTTCCCACCTTGGAGTTGCGACTCCTCGGATCGTGGGCTTGTAATGGGCCAAGTTTGAACACCCCTGCAGGGTTATGAACTTTCGAAAGCCGTGCCCGCGGTTATGTGGCAGATGGGAGCTTGTTAATATCCGGTGGTAGATAACTTGACACAATGTTCCAATACACTACCAGCGTGTGTACCGTGACTGTCAATTTCTGAATAGGGATTCGGGAGTTGAACACGGTGGGGTTATGTTTGTTGAGCTGTAGCTAGGATCACTTCGTGATCATCTCTCGACCGAGGCACTTCTCTTCTCGCACTCTTTCTCGTAAGCTAGTGCTAGTTGCTGCTGCAGACACTTATTCTTTTCTTCAGCCTTATCCTCACCCAAGGCTTGAATAGTCTTGTTACCCGGGAACGGGATTGCTGAGTCCTCTGTGGCTCTCAGTTACTTCACCACACCAGATGCAGGTCCGATGGTGAGCTATCCAGGTGATGGCACCGAGCTAGACTGGGAGTATGACGAGGAGCGTAGTCGATACTATGTTCGTTATCCTGATGATCAGTAGTGGAGACTTCTACTAGGATTCGATCCGACCTGTGGTTTTTAAATTATGTTTGGTATCTTATCATTTGGAATTTACCCTTAGAGGGCTGTGATGTTTTAATGTATGATGTTTGAGACATGTATTGTATTTGTGTGACGTGGCGAGTGTAAGCCAACTATTTTATGTTTTCCATCCCCATCTTTTACATGAGTTGTGCAAAGATACCAGACTTGCGATCATTCCAGCATGGGGTTATGTCTCTAAGTCATGCCTCGACACGTAGGAGATATAGTCCCATCCTGGGCATTACAAAAGAGTTTGTCAAAGTTTTCTTTGTCGCGTCCAGTTCGTTGAACTGAATTGCTTGAGGACAAGCAATATGCTAAGCTAGGGGGAGTTGATACGTCTCAAACGTATCTACTTTTCCAAACACTTTTGATATTGTTTTGACCTCATTCTTGCATGATTTGGACTAAACTAACCCGGACTGACGCTGTTTTCAGCAGAGCTGCCTGTATGGTTTATTTGTGTGCAGGAAAACGGATTTTTAAGTATCTCAGAAAAATCCACGAAAAATCACAGAAAATCCACGTACCCGAAGGAACCAGGTGCCAGAAGTGGGGCCAGAGGAGGGCCAGGGGGTGCCCAGGCGCCCTGTGGGCGCCCCCCCCCCCTGGGCCGCGCCGGGGGGGGGGGGGGGCGCCTGGGTGGGGCCCACACCCCCTGGTGCCCTACTTTATCCCGTATTTTTACTCCCCACGCAGAAACCCCAGATCAGTAGTTCTTTCGCAGTTTTTCGTCGCGGAGCCGCCGCCACCCTCTGTTCTTCCTCGAGAGGGCTAATCTGGAGGCTGATTTGGCCTCCGGAGAGGGAGATCGTCGCCATCGTCATCATCATCACCACTCCATCATCCCTCCATGACTTCCCCTTTCATGTGTGAGTAATTCCCCTGCTGTAGGCGAAGGGGATGGTAGGGATTGGATGAGTTAGATCATGTAATAGTTTACCAGATCGTTGGGGGCATGTTGCCTATCATCTACTATGGTGTTTATCATCTTTGCTTCAACTTGTTATTCTTAATGCTTGACACTTAAGGCCCGAGTGCCATGATTTCAGATCTGAACCATATGTGTTTGTATGAATATATTTGTGTTCGTGATCCTATCTATGAGTTATTTGCACCTATTACGGTTCGGAACCGGCGATCCCAAAAGTGACAGCTTGGGACACCAAAGGGGATGGTCCGTAGTTTGAGGATTACATGTATCCATTGAGTTCATTGCTTTGTTCCGGTGCTCTTTGACAGGAGCACCTTAATATCCATAAGTTCCTTTTGGCCCCGTTCGTAGCGGGATGGTAGGACAAAAGATGTTGTGCAAGTTCTTATTGTAAGCACGCACAACTACCTACGGGATACATGCCTAATGTTTGATATTTGCCTAGATGATCATTAGTTTTCCGTGTGCCGTGCCCCAAGTTAGAATCTATCTCATCCATGCAGCGCCCAACCATCCATCTCCCTAGCCTACAGTATTTTAAACCTTGCTTGTCACTAGTTGCTACTTTTGCCATTTACTACTGCTATTTACTTTTAGTGTTTACTATTACTATCATCACTATCATATCACTGTTACCACTTATCTTTTGTTGCAAGTAAGTATATTTCAGGTGCGGTTGAATTGACAACTCAACTGTCAAAGCTTATAAATACTCTTTGGCTCCCCGTGTGTCGAATCAATAAATTGGGTTATTCTTACCCGCGAAGACTATCTCGATCCCTTACGGTTGAGGGTTATCACTTGGCGGAGGAGATAAGCAGTAGGGCCATCAAAGAGATCGACGGTGGTTGAACCAGAGGAGCTGGGGATGGACCACTTAACCTGTGACATGGCCCGGGTGAATTCGTCGGTGTGGACGAGCTTGATGTCGTAGCCAGCTTTCCCGAGATACAGTAATACGCTAGCCCACTGACATGAAGCCTTCGGCATGGCAACATAGTCAACGTCTTCGCCGGCTTCCGCGGCGATGTGTTGCTCCGGGATCGACAGGTCGGGGCGAACGGCGGCCACCTCGCCAACGTCCGCCGGAGAGGCCATGATAAACCTCTTCTTGGCCGAATGCTCGTCGGGCTCCCCGGGATACGTGGCCGAGCTTAGGCTGCGACATTCTGGAGCAGGGGATGTGGATCTGGCGGCAAGGGACAACGCATGCCTCATCTAAAAACTCAGGAGAGTGGGGCGACGGTATGGGAATTGCTGGATAACCTGAACTTTATTATCTAAGCTAGGAGGAACGGGCAGACCGGCAGGGTTGGTGGCGGCGGCGCCGGTGGAGGCCGCGAGCTAGGGTTCGAAGGGGGGAGGGGGCGGGTGGGGGACTGTGGAGGGGCGTGTTTGAGGATACGCCGCAGCTACTGAAAATTTTAGTAATGGTGGGTGGAGATGGTGGAGGAGTGTGGGCGACGGTTGAAGTACGACAGCAACTAAAATTTGTTTAAACGAATTGATGCGGGGCGGGAGTGTCGGAGTGCCCAAGATCACGCACGGTCCAATTACTATATGCGTGTATGATAATAACGAAAAGTGGCACGGATCCGCTGATTTTTGCAACGCTCAAGGCGGGTAGTTTGTTTTTATATTTCTAGCTAGCTGGTCTATCGCACACGGTTCGTCCTAATTTCCAAATAAACTTACCCGCCTTTAGCTTCCACATGTGGTGGTTTTACAGCGCACTTGCATTGCACACGGTTAAGCCAGTACCTCCACCCTTTGCTCGTGCTTGCGCGGTCATGGTGATTTCAGTGTACTTGCATCGCACACGGTTGAGCTAGTACCTCCATCCTTTGCTCGTGCTTCTATAGTCGTGGTGATTTCAGCGCACTTGCATCGCACACGGTTGAGCCAGTACCTCCACCTTAATTTGCTCGCGCTTGCACGGTCATGATGATTCACATCGCACTTGTATTGCACACAGTTTAGATATTATACCCCGTGTCCGTTGAGGATCATCAGAGTCTTTGCAGCAAAAAATAACATTAGGGAGGGTTAAAAGAGAGCCACACAAGCATGTGGCCCGAATATATATGACTGAAAAGGGTGGTATGTAATGTTCAAAATTGCAATGCACAACTTTGACCCCGCGGGCCCATGGTTGGGTGCGTCATTGAAGATCGATGAGAGGGGCCAGAAGTCAAGAACCACCTGGAAGTGGCCAAATATATGTATGAATATTGGGAATGTTTAAAACTTTAAATACACAATGCATAACTTTGGTGGCACCTGCCTCGCAAACCCGAAAGCACCCTAACAACCACCTAGATAGGATATATATAATGACATAATGTCGTACCTAGCTAGGATGCTTTGCCCACCACCTCCCACTTCGTGTCAGCGGGGCGGATGCACGTAATGATTGATACTTTGGTCATACATGCATGTCTCCATGACCAACCATAAGACGGACCAATGAATCTTTTGTTTGGTCAAAAGACAGTTGTTGTTGTTGATAAACCGCTTGGGCCAATAGATTGAACCATCATAAACATCGCACGAGAGGGACCACAAAACCAGCACCTCTTGCATGCGGCCCAAAATGATGTACGTTGGGAAGGGGTGATGTGTGTTTTCAATATAGAATAATGTACAATTTAGATGTGGTGCCTACTTCTCGATACAGACAACAACCATGAAGGCAAAGTAGTTAAGGATGAGATACGTACGCAGGGTTTGATGTAGGACGAACCCAACAATCCGAGCATCTGGGAGGGAATCCTGACAACGCATGAGCTCGAGCTTCGGCTGACCGACATTCGACGGTGACCGGCCCTAACATGAACTATGATGAATCCATTCATGGCCAACACATACCCCTCATTATCGGTCAAAGGGATGATATATATACACTCGGGGAGCCAACAGATATCCGTGTTGTCACCAAAAACTGCACAAGGGAGACGTGGTCGATCAGAAGACCCCGTATACACTGCATGCGGCCCAAAAATATGCATGAGTACGATGGTGTATGATGTGTTTAAATCCCAAATACACAACTTCGATGGGCCACGACAAGTATATTACAAACCGAACACCGTACCCGACTCCAAGCCTGGTTCAATACCTATGATGTCAGTTTCCCAACTTTGAGGCGGCAGC
>LR738714.1:601995893-602006771 GCA_902687465.1 Secale cereale
GGGGGTCGTCCCACGCATGCGCTCAGACTTTATTTTGTCTAGCATGGGACACATCTATATATATCTATACATCTATACACATGTATAGTGTGCGAATAACTATAAAAGTTGCTCGTGGGATGAAGCCAATCCGACGGTACAGAGATGGCAAATCCGAGCACTACTGGCCGTTGGATATCATCTACATTCCACCAGATTCTGCCACATGTACAATCTAGAAGACTCCATGGTTGAACTTAAGCATAATGCACAAACCTCAAAACACAAGCACTTCTCCTTTGTTCTATAGAATCTTCCATATCTTAATTGCCCAAACCTTTTTTCTAAATGAATTGTCACTTTTTGTTTTTACCTTTACAATGCACAATTCCATGAATCTTAAAATAGTTATTTTACAAAACTAATTGATTTTGGATGAGATGAACTATAAGAATTAAACGAACACCTACATCATGCATATCTTGGAGAAGAGGCGGGAAACCGATGAGAGGAGTGGCGAGAAACGGTAGCCTGTTTTGAATGAAAACCTAGTAGCGAAGCAAGCGCGACCTACACGACGCATGCGCACAGTGCTTACCCATGTACTTCATCTGCTGTCGAAAGGGCTCAGGGTTGTCGTTCGATCTGGGAGCATCCAACGGTGCACACGTATGATCCGTGGGGTTTGGGTTCTGGCCAGTCAGAATGCAAGATCAGATCGCGCGCGCAGCCGGGGGAGGGGGGGGTGGGGAATATCATACGGAAACCAACATTCGGTGGAAACCAATGAAAACCACGAGAAAAAGATGTTTTCAAGTTTCAAAAAAAATTCAAAAAAAATGCGAGATGTTAAGAGGATGATGTTTTATTGGAACACAAAATTTCAAGTTGAAAAACATTACGAGATGTGAGCTATGATAGCTCACATCTCGTAATGTTTTTCAACTTGAAATTTTGTGTCGCAATAGAACATCACCTTCTTAACATCCCACTTTTTCAGTTTTTATGAAACTTTAAAATATGGTTTCCACGAAGTTTTCATTGAATATCGGCTTTCGTGAGTGAACCGTGTGCTATTTGAAAACATTTCGTGAGAAGAATCTCGGTTTTTAAATCCCCGTAAATCCAAAACTAAGCTGAAAAACGTGAAACCTACCATGGTGTCATGACATCGCACTTATATGTCGAGGAATTTTTTTCGTCCATTGTGGCGCAAGTTTTATAACAAGCCTCTTACAAACCGGAGCTTCTCTCAAAGAAGCTTTGTGGTTCCGATAGGGAAACGTGTCCCCCTTGTGGGCGAAACGTAATCACTGCCTATTTTCACCTTGTATTTTCTTCTACGGGCAACATGGAATGACAGGATATCCGTGCTGTAATTTAAACTTATTCAGGGTTTGTTTGGCCTTTTATACACTAATTGAGTTTCCTAGGCATTTAATGTCCATAATTCAAATCTGAACTACAAATACATGCTCCAGTTCACCAAAATGGCTAGAAAAATTATACATGTGTCCTTGGGTGCATGTTTAGGTTCCATGCCAGGAATGGGAACGAATTACAACCGTACTGGTGTCATGGCTCGTACTCAAACATTTTGAATCTCGGTTTATAAGTCCCCATAAATCCTAAACTCACCAGAAAGTCATCAAAGGTGGCATGGTGTCACGTCATGGTACATATATGTCGTGGTAAATACATTGTCCAATTTGGGCCAAGCTTTATTACAAACCTCTTACAAAAACTGGAGCTTTTCTCAAAGAAGCCTCGTGGTTTCGATAGGGAAACGCGTTACCCTTGTGGGCGAAACATAATCACTGCCTCTTTTCGCCTTGTATTTTCTTCCACGGGCAACATGGAACATAGGATATCCGTGCTGAAATTTAAACTTATTCAGGGTTTGTTTGGCATTTTTATACACTAATTGAGTTTCCTAGGCATTTAATGTCCATAATTCAAATCTGAACTACAAATATATACATGCTCCAATTCACCGAAATGGCTATAGAAATTATACATGTGTCCTTGGGTGCATGTCTAGGTCTCATGCCAGGAATGGGCACGAATTACAACCGTACCGGTGTCCTGGCTCTTCCTCAATCATTTCGAATCTCGGTTTTTAAGTCCCCATAAATCCTAAACTCACCAGAAAGTCATCAAAGGTGGCAATGTGTCATGTCATGGCACATATATGCCGTGGTAAAAACATTGCCAATTTGGGCCAAGCTTTATTTCAAACCTCTTACAAACCGGAGCCTATCGCAAGAACCCTCGTGGTTTCGATAGGGAAACATGTCCCCTTGTGGGCCATACGATAATCACTCCATCTTCTAGCCTCGTATTTTCTTCTACACGCGACACGGAACAAGTGGAGATTCGCATTGAACTTTGAAATTATTCAGGGTTCGTTTGACCTTTTTTATTCATTAATTGAGTTTTCTAGGCATTTAATATCCATCATTCAAATACGAACTACAAATACATGCTCCAGTGCACCAACATGGCTAGAAAAAACGTACATGTTTCCTTGGGGTGCATGTCTAGGTCCCATGGAACGAATGGTAACGAATTCGACCGTCTCGCCATCCTGGACTGGCCACAAACATTGCGAATCTCGGTTTTTTCTGTAAATCCAACACTCACCAGGAAATCATGAAACTTGGCATGGTGTCACTACATGGTATATATAATTGTCCAATTTGGGCGAAGATATATTACAAGCCTTTTACAAAACGGAGCCTGTCGCAACCCTCGTGGTCCAGGTAGGGAAAGATGCCCCTCTTGTTGGCGAAACGATAATCGATGCCTCTTCTTGCCTTGAACTTTGTTTCCTACAGGCAACATAGAATAACAGGAGTGTCGGGCTGAAATTTGAAACTGTTCAGGATTCGTTTGGCCATTGTATATATATATTACTAATTACTAAGTTTTTTATGCATTTAATGTAGTCCATAATTCAAATTTGAACTACAACCACATGCTCCAGTGAAGCAAAATGGGTGGGAAATCGTACATGTGTCATTGGGTGCATGTTTAGGTCCCGTTTAAGGAATGAGAATGGATTACAAACTTGTCGTCGTCCTGAAACAATGAGAATCTCGGTTTTTAAATCCCAGTAAACAAAAAAGGCACCCAAAAAACATGAAACTTGGTATGGTTTCATGACATGGCACATATATGTTGTGGTAAAAAAATCGTCCATTTTGAGAAGAGGCGGACACATTAGTAGCCAACGAAGTCCTTTTTGAAACAAAAAGCAGACACGTTAATATTGCAAATGGTTGTATTATATTTACGGTGTCACAATTTAACCATACTCAGTGGCGTGCGTGCAGCTGTTTGATTAGACGGGATGAGTGCGAGAAGTCCGCCGTGCAAGTTCGACGGGACGCGTGCGAGCAGTCCGCCGCGCAGGCTCGACGGGACGCATGCATCCTGTTCACCTCACAGGCTCGACGGGACACGTGCGAGCAGCAAGGCCGCCCATGCTCACCGGGAAGCGAGCTCTTTGACCTCCATGCACCGGCCGCCGCCCGCCTCGCTCACAACTTCTGCATTAATGGGTTAATTAAAGCATCTGGACGAAGGGTGCTTGCTTGTGATCCCATGGTAACATTTGCTTTCTTCGTGTTTTCAACTAGTATTCCGCCCTAATTTAAATTGCCACATAGGGAAACGGATAATACGACCACAAATAAAATGGCAACGGATAATACGACGACAAATTTACAATGGCACACATAATAATTATCTTACATATTCCTAATAATTTAAAATGCCACATGCGGCAAAGCCCGGAAGACACAGGGGCAAGAGAAGAAGGAGATTGCAGACAACAATCTGGGTCGCTGCTGTCTCTACTCGGCGATGGATCGCCGGGTGGCGAAATCCTCCAGCTCCTTCTTCAATTCCTCACGACTTTGCTTGAAAGCAGCCACTTATTCCTCCACCTCCTGCTCGCGCTCGATCAGGAGCTTCCTCAAGCCACCCACCAGTTCCTCGACGACCGCTTTCAGCGTCATCTCCGAGGCACTGCTCTGCTCATGCAACATCTTCTAGCCGGCTGCCTCCTCCTCCTTCTTGGCGACCAACTTGAGGAGCTTCACATTATCATACATGAGTTGCTCGACGAGGCCGATCGCCTTGTCAATTGAGGCATCGCTGATCTTGAGCAGCCTCATCAAGCCGTCGACCAGCTCTTGCTGCGTAGTGACGCCAGCGAGAATGTCGTCGTCGCCGGTGAAGGACTTCAGGAACACCGGCTCATCGCGATGGCCGATGCCGTGAATGCGCTTGTGAGAGCCCTTGTGTGCCCGCGAGACTTCGTTCGAGGGCTCCGCGGCGCGCCGGGACATCTCTGTTGCGGCTGCGGCTTCACGGCGGGACCTCTCTCGTGCTTCTGCGGCCTTGGTCTTTGCTGCCTAGTTATTTGTCCACCATAAACTCCTCCTACCGGTCATGGTGGAATGACTTGACAGAGAAAACCAGTTTTGTGGGTGATGAGTAGAGGAATTGTGAAGTAATTTTCGAGTATGTAGTTTTTATAGCCCGGTGCTAAGTGTGAACACATATTAGTTTGATAGGTGTGAACATATTTGCAATTACTTATTGCATTGTAATCAGCAATGTGACGAGAAACAAGGTCAAATTTATTGATGGCAGAAGGTTGACCACGTGGTTGCTCGGGAAGCATTCGCTGGAGCGCGGGAAGACTAAGTGGAGCACACACACAACCCGAATATCGTATCCGGTGCCATGTGTTATTTATCGCACATGTGTTAACATAAGGAAACGTATGTGTAACTTACTAATAATCGCACACGAGTACTCGCAGACGCATCGTGTGCGATATTCCTAGCCACCGCAAGCAACTAGTTTGCATTTTTCAAAGTTTTTTGTACACACAAAATCGCACACGAACTAACTGTATTCACCGTATGTGCTGTAATTTCTCATCGCAAACGGTTCATCGGAGCGAACTGTATGCCGTATATCGCACACACATTGATATGGCTGCCCGTTTCTGTTGTTCTGCCTCATCGCAAATAGTTCGAACGGGTTAACCGTGTGGCCTGAATCGCACACGCAACTAAAATCTGAACATGTGTTTGATGCATCCTGCATCGCAAACGTTTTGCAACTTTTTTGACGGTTTTCATACACCACCGTTTGCGATTATTCCATCGCACATAGTTTCTCGAAGGGTCTCTGATCATAGTGTCATGTTAGCAGCATCCTGCAGTAGTACACGTTCTTCGGTTCAATTGTACTTACTTTCCTTTTTCAACAATTCTGTCATGGGTTTCGCAATCTTGGAGAAATTCTCAATGAACCTCCGATAATATCCTGCGAGTCCAAGAAAACTGCGAATCTCGCCAACAGAGGTGGGTGCTTTCCATTCTGTGACGGCCTCTACTTTGGAGGGGTCTACTTCTGTACCATCCCCAGATATAACATGTCCGAGGAATCTGACTTCCTTCAACCAAAACTCACATTTGCTGAACTTGGCATATAGCTGATGTTCCCTGAGCTTCTCGAGAACTAAACACAAATGTTCCTTGTGCTCCTCTTCATTTTTGGAGTAAACCAATATGTCATCAATGAATACGACCACAAACTTTCCAAGAACTCCATGAACACCTTGTTCATCATACTCATAAAATAGGCAGGGGCATTAGTCAAACCAATGACATAAATGTGTATTCATATAGGCCGTACCTCGTGGTAAAAGCTGTCTTAGGTATGTCCTACTCTCGGATCTTTAACTGATGATATCCAGATTGTAAATCGATCTTAGAGAAAACTTTGGCTCCTTGCAACTGGTCAAACAAATCATTGATCATCGACAGAGGGTACTTGTTCTTGATCGTCACCTCATTCAGTGCACGATAATTCACAACCATCCTTAATGAACCATCCTTCTTCTCAACTAAGAGCACCGGGGCTCCCCAAGGTGAAGAACTTGGTCGGATATAACCTTTCTCCATTAACTCCTTGATCTGCTTCTTGATTTCCTCCAAATCATTTGCGGGCATCCGGCACGGTCTGTTGGTATTGGTCCGGTGCCTGGTAATAACTCAATCAAGAACTCAATGTCTCGATCTGGTGGCATGCCTGGTAACTCCTCCGGAAATACATCGGGGTAATCCTTCACAATGGTACTTCCTCCTGAACAACTCCCAAGAGTGCATTTACTTGCGTCTTCCGGGGTGTGTGTCTCGACACATACTTGATCCTCTTTCCTTCCGGTGTGGTGAGGAGAATAGATTAACTGGCGCAATCAATGTTTCCTTCAAACTTGGATAGCCAATCCATACCTATGATTACATCCAAACCCTAGGATTCCAAAACAATGAGGTCGGTGGGAAAAACATGTCTCCCAATGGTCAAGGGCAATTGATAGCATCCTGGACTAGCCATGTACTCTGCTCCAGGGGAACTCACTAACATTGGTGACTTAAGGGCTACGGTTGGCAATTTATACTTTTCCACAAAATCCCTTGATATGTATGAATTAGATGCACCAGTGTAAAAAAGAACAAGGGCTGTAAATGCATTAACCAAAAACTTACCAACCACTGCGTCGGGCTGCTCGTCGATCTCCTCCATATTGTTGTGATTCATCTGTCCTCTGGTGAACGGATTGGGCTTCTTTCCCGAGCTTCCATTGCGATATCCGTAGGCATAATCCTGTATCCACCCCTGGCGACAGGATCAAACAAAGCAGGTGCATGTAGTGGAATGATATCATGAGTAGTTATACTAAAATTAGATTATAAGGAATATGAATGTTAGAATAATCGACAGTAGTGAACTGGTGGTGACCCATAGCAACACGATCTTGGTAGACCTTGGGTAAAAGAAAATCATGGAGGCGTATCCGAACGCTAAAGCGAGTCACCAAACGAGTGGCATAAATACCTCCATGTATTTTACTGTTTGACTTATTAATGTGGACGCGACATGTGACAATAGCTCCCAAGCTATAAGTGGTGTCGCCCTCTAGTGCACGACGCAAAATAGCAATGTCTGGTGAACTGAGTGCACCCACCTTCTCTCTAGCTAGCAAGCATTTTGTAATGAAAAGAGCAAAATAATGAACAACGAGGAAATGCAAGCCAGCGGCAGTGACACCCGGCACCCCTCTCTCATCACCCACTGCGAGAGTACGATAAAAGGTTTCAAACTCTGCGGGTCTAGGCTCTGCCAGACTACCATCAGTTGGAAGCAAGCATATTTCGCAAAATTCAGTGAGCGGTATCTGATGGGTTTCAGCGTATAATTTAAACTCCACCCCAGGGGGATTATTCCTAGGAAGAAAGGTAAATGCACAAAGGAATTTTTGAGGAGATGATACTGTTTGCATTCAGCCGTAATAAAGTCGGTGAGGCTGGCATTAGCAGCATATTGTGCAAACTCTTGAAGGATTCCAGCATCTTCCATGAATGGGGTATGCGGCTGTCGGGTCTAGGGTTCTGGGAAAACCCTTAAGGTTCAAACACTAGGGTGCGCACGAAGATCTCTCCTTCCGCCCTAGCTCGTCTACTCAACAACCCTAGGCCTAGCTCGTCAGATCCAATGAACAAGAGACACAAGATTTATACTGGTTCGGGCCACCGTTGTGGTGTAACATCCTAATCTAGTGTGGTGTGGAGGAGTGCCTTGTAGGTTGAGGGAGAACTAGTACATGGATGAACCGCCTCCTGAGGACAGGTGTTCTTGAGCTCGGGTGAGCTTGTGGTGTGTGAGAGGTCTTGATGATCCGATCCCCCTCTATGATGGTGGCTAGGCCCTATTTATAGTGGCACGGGTCCTCTTCCCAAATATTGAGCAGGAAGGAATCCCACAACGGCCAAATTTGAAGGGAGACAGCTAGTACAAGCTATACTGACAAAAGGTGGTCTTCGCCTACCAAAGGCACTGGTGGTGACGCCGCCGTGGGCTTTGCGATGACCTCCGTCCTGCTAGTCTTGGTCTCGTCGCGCTGATATGGAAACCTTTGTGTGATGCCTCAGGACTCCTCGCGTGCACCTGCTCCTTTAGCACCAAAGAGGAAACTGGCACTCTGCGCTCGCTGGCGCCCGCCTGGCATTGGTCGTCACTGCTCACGTCACGAGAACCTCGAGAGGTGCCCCTCGCCTCGATATCTCCGATCCTCACGAGCCGGCATGGCAAGGCCGCCGCAGGGGATGCCTTGTGTCGTGTGCCTGGCGAGGCTTGGCCCCTCGCGAGGGTCTTGAGTGGTTGCTGAAGGTGATGGGCCGTACCAGGCCGCCTTGTGAGCCATGCCCTGGGCCGCAGGCAGGCAAGTCTGGGTACCCCCGTTCCCAGAACGCCGATAGTAGCCCCGGGCCCAAGGTGCGCTCGGACTTGGCTTCGCGGCAAAGCCAAAGGCCAAGTGCGAAGCGCCGCAGGCCCCAAAGCCTGTGGTTCTGACTGACGCGTGGCGATTGACGGGACGTGGGCGTCTCCAGCGAGCCTACGAAGGAATTACTCACTCCCGATGGGAAGCGTCATGGAATTGGCGATTGATAAGGGTTGGTGATGACAAAGGACGAAGATTCCCCTCTCCGGAGCCCCAACAGACTCCAGATCTGGCCTCCCGAGGAAGAACAGGAGGTGGCGGATCCGTCTCGTAGATCACGATAATTCTTTCTCCCTGATTTTTTCTGTGCGAATATGAACTTATAGTATCAGGGTTGGCGTCTGCTGGTCCACCAGGTGGGGACAACCCACCTGGGCGTGCCAGGAGGGGGGCGCCCTTGTGGGTTGTGCCCACCCAGGTGCCCCCCTCCAGTGGTTCTTGGCTCCAGTATTTTATCTTTATTATATAAAAAATCCTCGCAAAGTTTCGTTCCATTCCGAGAACTTTTATTTCTGCATTAAAAAAACACCATGGTAGTTCTGCTGAAAACAGCGTCAGTCCGGGGTTAGTTTCATTCAAATCATGCAAATTAGAGTCCAAAACAAGAGGAAAAGCGTTAGGAAAAGTAGATACGTTGGACACTGAAAGCACAAGTGCTCCCTAGGTGATTTTGGTAATTAATGTCAACATATCTCTTGTTGGAATAATGTTTTCTTCTAGTATATTTCAGACAAGTTCAACAAATGGAGTGGCACGGACTAGAGGATGTGGAACACTTTCAAGGTGATAAGGACAAAGGATTGGCTCAAGCTCAAAGCTCAGGACTCTACATTTTCTATTTTAGTGATCCAAGATCACATTGAGTTCATAGGAAAGCCAATACTATTAAAAGGGGATGAGGTGTTGCTTAATGGCTTGCTTGCTAAAAGTGCTTAGTGATATGCTCCAAAACCCTCAACCACTTCCTCACATCCACATATGTCCTAAACCTAAAAGTCAAACTCGGCCCCACCAAAAAATTCTATCCGGCGCCATCGAGTTCTGTTGACATAGCCACTCCGACAAACCCTAGTCACTTCGGCCTCACCGATAGGGATCTCGGTCTCACCGAGATGGGAATGTAAACTCTATATTTACTATTTGTAACATTTCGGTCCAACCGAGATGTGAGAATCGGTCTCACCGAGTTAGCATTGCGAACGCTCTGTTGCCTCTTCGTAACATTTCGGTCTCACCAAAATGAGCGAATCGGTCGCACCGAGTTTGCCTGACCAATCCTCTGTGTGCCTATTACAGAAATCGGCCCTACCGAGTTTGTGTAATCGATCTCACCAAGATTACGTTATGCCATAACCCTAATGAAATCGGTCCTACCGAGTTGATTATATCGGTCCCACCGAAATGCCTAACGGTCACATTATGAACTAAATCGGTCTGACCGAGTTCTCTGATTCGGTCCCACCGAGTTTGGTAAATTGTGTGTAGTGGTTAGATTTTGTGTGCAGGCTATGTATACCCCTCCACCCACTCTTCATTCGTGGAGGGAGCCCTCAAAATATACCTACACTTCCAACATACATTTTCTGAGAGAGAACCACCTACTCATGTGTTGAGACCAAGATATTCCAATCCTATCATATGAATCTTGATCTCTAGCCTTCCCCAAGTTGCTTTCCACTCAAATCATCTTTCCACCAAATCCAAATCTGAGAGAGAGAGTTGAGTGTTGGGGAGACTATCATTTGAAGCACAAGAGCAAGGAGTTCATCATCAACACACCGTCTATTACCTTTTGGAGAGTGGTGTCTCCTAGATTGGTTAGGTGTCACTTGGGAGCCTCCGTCAAGATTGTGTTGGGGATCATTGCAGAAAATCAAAAAAATTCCTACACATCACCAAGATCTATCTATGGAGTTTACTAGCAACGAGAGGGGAGTGCATCTTCATACCTCTGAAGATCACGATGTGGAAGCATTGCAAGAACGCGGTTGGTGGAGTCATACACGCATCGATTCAGATCGAGGTCGATTCCGATCTAAGCGCCGAACAACGGCGCCTCCGCGTTCAACACACGTACAGCCCGGGGACGTCTCCTCCTTCTTGATCCAGCAAGGGGGAGGAGAAGTTGGGGAAGAGCTCCGGCAGCACGACGGCGTGGTGGTGGAGCTTGCGGTTCTCTGGCAGGGCTTCGCCAAGCTCTACGGAGGAAGAGGAGGAGTGGGAAGAGGGCTGCGCCAGGGAAAGGGTGTTGCTGCCCTCTCTCTCCCTCACTATATATAGGGGGAAGGGGGAGGAGGAGGCGCCCTAAAGTTTCCCTAGGGGAGGGGCGGCGGCCACAGGGGAAACCCTAGATGGGTTTGGGCGCCCCAACCCCTAGGAAACTTGCCTCCATGCCGAGAGGGGCGGCTGCCCTAGGGGAGGCGCCCCCACCTCTCCAGGTTACATGAGATGGGGTGGGAGGGGCGCTCAGGCCCTTAGTGGGATGATGTGCCCCCTCCCCATGGCCCATAAGCCCCCCCCCCCCCCCCCCCCCC
>LR738714.1:602006901-602059749 GCA_902687465.1 Secale cereale
CCCCGCCAACGCTTGCCGGGGCCTCCGAAACCACTTTCGGACACGCTGGTTGTCACCCGGTACCCCCGGAACAATTCCGGACTCCAATACCCTTCGTCCAATATATCGATCTTCGCCTCCGGACCATTTCAGAGTTCCTCGTCACGTCCGGGATCTCATCCGGGACTCCGAACAACCTTTGTTAACCTCATACTATTCCCATAACAACTCTACCGTCACCGAACCTTAAGTGTGTAGACCCTACGTGTTCGGGAACCATGCAAACATGACTGGGATACCTCTCCGGCAAATAACCAATAGCGGATCTGGATAACCATATTGTCTCCCACATGTTCCACGATGATCTCATCGGATGAACCACGATGTCGGGGATTCAATCAATCCCGTTTACAATTCCCTTTGTCTACCGGTATAGTACTTGCCCGAGATTCGATCGTCGGTATACCGATACCTTGTTCAATCTCGTTACGGCAAGTCTTTTTACTCGTTCCATAACACATCATCCCATGACCAACCCCTTAGTAACATTGATCTCATTACGATGATGTCTTACCGAGTGGGCCCAGAGATACCTCTCCGTCATACGGAGTGACAAATCCCAGTCTCGATTCGTGCTAACCCAACAGATACTTTCGGGGATACCCGTAGTGTACCTTTATAGCCACCCAGTTACGTTGTGACGTTTGGCACACCCAAAGTACTCCTACGGTATCCGGGAGTTGCACAATCTCATGGTCTAAGGAAAGGATACTTGACATTGGAAAAGCTTTAGCATACGAACTACACGATCTTGTGCTAGGCTTAGGATTGGGTCTTGTCCATCACATCATTCTCCTAATGATGTGATACCGTTATCAATTACATCCATTGTCCATGGTTAGGAAACCGTAACCATCTATTGATCAACGAGCTAGTCAACTAGAGGCTCATTAGGGACACGTTGTGGTCTATGTATTCACACATGCATTATGATTTCCAGATAATACATTTAAAGCATGAACAATAGACAATTATCATGGGCAAGGAAATATAATAATAACCATTTTATTATTACCTCTAGGGCATATTTCCAACAGTCTCCCACTCTCACTATAGTCAATAATCTAGTTACATTGTGATGAATCAAACACCCATAGAGTTTTGGTGTTGATCATATTTTGCTCGTGGAAGAGGTTTAGTCAACGGATCGGCGACATTCAGATCCGTATGCATTTTAAAAATATCTATGTCTCCATCTTGAATATAATTTCGGATGGAGTTGAAACGGTGTTTGATGTGCTTGGTCTTCTTGTGAAACCTGGGCTCCTTGGCAATGGCAATAGCTCCAGTGTTGTCACTGAAGAGAGTCATTGGGCCCGACGCGCTTGGAATAACTCCTAGGTCGGTGATGAACTGCTTCATCCAGACTCCTTCCTGCGCTACTTCGGAAGCAGCTATGTACTCCGCTTCACATGTAGATCCCGCCACGACGCTTTGCTTGCAACTGCACCAGCTGACTGCCCCACCATTCAAAATATACATGTATCTGGTTTGAGACTTAGAGTCATCCAGATCTGTGTCGAAGCTAGCATCGACGTAGCCCTTTACGACGAGCTCTTCGTTACCTCCATAAACGAGAAACATATCCTTAGTCGTTTTCAGGTACTTCAGGATGCTGTCCCGTGTTCCATTCCTGCATCACTTTGGTACCTCCCCACCAAACTTATGGCAAGGTTTACATCAGGTCTGGTACACAGCATGGCATACATAATAGAACCTATGGCCAAGGTATAGGGGATGACACTCATCTTTTCTCTATCTTCTGCCGAGGTCGGGCATTGAGCTGTGCCCAATCTCATACATTGCAATACTGGCAAGAACCCTTTCTTGGATTAATCCATATTGAACTTCTTCAATATCTTGTCAAGGTATGTGCTTTGTGAAAGACCAATGAGGCATCTTGATCTATCTCTATAGATCTTGATGCCTAATATGTAAGCAGCTTCTCCAAGGTCCTTCATTGAAAAACACTTATTCAAGGAGGCCTTTATGCTTTCCAAGAGTTCTACATCATTTCCCATCAGCAATATGTCATCCACATATAATATGAGAAATGCTACAGAGCTCCCACTCACTTTCTTGTAAATACAGCCTTCTCCATAAGTCTGTATGAACCCAAACGCTTTGATCACCTCATCAAAGCGAATGTTCCAACTCTGAGATGCTTGCACCAGCCCATAGATGGAGCGCTGGAGCTTGCATACCTTGTTAGCATTCTTAGGATTGACAAAACATTCCGGCTGCATCATATACAATTCTTCCTTAAGGAATGCCGTTTTGACGTCCAGTTGCCATATCTCATAATCATAGAATGCGGCAATTGCTAACATGATTCGGACGGACTTCAGCATCGCTACGGGAGAGAAAGTCTCGTCGTAGTCAATCCCTTGAACTTGTCGATAACCCTTAGCGACAAGCCGAGCCTTATAGATGGTCACATTTCCATTGGCGTCAGTCTTCTTCTTAAAGATCCATTTGTTTTCTATGGCTCGCCGATCATCGGGCAAGTCAACCAAAGTCCATACTTTGTTATCATACATTGATCCTATCTCAGATTTCATGGCATCAAGCCATTTGTTGGAATCCGGGCCCGCCATCGCTTCTTCATAGTTCGAAGGTTCACCGTTGTCTAACAACATGATTTCCGGGACAGGGTTGCCATACCACTCTGGTGCGGAACGTGTCCTCGTGGGCCTACGAAGTTCAGCAGTAACTTGATCCGAAGCTTCATGATCATTATCATTATCTTCCTCTCTAGTCGGTGGAGGCACCACAGAAACATCTTCCTGCGCTGCGCTACTTTCCGGTTTGAGAGGGGTGACAATCACCTCATCGAGTTCCACTTTCCTCCCACTTACTTCTTTCGAGAGAAACTCTTTCTCTAGAAAGGATCCATTCTTGGCAACAAAGACCTTGCCTTCGGATCTGAGGTAGAAGGTATACCCAATAGTTTCTTTAGGGTATCCTATGAAGACATATTTTTCTGATTTGGGTTCGAGCTTCTCAGGTTGAAGTTTGTTGACATAAGCATCGTATCCCCAAACTTTTAGAAACGACAACTTAGGTTTCTTCCCAAACCGTAGTTCATTCTGAAATTCGTGACTTAAATACTCTCCTCCATGATCTGATCGTAAGAACTTTATTTTTCTGTCACGTTGATTCTCAACCTCATTCTGAAATTCCTTGAACTTTTCAAAAGTCTCAGACTTGTGTTTCATCAAGTAGACATACCCATATCTACTTAAGTCATCAGTGAGGGTGAGAACATAATGATAGCCACCGCGAGCTTCAACACTCATTGGACCGCACACATCAATATGTATGATTTCCAACAAGTTGGTTGCTCGCTCCATTGTTCCGGAGAACGGAGTCTTGGTGATCTTGCCCAAAAGGCATGGTTCACACGTGTCAACTGATTCATAATCAAGAGACTCCAAAAGTCCATCTGCATGGAGCTTCTTCATACGTTTGACACCAATATGGCCAAGGCGGCATGCCACAAGTATGTGGGACTATCATTATCAACCTTACATCTTTTGGCATTCACACTATGAATATGTGTAACATCACGTTCGAGATTCAATAAGAATAAACCGTTGACCGGCAGGGCATGTCCATAAAACATTTCTCTCATATAAATAGATCAACCATTATTCTCAGATTTAAATGAGTAGCCATCTCGCATTAAACGAGATCCAGATACAATGTTCATGCTCGAAGCTGGTACTAAATAACAATTATTGAGGTTTAAAACTAATCCCGAAGGTAGATGTAGAGGTAGCATGCCGATGGCGATAACATCGACCTTGGAACCATTCCCAACGTGCATCGTCACCTCATCCTTCGCCAGTCTCCGCTTATTCCACAACTCCTGCTTTGAGTTACAAATGTGAGCAACTGCAACGGTATCAAATACCCAGGAGCTACTACGAGCACTGGTAAGGTACACATCAATAACATGTATATCGCATATTCCTTTGACGTTGTTGCCGGCCTTCTTATCCGCTAAGTATTTGGGGAAATTCCGCTTCCAGTGACCCGTTCCCTTGCAATAAAAGCACTCTGTCTCATGCTTGGGTCCATTATTTGGCTTCTTCCCGGCAACTGGCTTACCGGGCGCAGCAACTCCTTTGTCGTCCTTCTTGAAGTTCTTCTTACCCTTGCCATTCTTGAACTTAGTGGTTTTATTCACCATCAACACTTGATGTTCTTTCTTGATCTCCACCTCCACTAATTTCATCATTGAATATACCTCGGGAATGGACTTCTCCACCCCTTGCGTATTGAAGTTCATCATAAAGCTCTTGTATCCAGGTGGGAGCGACTGAAGGATTCTGTCAACGACCACGTCATCTGGGAGATTAACTCCCAATTGAGACAAGCGATTATGCAACCCAGACATTTTGAGTATATGCTCGCTGACAGAACTATTCTCCTCCATCTTACAACTGTAGAACTTGTCGGAGACTTCATATCTCTCGACTCGGGCATGAGCTTGGAAAACCATTTTCAGCTCTTGTAACATCTCATATGCTCCATGCTGCTCAAAACGCTTTTGTAGCCCCGATTCTAAGCTGTAAAGCATGCCACACTGAACCAGGGAGTAATCATCACTACGCGACTACCAAGCGTTCATAACGTCTTGAGTTGCTGGGAAAACGGGTGCATCACCTAGCGGTGCTTCAAGGACATATTCTTTCTTGGCAACTATGAGGATGATCCTCAAGTTACGGACCCAATCCGTATAGTTGGTACCATCATCTTTCAGCTTGGTTTTCTCTGGGAATGCGTTGAAGTTGAGGGCAACATTAGCATGGGCCATTTGATCTACAAGACATATTGTAAAGTTTTTAGACTATGTTCATGACAATTAAGTTCATCTAAACAAATTTAATGAACTCCCACTCAGATTGACATCTCTCTAGTCATCTAAGTGATACATGATCCGAATCGACTAGGCCGTGTCCGATCATCACATGAGACGGACTAGTCATCAACGGTGAACATCTTCATGTTGATCGTATCTTCTATACGACTCATGTTTGACCTTTCAGTCTTTCGTGCTCCGAGGCCATGTCTGTACATGCTAGGCTCGTCAAGTCAACCCTAAGTGTATCGGTGTGTAAATCTAGCTTACGCTCGTTGTATGCGAACGTTAGAACCTATCACACCCGATCATCACGTGGTGCTTCGGAACAACGAACCTTAGCAACGGTGCACAGTTAGGGGGAACACAATTCTTGAAATTTTAGTGAGAGATCATCTTATTTACTACCGTCGTTCTAAGAAAATAAGATGTAAACATGATAAACATCACATGCAATCAAATAGTGACATGATATGACCAATATCATTTTGCTCCTTTTGATCTTCATCTTCGGGGCTCCATGATCATCATTGTCACCGGCATGACACCATGATCTCCATCATCATGATCTCCATCATCGTATCTTCATGAAGTTGCCTCGCCAACTATTACTTCTACTACTATGGCTAACGGTTAGCAATAAAGTAAAGTAATTACATGGCATTTTCAATGACACGCAGGTCATACAATAAAATAAAGACAACTCATATGGCTCCTGTCGGTTGTAATAATCATCGACATGCAAGTCGTGATTCCTATTACAAGAACATGATCAATCTCATACATCACATATATATCATTCATCACATCCTTTTGGCCATATCACATCACACAACACATGCTGCAAGAACAAGTTAGACGTCCTCTAATTGTTGTTGCATGTTTTTACGTGGTTGCTATAGGTTTCTAGCAAGACCGTTTCTTACCTACGCCAAAACCACAACGTGATATGCCAATTACTATTTACCCTTCATAAGGACCCTTTTCATCGAATCCGATCCGACTAAACCGACTCTTTGTGTCTAACCCTAGAAACTTGTCTAATCTTCTCTTCTAAAACTTGTCCCTCTTTGGGGAGCCCTGCCCCTCCTTATATATGTTAAAGGGGCGGGTTACATGACTAGTCCTAGTAGGATTAGGATTGCTTTATTACAAGGAGTCCTAGTCTTGCTTCCTTGGTAGAGAATATTCCTTGTGCCTTCTTCATAAACCGGCCCACTACTAATATGAACCGGCCTTCTGGGCCTTGGGCCTTGTCATCCGTGATCCGCCTGCCAGGTTACCAGTAACTTGCCAAATGTAAACCGTCTCAAGTAAAATACCAAGTCCGGCCGGGTTATAATTCCGGCCGGTTCATACCGCGGGGTATATCCCCGACATTAGCCCCCAAGTTTAGCTTGGATTTATCCATGGTAAACTTATGCCGCAAAATAAACACAAGAGCGAATCTGACAGGTTGTGCTCCGGGTTAAGAATTTCTTGTAAATCGGCATCTGACCATCCTTAATTCCTTGTCCTTTCCTTCTTCTAGAAAATCCGGGTCAACAGACCAACTTCATAATCAACTTGCTTGCATAAGAAATATTGTAAATAAAGAATCCATTTGAATCGGCCTTTAATGCTCTGACTTGACAAAAATATTGGTCTTTGAAATATTCAACTAATATCCAGCCGGCTTGAAGATGTAGAACTTGCCGGTTTATGATTGCTAAAATTGCCGGGTCACACAATTAATCTGATTTGCCAGAACTGAAAATTTGAAGATGTTCCTCCTTTATATGCATATTACCTATGTCCCCCAAGTGCCGGGTCATTATGTAATAATGACCAGGGACTTTGTATATACTTCATTGAAAATAGCCTTGTATAATCTTGAAGAAATCCGGATCATTCATCCCAATCACTATGAAACTGTATATTCCATATTATGTAGCCCCCAAGTGCCGGGTCATTATGCAATAATGAGCATGGACTTTGAAAATATGATCATGCAAACTTGAACAGCAGCATGTAGCCCCCAAGTGCCGGGTTATTATGCAATAATGAACAGGGACTTTGAAAATATAATCATTGAAAATAACATTATGTAATGTAACTTCCATCGTGGGGTTTGAACCCACGTCCACAAGTTTAAGAGCTTTGTGCTTTACCAACTGAGAAGTGGACCCTTCAATATAATTGATTAATACTTGTGTACCTTGAATTGTTGACAGGAGCGATTGGTAGCCCCCAAGGGCCGGCTCATTATAATGTGATGAGTCGGGTCTTCAATAAAGTGAGCAAAAAATGACTTTGCATTAGCCCCCAAGTGTCATGGTGCATGCTTGCAGCGACATTAGACTTGTGTATTTGATGTAATCTTAATTTGAATAATGTAGCCCCCAAGTGCCGGGTTGTAAGCCTGCAGCAACTCGGGACTATTCCTTTGTAGAATAAATCACTTCCATCGATGAAATAATATCCATTGTGCTAATAGTGATTTTGAAAACCTCAATCGTAATATTGATAACCATAATAATAATCCAGCCATGTTGGCTATTAAAGATTTTGAATAATATAATCCGGTCCTGAAAACCGGTTCCTGTGATTAAGTATGCTTGATATCCTTAATCCTGCGAACATTGTTGTTTCTGAGGAAGCTCTTGGCTCCGTTGGGGCGTACCCAATTATTCCGGGTTTATAAGAACTGCCAGTTTAAATAATGCTGGAGCGTTGTGTCCAGACTTTGAAGATATGTGGTCAACTTTGAAGTTGTCCCACTCCGGATTAAAGAACCAGAAAAACATAAACAACAGAAATGCAAGTTTTGCAAAGAAGACCATGTAGTCGAGGCTTTTTATGAGCTGCCAGGCTCAAAGCAAGGTTCAGCCAATCAATGGAATGGGCTTACCATCCAGAGGGCCGGTCGATGGATGCGGGTACCATCCATAGGAACCATAAGAAAAACTTTTAGCCAATCACTGGATGGTTGTCACCTGTCCAGAGGGCCTCCATGGTTCCATAGAACCATAGGTAAAACTTTAGCCAATCACTGGATGGCTGTCGCCTGTCCAGAGGGCCTCCATGGTTCCATAGAACCATAGGTAAAACTTTAGCCAATCACTGGATGGTTGTCGCCTGTCCAGAGGGCCTCCATGGTTCCATAGAACCATAGGTAAAACTTTAGCCAATCACTGGATGGCTGTCGCCTGTCCAGAGGGCCTCCATGGTTCCATAGAACCATAGGTAAATCTTTAGCCAATCACTGGATGGCTGTCGCCTGTCCAGAGGGCCTCCATGGTTCCATAGAACCATAGGTAAATCTTTAGCCAATCACTGGATGGCTGTCGCCTGTCTAGAGGGCCTCCATCGTTCGAATACGACCAAATGTTTGAATAGGAAGTCCTTCAGTGATCACATCGGCAGAGTACATATATGGGAGTTGCCCTGCACAACCAGATAGACTGATCAAAGCATCTTATTTTCTTAATGAAAAATGATATATAACAAGAGAAATAATACTGTAGATGGATATCACCTGAGTGAATTTGAACCGGTATGTTGAATAGACCGGATCACAGGGTGGACAATAAAACGACCGCAGTATCAGAAGCGGCTCAAACAGATGAACCGGCCGTGGGGTTGTAAACCGGTGGAGATGAGCAAGTTGTCCTCCATGTTGTAAATCGGTGCGTATGCGTGAACCGGCTGATTTGCTAGAAGAACAGATAGGCCAGCCAGCGCGGTCGCGAGAGACACCCACGTCGATGTAAACCGGCACGGTCGTGAGAGACGGCCACGACGTTGTAAACCGGCGCGGTCGTGAGACACGGCTACGGCGTGGTAATCTGGCGCGATCGCGAGAGACGACCACGTCGTTGTAAACCGGAGCGGTCGCGAGAGATGGCCACGGCATTATAAACCGGCGCGGGAGTCCGACGACCATTTGTGTCGAATGATGTTTAGCGTGCCTCCACCTCCGTGATATAACACCACCTTGCAATGAATGATTTTCCTGCGCATAAAATACAGCAGGGCGGGGTATTTTTGCTCGGATTAATTAATATGTATTAAAAATAAATAGGATAAATATCACCTGATTCGCCCGGATAACAGATGAGTCAGCAGCGGCATTATAAACCGGCACGTGCGGGCGAGTTAATCGCAGGTGCGGACAATAAAGCGACCGCACGCGTATCCGTTGGGCCGGTTTGCGGCTCCGGCGTGTTAATGTAGACCGGGCCGCGGAAGCGGTGGCGTGCGCACGTCCGTTTGCAAGGGAGTCGGCCGTTGTGTTGGAGACCAACGTGGGCAGGTTCGGACCGGCGAATCGGCCGCAGCAGTGGTAGCCGGTGTAGGTACGAGAGTTAGCCACGATATTTAAACCGGTGCGAGCCTTATATTTATGATGTCATTTTTTGTAGTAGACCTTGTCCTGCATAAAATATATTGAAAGACAGAGTAATTGTTTCCAAAAGAACTAATATGTACTGATAAAATACATAGGAAAAATAACACCTGGTATTTTTTGCCGGATGAATGCGGACAGTGGAGTAGCAGTTCCCAGCCCAACTAGTACTAGTGCTTCCCCTCATCCGTGATCTCACGTGGAGTGAGTAGCACCAGTGGTTCGTCTGCTCTTGTGCACGGGCAACTGTCGGCATCTGATGGACCCTGCAACACCTTCCCCTCATCTGTGAATTACAGGTTCAACTCCAGTAATAACAACAACATCTCCCCTTTCATCGAGATCACAGGCCCAGATAACTTTGACAGGTAGCCTAATACGGTACCATTGTTTGCACCGCCACTAATGTCAATATATACTGGACAGTTTAAGCAAAAGTGAGTGCCAAGGCGGGCCGCAACAGCGACTCAAAGCACCAGCAAGGGCGGCTCGTGGTACGCTTCGTCAAAGACGGAGGCAATTCGATCGTGGTACGACGGCCGTGGCGAAACGCATCAAAGGTGAAGTCTGGCGACTTGAACGCAAGGATGAGGCGGCTTGGGGGACAGGACGGCTCGTCTCGGACGCTGGCTCAGGACCGAATCAGCAGGGCGGCGGCTCTGCGACTCGCGGATGAAGTGTCGATAATCGAAGCTGCTCCAGACGGCGGCTGCACGCCACGAGGCGGAAAGAATAAAGCCGTGGCCATACTCTCGGGCACGCGGCCGTGCAAGTCTTGTCCTCGGAAGTAAAGGATGTCCACCATTGACATGGAAGCGAAGAGGGGCACTTGACAGTACGATCCGACCAACAGCAGGAATTCCGCAACTGTTGTGGCCTGAGCGGTGACTCGGAGGCGACGCTGGCGTCTCAAAACGAGGCCGGCTCGTAGGTCCTTAGCAGCGACAATTTTCAGCAGTGGTGGTTCGGTGGCTTGGCGAAGGAGCATAGCGGAGGATGGGGATCTGGCCGCTCGGAGCTGCAGCTACGCGCGACAGCTCAGAGGAAGGGCAGCTCAATACGATACCGCAGGGTCAGAGGGTTGCGGCGCGGAAGACGACTAGGACCTGGCCTCCCGAGGCAGGCTACTGGGGAGTTAATTTGGCAGCGGCCTCGAGCTCCACTCCGACCGACAGGAGCCGGCCTCAGTAGTAGATGAAAAATCTGAGTCAACGCCCCCAAAGGATTCCGGGTAGCAGTCGTCCCCGACCACGTATACTTGTGAAACTAGCAGTTTTAGTGCATGGCCAGGACTTGTCCGACCCCAGAACGTAGTCATGATGATTTCTTTTTGTGCTGTCAGTAAACCTTGGACACGACGGATCTCCTACGTATTTCGCAGCCAAACGGAGAAACGAGGTCGTGGTGGTGACTTAAGGGCCACTATGGAGACAGCCACTCTGAACTTTGCAGTCTGGAGGCGAAGCGCAGGTCACAGCCAACGCGGACGGGGTAGTGCCAGCGAGGCAAGTCGGCCGCGGCCTCGGGCGTAGAAGATGCCGGTGAGGCGGGTCATGGTAAGACAGCAGTAGCAGTCGTTTTGACGAGGACGGCGACTCGGAAGTGGAAGGCGAGGCGGACCCGCGGGGGGTGGCTCCAGGCGATTCAACGGCGGAGCGAGGCGGGTCACCACGGCAGGGCCCAAGGCGAAAGCGAGGTCGCGGACGCAGGCCCCGACAAGGTTTCAGGGTAGCAAGGCAGGGTCGCAGCGGCGACTTAGGCCCATAGGCGAAGGCGGCTCGGAGCAGCAGACCCGGCGCAGCGGCCGCAATTTGACTCACCACTGTCGATGGATCTTGCAAGTTTGATTCGCTGAGTCGAAATCGTCCTCTACTTGCCAGTTTTTTTTCTCTCCGTCGGCATCTGATGTTTTTCTTAACTCGCAACGGCGGCTATTGCAACACATACCTATTCGTCTTCTGACTTGACGGATCACCGGGTCATGATAATCTGTTGCATTATACATAACCTCGACTTTTCCTTGAACGCAAATCTCATCTATTGCCAGTGTAGACTCTTCCAAATCGGTTCTTTCTTCATCCAGAAATTTGGGAACTCCTCCATCCTTGAAAGAGATCCCTCCAAGAACTTAACACCACCGTGCGCAGGCCCCACAGTGGGCGCCAACTGTCGTGGAATTAACACGGCAGATGTCCGGTTTAGCGGACTTAGTCGTGAGGCCGCGCATCTATGTAGTAGCTTGAGAGGGGTTGAGCGGAATCGAGAGACGCGATGTAAGACACGGATTTAGACAGCTTAGGGCCCCGGGAAACATCATCCGGTAATAACCCTACGTGCTGTTTGAGGCTAGATCTCATTATGATCCTCGTGGTGTCGCCGGTAAACCGGCTCTTTGTGTCTAACCCTAGAAACTTGTCTAAACTTCTCTTCTAAAACTTGTCCCTCTTTGGGGAGCCCTGCCCCTCCTTATATATGTTAAAGGGGCGGGTTACATGACTAGTCCCAGTAGGATTAGGATTGCTTTATTACAAGGAGTCCTAGTCTTGCTTCCTTGGTAGAGAATATTCCTTGTGCCTTCTTCATAAACCGGCCCACTATTAATGTGAACCGGCCTTCTGGGCCTTGGGCCTTGTCATCCGTGATCCGCCTGCCGGGTTACCAGTAACTTGCCAAATGTAAACCGTCTCAAGTAAAATACCAAGTCCGGCCGGGTTATAATTCCGGCCGGTTCATACCGCGGGGTATATCCCCGACACTACGGGTTCGGGAACCATGCATGCATGACCGAGATACCTTTCCAGCCAATAACCAATAGCGGGATCTAGATACCCATATTGGCTCTCACATGTTCCACGATGATCTCATCGGATGAACCACGATGTTGGGGATTCAATCAACCCCGTATACAATTCCCTTTGTCTACCGGTATAGTACTTGCCCGAGATTCGATGGTCGGTATACCGATACCTTATTCAATCTCATTACGGCAAGTCTCTTTACTCGTTCTGTAACACATCATCCCGTGACCAACCCCTTAGTCACATTGAGCTCATTACGATGATGTCTTACCGAGTGGGCCTAGACATACCTCTCCGTCATACGGAGTGACAAATCCCAGTCTCGATTCATGCCAACCAACAGATACTTTCGGGGATACCCGTAGTGTACCTTTATAGCCACCCAATTACGTTGTGACGTTTGGCACACCCAAGGTACTCCTACGGTATCCGGGAGTTGCACAATCTCATGGTCTAAGGAAAGGATACTTAACATTGGAAAAGCTTTAGCATACGAACTATGCGATCTTGTGCTAGGCTTAGGATTGGGTCTTGTCCATCAGATCATTCTCCTAATGATGTGATCCTGTTATCAATGACATCTAAGGTCCATTGTCAGGAAACCGTAACCATCTATTAATCAACGAGCTAGTCAACTAGAGGCTCACTAGGGACATGTTGTGGTCTATGTATTCACACATGCATTACGATTTCCGGATAATACATTTAAAGCATGAACAATAGACAATTATCATGAATAAGGAAATACAATAATAACCATTTTATTATTGCCTCTAGGGCATATATCCAACAGATTGTGGAGTTGAACAAAGGAGTTTATACGGGCAAGGAGATCACCTACTTCGTGAAGATCTACCCTAGTGAGGCAAGTCCTTCATGGGCGATGGCCATGATGGGATAGACAAGGTTGCTTTTTGATGGACCCTTCATGGGTGGAGCCCTCCGTGACCTCGCGTAGCTATTACCCTTCGTGGGTTGAAGTCTCCATCAACGTGGATGTACGATAGCACCACCTATCGGAACCACGGATAAATAATCTCCGTGTCCACATTGCGTTTGCTCCCTCAAACTCCTCCATTTACCTTCATATGCAATTTCTTTAGATTCCGCTGCTATACTCTTAGAATTGCATGTGTAGGTTGATTGCTTCACTTGTGCAAAATTGCTAAAATCTGCCAAGACTTAAAATTGGGAAAAGGCTAGATTTTTATTTGGTCAAGTAGTCAAAATTGCATGTTTTACTTTCCACTGCTCATATACTCTTGTCATGCTTGCTTGACATGTATTGTGAATGTTTAAACATGTGCTAAAACTCCACCTCAACTTAAAGAAATTAAAAACTGTCACTTTTCTTGCTAAGAGTCTATTCACCCCCCTCTAGACACCTCTTCTTGATCCTTTCAATTGGTATCAGAGCTTTGGTCTCCACTGCTTTGGTTTAATCACAATTGGAGGAAGATGAATGAGTCTACGTTGGGGAGTATTAGACATAGAGTGCCTATACTTGATGGAGAGTACTTCCATGAATGAAAAAATGAGATGCTTGAGATTCAATGAATATCATTTGAACAAGTACATTACTACTCCTTGTGCTTGCCTTGTTGATCCTCTGCATCCCACACCCGATGAGGATCTTGACATGATTCACAATCTTAGAACTATCAATTAATTGTTAGAGGATTGCCCAAAAATTTGATTGCTAGCTTACCTACTCTAGATTGTGCTTACACCATATGGATATTTCTAGAGGAACGATTCCCAAATTATTCCTTGAAAAATCTGAATGAGATTCTCCATAAGTCTATTGTCTTGAATAGGATGAGTACTAGTGATCCTAAGTTTGATGATTGCCTATTTGAGCTTCGTGATCTTATGCGTGCCAAAGGAGATGTTGGAATTATTAGCAATATCATTTCCGAAGTCATTAGAATTCATAGAGATGAACATTGTTACGGTCATACTTCTAATGAATCATTATCACTAGGGGTTGATCAATCACGAGACAATGTTGAACATGGTTATTATGATGAGGACCATGTTAGTGACCTTGACCTTGATAAACCAATGAGACATTTTTGTCTTATGGCAAATCTTCATGGTTACGCAGCCGGAGGAAAGGAATGGGTGCTTGATAGTGGACGCAAGGATCACATGACCGGAGATAAGGACATGTTTGACGAGCTTGCTAGAAATGATGGTCCACGAAAGTATGTTACCTTTGGTGACAACTCTAAGGGTAAAGTTATTGTCCTTGGTAAGGTGGCCATGTCCAACGATAGCTCAATCAAGAATGTCATGCTTGTTGAATCTCTCGGATATAATCTTCTCTCCGTGTCTAGATTAGCTGATTTTGGTTTAAATGTGTTATTCACTCAGGTTGATTGCCAAGTTTTTCGTAGAGATAATCATAACATGGTCTTTACCGGCATTCATAGAGGTGACCTATACATTGTTGACATCACTAAGAAATCCCAACCTCGCACTTGTTTTATTGCTAATTCTTCTAAAGGTTGGTTGTGGCATAGAAGGTTAGGTCATGTCGGCTTGAGAAATCTTGATAAGCTTATTAAATGTGATCATATCCTTGGTTTTAAAGATGTTATATTTGACAAGGATAGGCTTTCTAGTGCTTGTCAAGCAGGAAAACATGTTGGAGGAAGTCATCCCGTGAAAAACATCATGATTACGAGAAGACCACTTGAGCTACTTTATATGGATCTTTTTGGTCCCAATGCTTACAAAAGCCTCGGTGGTAACTCTTTTGGATTAGTCATTGTTGATGATTTTCAAGATTTACGTGGGTGTTCTTTCTTGATGATAAATCACAGGTCCAAAAGATCTCCAGAAACTTCTCTAGGAAGGCCCAAAATCGATTTGAAGTGAAGATCAAGAAGGTTCGCAGCGATAACGGAATAGAGTTCAAGAACGCAAATGTGGATACCTTTCTTGACAAAGAAGGGATTTCACATGAGTTCTCGGCTACATACACGCCTCAACAAAAGGGAGTTGTTGAGAGGAAGAACCGGACACTCATCAAAATGGCAAGAACGATGATTGACAAGTATAAGACGCCAAGACAATTTTGGGCGGAAGCGGTTGAGACATCTTGTCATGCAACCAATCACTTGTATCTTCACAAGCTTCTCCGCAAGACGACATACGAGCTTCTCATCGGTAACAAACCCCAAGTTGGATACTTTCGAGTATTCGGCTAAAAGTGCTACATTCTTCATAAGCATCGTCATTCTAAATTTGCTCCTAAATCTCATGAAGGTTTCTTACTTGGTTATGGCTCAAACTCTCACACTTACCGTGTCTACAACAATTTCACCCGAAAGGTCGAAGAGACGGTAGATGTGAAGTTTGATGAATCTAACGGCTCACAAGTAGAGCAATTGCCAATTGATGTAGGAGATAAAGATCCTTCGGAAGCAATTCAAGACTTGTCTATTGGCAAGATCCGTCCAACGGAGGTGAAAGAAAGTATTTCGTCCATCCATGTGGAAGCTTATACCTCACGACAAGGTGAACCAAGACTTGATACGGGAGCATCCACAAGTGGGACACGCCATGATGAAGGAAACGAGGAGGTGCTTCAAGATTAACCTCATCGACCTCCTTCTCCACCTCCACAAGGGGACAACAACACCAAAAACAATGAAGAAGGACAAGAAGAAGAAGACAATGAATAGGATGTTCCACCCCGACCCAAGAAAAAGCTTTCACGAGTTAGAGCAAGAATTGCTAGAAATCACCCCGTAGAGCAAATCTACGATGATATCCAAACCGGGAGAATCACTCACTCTAAATCTCGCCTAGCTAACTTTTGTGAACATTACTCTTTCATATCTAACATTGAACCCATGAAGGTTGAAGATGCTCTTGATGATCCGGATTGGGTGAACGCTATGCACGAAGAGCTACACAACTTTGAGAGAAATCAAGTGTGGACATTGGTCGAGAAGCCCGACAACAACCACAACATCATTGGTACCAAATGGGTGTTTCGCAACAAGCAAGATGAAGATGGTCAAGTCGTCCGCAACAAAGCATGTCTCGTCGCCCAGGGCTACACTCAAGTCGAAGGTATGGACTACGGTGAGACATATGCCCCCGTTGCTAGACTTGAGTCCATTCGCATCTTACTTGCTATGCTAATCACCATGATATCACCTTGTACCAAATGGACATTAAAAGGGCTTTTCTAAATGGTGAAATTGAGGAGGAAGCTTATGTTAAACAACCTCCCGGCTTTGTCGATCCTAAGAAACCCGATCATGTTTACAAACTTCACAAAGCTCTTTACGGTCTTAAACAAGCTCCTAGAGCGTGGTATAAATGCTAGACCAAGTTTCTTATTGAAAAGGCTTTGAAATTGGGAAAATTGATTCCACACTTTTTACTAAAAGGGATAATGGTGAATTATTTGTGTGCCAAATTTATGTTGATGATATCATATTTGGTTCTACCAACCCCCATTTTAGTGAAAGGTTTGGAAAGCTAATGTCTGAAAAGTTTGAGATGTCTATGATGAGTGAACTCAAGTTCTTTCTTGGTTTGCAAATCAAGCAAAGTAGGGAGGGTACCTTTGTTTCTCAAACAAAGTATACCAAGGACTTGTTCAAGAAGTTCAACATGCAAGAATGCAAAGGTGTGAATACACCCATGCCTACTAGTGGACATCTTGACTTGACTAAGGATGGCGAACCGGTTGACCAAAATGTTTACTGCTCTATGATCGGTTCACTTTTATATCTATGTGCCTCCCATCCCGATATTATGCTAAGTGTGAGCATGTGTGCACGATATCAAGCGGCCCCCAAAGAATGTCATCTTAAGGCTGTGAAAAGGATAGTGAGATACTTAATTCATACACCAAATTTTGGCATTTGGTATCCTAAGAGGTCCTCTTTTGATCTTGTTGGCTACTCCGACTCGGACTATGCCGGTGACAAGGTTGATAGAAATTCCACTTCGGGTACTTGTCAATTTCTTGGTAGATCTCTTGTGTCTTGGTCCTCCAAGAAACAAAACTCGGTATCCTTATCCACCGCCGAAGCGGAATACATTGCCGCCGGTTCATGTTGTGCTCAATTACTTTGGATGACCCAAACTCTTAAAGATTATGGGATCTATGTGAAACTTGTTCCATTGCTTTGTGATAATGAAAGTGCTATTAAGATTGCTCACAACCCCGTGCAACATTCTCGAACTAAGCATATTGAAGTTCTTCATCATTTCATTCGAGATCATGTTGCTAAGGGTGATATCAATCTTAAACATGTTCGCACCGATAATCAATTAGCGGATATATTTACTAAACCACTTGATGAGAAAGTGTTTTGCAGGTTGAGAGGTGAATTGAACATTATTGATGCCTCAAACTTGGAGTGGTAACTCCATCTGGATACATGCAAGGCATAAGGCTTTGACTAATCCTTTACCTTTTCTCTTATGATGTTGATCATATGTCTTGGATACATTTGTACCCTTGCATGCTATCTAACCCATGTAGGCACTTGGATGAATCCAACTCTATGAGATTGCAACTCACTCATTTCTTAAGCGAGTTCTACATCACCAAGTCTTTACAATATGGTGGCTGAAGACAAGGAAGCATGAATCCTTTCAATTCATGTAGGTACATGAACTCAAATCCAAGTGGTGTTCCAATATTCTTGATGAGCTACTTCAACCTTGAGCATCCCACACAAGTTCAACTACATGATCAACATCAATACTACCACCCAAGGTATGTCATTCCATCTTAGTGAAGATTTACCCCAAGACATGGGTCAAAGCAACTCAACAAGATGAGAATACATCAAATGCTTAAACGAAAAATGGTAACACCATTTTGAGCTTAAACGATGAGTAGGACTTATGATCAAGTGTTTTCACTTGACTCCTCAGTCAATATACTCTAACATAGGTGACTTTGTCACCGCCCAATTCTAGATGAAGTTCTCTAGTGTTTCTTTGTGCTCTTGCATTTGTTCGTTGCATTTTGTTCCTCTTCTTTTAAACAAAAAAACTTCATCTAGATTTTCTTTTCTCTGTTTTTGTTCTGCATTCTCTGCATCCAATTCATTGCAAATCCTCCAGTTAATTCCTTGAAAATCTTTGTGAGATCTTATGTGCCTACTAAGCTGAGGTGACTATTGATCTTTTTCTATGTTGAACTCGGTCCCACCGGTTTGTCTCTTTCGGTCCAACCGAACCCTTTCGGTGCAACTGAAGAACACAACTCGGTGTCACCGATTTCACTGCAGAAAAGACAATTTGCCACTTGTTCATGCACTTTTGATCCAGCTCCACTCAATGATTCTTGCCCTCTACCAGCATCACATTTTATATACTGCTCTCCTCTGTGACTCAAGGACCAAACCTATTTTGACTCACACTCCAGAAGATCCCTTCTTGAAAATTGATGTCAAATGGGGAGAGAGAGTTCACATCAAAGCTTAATGAGAGACTTCTTCAAACAGGGGGAGAGAGGAATCACATGCCCCAGATGCTTGGTTTTCAAGAGGAGAGAAGTCACATGTCTTTAAGAGGGGAAAGACATGTCTATGTTATAATTTGATCTGTTTTTGTTTTGCTCTGATTCTGCTTCCCTACTCTCTTCCATTATCCAATATAAGATTCAGGGGGAGAAAGACAGCTAGGGAAAGAAGTCTTTGAATTCATTGCATATCTTTTACCTTTGGGAACATGTCTGTATTCAAGAGTACCCAATACTCACTCTATACATGTTATCCCAATCTTGGTACTCTTGTGGCTCTTTTGTTGCTTTGTCTAGTAGATATACCTGTGTTATCTAACCTTGTTTACTCAGGTTCATCCCTTCATAAGCCAGCTCAAGATCACAAGGTAAGTATATGCATCACAATCATGTGCATGAATATTTCTTGCTAATGTACATATTGTTTGCAAGAAGGAATCATGAACATTAGGATACACTTCATATATTCATATCATTTGCTCTGATGCATATAGCCAAGATACATGTAACTCATTGCTTGATCTATCATGTCTATGCTTTCACATGCTCTTATATTCCATATTTACATGATTGCATACATGTAGGGGGAGCCTATGCATGTTACATGTCCTTCCAAAGCTTTACTTGTTTTTCTTCATATGTTTTCTCTAAAGCTTTGATGTATGTTGTCATCAATTACCAAAAAGGGGGGGGGGATTGAAAGCACAAGTGCTCCCTAGGTGATTTTGGTAATTAATGCCAACATATCTCTTGTTGGACTAATGTTTCCATCTAGTATATTTCAGACAAGTTCAACAAATGGAGTGGCATGGACTAGAGGATGTGGAACACTTTCAAGGTGATAAGGACAAAGGATTGGCTCAAGCTCAAAGCTCAAGACTCTACATTATCTATTGTAGTGATCTAATATCACATTGAGTCCATAGGAAAGCCAATACTATTAAAAGGGGATGAGGTGTTGCTTAATGGCTTGCTTGCTCAAAGTGCTTAGTGATATGCTCCAAAACCCTCAACCACTTTATCACATCCACATATGTCCTAAACCTAAAAGTCAAACTCGGCCCCACCGAAAAATTCTATCCGGCGCCACTGAGTTCTGTTGACATAGCCACTGCCACAAACCCTCGTCACTTCGGTCTCACCGATAGGGATCTTGATCTCACCGAGATGGGAATGTAAACTATTTGTTTCCTATTTGTAACATTTTGGTCCAACCGAGATGTGAGAATCGGTCTCACCGAGTTAGCATTGCAAACTCTCTGTTGCCTCTTCGTAACATTTCGGTCTCACCGAAATGAGCGAATTGGTCCCACCGAGTTTGCCTGACCAACCCTCTGTGTGCCTATTACAGATATCGGCCCTACTGAGTTTGTGTAATCAGTCTCAGGGAGATTACTTTATGCCCTAACCCTAATGAAATCGGTCCTACCGAGTTGATCATATTGGTCCCACCAAAATGCATAGCTGTCACATTATGAACTAAATCGGTCTGACCGAGTTCTCTGATTCAGTCCCACCGACTTTGGTAAATTGTGTGTAACGGTTAGATTTTGTGTGGAGGGTATATATACCCCTCCACCCACTCTTCATTCGTGGAGAGAGCCCTCAGAACATACCTACACTTCCAACATACATTTTCTGAGAGAGAACCACCTACTCATGTGTTGAGACTAAGATATTCCAATCCTATCATATGAATCTTGATCTCTAGCCTCACTCAAATCATCTTTCCACCAAATCCAAATTTGTGAGAGAGAGTTGAGTGTTGGGGAGACTATCATTTGAAGCACAGGAACAAGGAGTTCATCATCAACACACCGTCTATTACCTTTTGGAGAGTGGTGTCTCCTAGATTGGTTAGGTGTCACTTGGGAGCCTCCGTCAAGATTGTGGAGTTGAATCAAGGAGTTTGTACGGGCAAGGAGATCGCCTACTTCATGAAGATCTACCCTAGTGAGGCAAGTCCTTCACGGGCGATGTCCATTGTGGGATAGACAAGGTTGCTTCTTCGTGGACCCTTCGTGGGTGGAGCCCTCCGTGGACTCGTGCAGCCATTACCCTTCGTGGGTTGAAGTCTCCATCAATGTGGATGTACAATAGCACCACCTATCGGAACCACGGATAAAAAATCTCTATGTCCACATTGCGTTTGCTCCCTCAAACTCCTCCCTTTACCTTCATATGCAATTGCTTTACATTCCGCTGCTATACTCTTAGAATTGCATGTGTAGGTTGATTGCTTGAGTTGTGCATAATTGCTAAAATCTGCTAAGACATAAAATTGGGAAAAGGCTAGATTTTTATTTGGTCAAGTAATTAAAATTGCATGTTTTACTTTCCACTACTCATATACACTTGTCATGCTTGCTTGACATGTATTGTTAATGTTTAAACATGTGCTAAAACTCCACCTCAGCTTAAAGAAATTAAAAACTGCCACTTTTCTTGCTAAGAGTCTATTCACCCCCCCTCTAAACACCTCTTCTCGATCCTTTCAGAGACGTATCAAAGCTACTCTCCATGAGATCAAGGAGCCCATCAAGAAGACAAAACCAGCATTCAAGATCAAGATTCCAACAGAAGCAACCACTGCTGGCCAAACTACACCGGCAAGGTCGAAGCAACGACCCAGAGTCGACCTAAACCGCACCAGTCACATCCAAGTGCCTGCCGAGGACCAATGCGCGCGCATCTTCAAGAAGACCCGGCAAGCCATCCCCCGGCAGGCGCAAGCCGATCGGCCACCGCTCCACCGCATAGCAACGCCAGTCACTTTTCGATGCATTTTCGAGTCCTTAGGTGGCTAAGTGGCTGTCTCTAAGCACGTGGCGGCTTGCTAGAAGACATATTATGCTTGTTTGACACCCGTCCAGAGGCATGTCAAGATAATGAGAAATAGTTAGCTAAAGCAGTGGTAAAAGCTTGCTGGGAATGCATCCCAACACGCCACCTAGGCTAGCATTTATGGCATTTTGTCCTAAGTGCCAGAGTTAGGTATGACAGCACTATTGGCTATCTAATTGCTAGATAATGTCTATTTTGACACTGTGGTTACCCCTTGAGCTATAAAAGGAGTCCCAAGGCAACCTACCTAAAGATTGGGACTTTTGGACACTTGTACTCACATATCATCTCTCCCGAAGGCAACCATGCCAGGCTTGGGTGATGCGCCTGCTTCGTGTTCCTCCATTCAATCCACCAAACACTAGTAGAAAACAGGGCATTGGTCCAGCCCATTAGCCCCGGTTCAATCTAGAACCGGGACCAATGGGGGTACTGGACCCGGTTCGTTAGCCCAGGGGGCCGGCTGGGCCACGTGGGCCATTGGTCCCGGTTCGTCTGGACCTATTGGTCCCGGTTGGAGCTAAAAATCGGGACCAATGGCTCTTGCTCCTGGCCCACCACTATTAGTCCCGGTTTGTTTTATGAACCGGGACCAAAGGCACCCCTTTAGCCCCGGTTTGTAGCACCAACCGGGACCAGTGAGTTGCCTATATAAACCCCCTCACTCAAGAGCAGAGCTCACTGCTCTGTTTTTTTTCTGGCCGAGGGGGAGAGGGGTTAGTGTTGCTCTAGCTCACCTCTTATGCACACAACATGTTCGGTGGAATGCCCGAGCCACACTAGTTAAGATTTTCTCCTCTCGAAGCTCTATTTTCTCCGAGATTTGTCTAGGTTTAGCGGTCCGTCACGTCCCGTCCCCGTCTTCGCCGCCGTCGATCGCCCCCGCCGATCTCGTCACCGGCACCACCGTGGTGAGCCTCTTGTTATGTCCATGCTTTTCTTACTTTTATTATTTCTTTAGATAGATATTTGTCTAATTTTCTTACGTTTATTATTGCTTGTTATTATATAGTGCGATGGTTTTGATATCCGCCCACGTGGGCCCTCGTCCGGTCTACGATTCGGATGTGGTATATTATCTTTAATTTATAACTATTTGTTTTAGTGCTTATGATAGTTATGCCGACCAACCTGACATGCATAGATGTTTTATTATGTCTAGGAGGTAGTTGAACCGGAAATTCCAACCGACCCTCTTGTGGAGAGGTTAAATTTAGTTGAAGAGGAAAACATTTCGTTAAAGAAAAAATTGGAAAAAATGGAGGAGGAGAAGATGGAATTGGAGTTGCTTGTTGCGGAAGTTATCGATGATCACAAGATCAAGATGGAACCTATTGTCGAGAGGTTAAATTTAGTTGAAGAAGAAAACAAATTCTTGAAGGAAAAAATAAAAAAAATTGTGGACGAGAAGATGATATTGGAGTTGCATGTTGCGGATGTCGTCGATGATCACAAGATCAAGATGGATGCAATGCGGTTGAAGATTAAAAAGATTAGAAAATATGCCATTAATACCGAGGCTTGGTATCATTATGCCGTTGGATCAATTGTTACCTTGGTTGCGATTATGATAGCATTTGTTTTCGCGTTGAAATGTTTTACATAGTTTCGATGTGTATGGAGAGCTATATATGTTGTTAGATGAGAACTATATATGTATGTACTTTGGTTTTAATGTGATGATGAACTTTTATCCATTTGGTCACTTAATTATCTATTTATGATGTTCTGTAATGGTTTTTGACACACTTAATTATATATAAATGCACGCAGATGAACCGCCAATGGATGTACGGTGACAGACACACATCCGAGTACATTAAGGGCGTGCGTGAGTTTCTAAATGTGGCAGAGGCAAACAAGCAGAATGGTTTTATGTGTTGTCCATGCACTCAATGTGTGAATACGATGTCTTACTCTAACCGAAAAATCCTTCACTCCCACCTGCTTTACAAGGGTTTCATGCCACACTATAATGTTTGGACGAGGCACGGTGAAATAGGGGTTATGATGGAAGACGGCGAAGAAGAAGAGTACGATGACAACTATGTGCCCCCTGAATACGGTGATGCTGCAATGGGGGGAGCTGGTGAAGATCAAGAGGAACCAGACGATGTGCCCAATGATGCTGCAACGGGTGAAGCTGCTGAAGATCAAGAGGAACCAAATGATGATCTTCGCCGGGTCATTGTCGATGCAAGGACACAATGCGAAAGTCAAAAGGAGAAGCTGAAGTTCGATCGCATGTTACAGGATCACAAAAAAGGGTTGTACCCCAATTGCGAAGATGGCAACACAAAGCTCGGTACCGTACTGGAATTGCTGCAGTGGAAGGCAGAGAATGCTGTGGCTGACAAAGGATTTGAGAAGCTACTGAAAATATTGAAGAAGAAGCTTCCGAAGGATAACGAATTGCCCGACAGTACATACGCAGCAAAGAAGGTCGTATGCCCTCTAGGATTGGAGGTGCAGAAGATACATGCATGCCCTAATGACTGCATCCTCTACCGCGGTGCATACAACGATCTGAACGCATGCCCGGTATGTGGTGCGTTGCGGTATAAGATCAGACGAGATGACCCTGGTGATGTTGATGGCGAGCCCGCCAGGAAGAGGGTTCCTGCGAAGGTGATGTGGTATGCTCCTATAATACCACGGTTGAAACGTTTGTTTAGAAACAGAGAGCATGCCAAGTTGATGCGATGGCACAGTGAGGACCGTAAGAAAGACGGGAAGTTGAGAGAACCCGCTGACGGGTCGCAATGGAGAAAAATCGAGAGAAAGTACTGGGAGGAGTTTGCAAAGGACGCAAGGAACGTATGGTTTGCTCTAAGCGCGGATGGCATTAATCCTTTCGGGGAGCAGAGCAGCAATCACAGCACCTGGCCCGTGACTCTATGTATGTATAACCTTCCTCCTTGAATGTGCATGAAGCGGAAGTTCATTATGATGCCAGTTCTCATCCAAGGCCCTAAGCAACCCGGCAACGACATTGATGTGTACCTAAGACCATTAGTTGAAGAACTTTTACAGCTGTGGAATGGAAACGGTGTACGTGCGTGGGATGAGCACAAACAGGAGGAATTTGACCTAAAGGCGTTGCTGTTCGTGACCATCAACGATTGGCCCGCTCTCAGTAACCTTTCAGGACAGACAAACAAAGGATACCACGCATGCACGCACTGTTTAGATGACACTGAAAGTATATACCTGGACAAGTGCAGGAAGAATGTGTACCTGGGCCATCGTCGATTTCTTCCGACCAACCATCAATGTCGAAAGAAAGGCAAGCATTTCAAAGGCGAGGCAGATCACCGGAAGAAGCCCGCCATGCGTACCGGTGATCACGTACTTGCTATGGTCAATGATTTACACGTAATCTTCGGAAAGGGCCCCGGCGCACTAGCTGTTCCGAATGACGATGAGGGACACGCACCCATGTGGAAGAAGAAATCTATATTTTGGGACCTACCCTACTGGAAAGACCTAGAGGGACACAAGCGAAGAAAAAGTGAAGAGTTATTTCCGCAACTATTATGATGATACCATGCCAACTTTGTAACAAACGAGTATGATACCATTGTCCGTTTGTACTATTCAAATTTCAATACTACTTGCACTAACAAAACAAAACAAAACAAAACAAACTTGAAAAATAAATAGCAACAATAAGTATTTTGTTGTAAGTATAAACAAAATAAAATAAATAGAGCAACAAAGAAAATAAATAAAGAAAGTAAAATAAATAAAGCAACTCTAAATACAGCAAAAACAACTTAGAAATAAACAAAGAAAATAAAATAAATAAAGCAACTCTAAATACAGCAAAAAACAACTTAGAAATAAATAGCAACAATAAGTATTTTGTTGTAATTAAGTATAAACAAAATAAAATAAATATAGCAACAAAGAAAATAAATAAAGGAAGTAAAATAAATAAAGCAACTCTAAATACAGCAAAAAACAACTTAGAAATAAACAAAGAAAATAAAATAAATAAAGCAACTCTAAATACAGCAAAAAACAACTTAGAAATAAATAAAGCAAAAAAGGAAAAAAAAATTGGGCGCTGCCCAGTGAGCCTGCAAGGCCTATAGCACAGGATCCACCTGTAATATAAGGCCCAGCAAGCTCACAGGGCAGCGCGCAGAGTTAGGCCCAGAAGCCTGCATTTGAGAGGAGCTCGAGATGGAGGGAGCAGCAGCCCTTATAAACAACTCTCGAGCTCCCTCAGCTAGCGAGGTGGGACTAAACATCCCACCGCACCCGCGCCAGCACAGGGCCTTTGGTCCCGGTTGGTGGCAACAACCGGGACTAAAGGGTGGCATTAGTCCCGGTTGGTGGCTGAAACCGGGACTAATGCACCCCTTTAGCCCCGGTTGCTGCCACCAACCGGGACTAAAGGCCCCACCTTCCCGCCCTTTGGGCTGCTGAAAAGGGACCTTTAGTCCCGGTTGGTGGCAGCAACCGGGACTAAAGGGTGGCATTAGTCCCGGTTTCAGCCACCAACCGGGACTAATGCCCCTCCTATATAACCAGGACTTGCGAAATTTTCGTCAGTTTCCTTCTTCTCCCCGCCCCGACGCCTCCCTCGATCTGCTCCGTCCCCGTCGCCGTCGCCGTCGCCCCCGTCGCCCCCGTCGCCCCGTCGCCGTCGCCCCCGACGCCGCCTCGTCGCTCCGCCCCGCGCCGTCGTCGCGCCCCGCGCCGTCGCCCCGCCCCGCGCCGTCGCCGCGCCCCGGCCGGCCCGTCGCCCCGCGCCGCCGCGCGCCCCGCCCCGCCGCCGTCGCGCCGCCACGCCCCGACGCCGCCTCGTCGCCGCCCCGCCCCGCCGCCGTCGCGCCGCCCAGCCCTGCCGATGTGAGGGCCGGCTCCCTTTTTTTATTTGTTTAATATTGCTGTATATATATATATATATAGTTGCTGTGTATATATATGTATATATGTGTATATTTTTTTTATGTTTATATAAATTGCAGTATATATAGTTGCTGTATTTATATGTATGTGTATATCTTTTTTTTTCTTAGGAATTTGCTAAATATATATGTTAAATATATATTTATGTGTATATAAATATATTTTTTCTTAGGAAGTTGCTGTATATATGTGATGTGTGTATATGTGATGTATATATATGTGTATGTGGCTATATAGTTTTTTGTTTATATATGCTAAATATATATAGAAAGTTTTATATATATATGCAAAAGTTACAAATTTAGAAAAAGAAGGATAGGAAAGAAGAAAATAAGAAAGAGGAAAGAAAGAAGAAGAGGAGAGGAAGAAGAGAAGAAATAAATAAGAAGAAGAAAAAAAAGAAAAAGAAGGATAGGAAAGAAGAAAATAAGAAAGAGGAAAGAAAGAAGAAGAAGGAGAGGAAGAAGAGGAGAAATAAATAAGAAGAAGAAAAAAAGAAAAAAAGAGGAGAAGAAGAAAGGAATAGAGGAGAAGAAGAGAAATTTTCTCTTCTTCTCCTCTATTCCTTTCTTCTTCTCCTTTTTTTTCTTTTTTTTCTTCGATCTTCTCCTCTAGCGGTTCCTTTTTTCTTCTTCTTCCTCTTTTTTTATCGGATATGTATACACCCTCTCCCCGATAACTTCGACATTAGGGGGGGCCGGGGTCGAGGGTCGTCGAGGGACCGAGGCCGAAGGTCGAGGGGTCGAGGGTCGTCGAGGGACCGATCGAGAGGCCGAAGGGCGAGGGGTCGAGAGGTTGCCTAGCAGTCGGGGGTCTAGGGTTGTGGATCGCCGAGCAGTCGGGGGTCAAAGTATTGAAGAATTCCATGACTTCATCATTAGCCAGAAGTAACCGGGGCATTTTGGTACAAAGTTATGCAAAGATATTTTGGAACGGAGTTCCTGATAGAATAATCCGTCTTTTGTTACGAATTATCCTATCGGGGACTCCGTTCCAAAATAACTTTGGAGAGCTTCGTACCATCATGCTACTGTTACTTTCGCCTAATGATGAAGTATTGGTTTTGTTGAATCCTTTGACACTAGCTAGACAAAATGTGACATGAGGGGGTCTAGGGTTTGTGGATCGCCGAGCAGTCGGGGGTCGAGGGGTCGAGAGAGGTTGCCTAGCTAGTGTCAAAGTATTGAAAAATTCCATGACTTCATCATTTGCCAGAAGTAACCGGGGCATTTTGGTACGAAGTTATGCAAAGATGTTCTGGAACGGAGTTCCTGATAGGATAATCCGTCTTTTGTTACGGATTATCTTATCTGGGACTTCGTTCCAAAACAACTTTGGAGAGCTTCGTACCATCATGCTACTGTTACTTTCGCCTAATGATGAAGTATTGGTTTTGTTGAATCCTTTGACACTATAGCTAGACAAAATGTGACATGAGGGGGTCTAGGGTTGTGGATCGCCGAGCAGTCGGGGGTCGAGGGGTCGAGAGAGGTTGCCTAGCTAGTGTCAAAGTATTGAAAAATTCCATGACTTCATCATTTGCCAGAAGTAACCGGGGCATGTTGGTACGAAGTTATGCAAAGATGTTCTGGAACGGAGTTCCTGATAGGATAATCCGTCTTTTGTTACGGATTATCTTATCTGGGACTTCGTTCCAAAACAACTTTGGAGAGCTTCGTACCATCATGCTACTGTTACTTTCGCCTAATGATGAAGTATTGGTTTTGTTGAATCCTTTGACACTAGCTAGACAAAATGTGACATGAGGGGGTCTAGGGTTTGTGGATCGCCGAGCAGTCGAGGGTTGAATCTAGTTCTACGTTTGCCATTAATATATCCATCTGTCATGTTTGAATAATAATTGGCATGTTGTAAATATTTGTAGAAACAATGGACGACAACACCCGAGACCTAGCACAAGAAGCGATGTTGATGGACATAATCGCAGACGGACAAAATGCCGTCAGGTCGTATCTCAACGACACCGATGAGCAGGTCGAACAAGAGCTGCGGCTGGAAGATCTAGGCTATGATATTGATGAATTCGGTGACCCAATGCACATGGAAGAAGTAGACCGTGAGGACGGCTCCGGTGACCCAATGCCGGTGCAAGAAGGAGACCGTGATGCTGGCTCCGGTGACCGAACCGAGTCCGGCCAGGAGGTATATATGTTAGTTAAGCATGTGCTGACTAGTTAATTGATTCATTCATTAACTCTCGTCTTTGTTCCTTTTCTAGCCCTCCGGATCGAGCAAATCTTCAGTAAAGAGACGAGGAGCGAAGAAAAAGTTGAGGCCGGATGAAAAGTTTGAGATCTCAGAAATCTCGCGCTCCGGCGAGCCGATTGCACCCATCCGCACAAAGAACGCATTTGTTAATCAGTGCGGGGTTCTGGTTAGGGACAAGATCCCGATCAGCATCCATCAATGGTTAAAGCCGGCTGCAAAAGACGCTCAGGTGACTTATGTCACTGATATGCAGAAAGAAGATCTTTGGACTGAGCTGAAGTCAAACTTCGTCCTACCGCGAGAGGTTGATCCGGCGAAGCCAGTTATAGAGGACTTAATCAAGTCTGCTGCACTTTCGAAGATGGCAGACCAATTCAGGGCATGGAAGAAAAAACTGAATACGTTTGTCAAAGAGAAAACGACTCCAGAATTCGTGGGCATATATGAGAAGATCAAAGATGACTGGCCCGCATTTGTGGCCCATAAGAAGTCGGAAAAGAGTTAGAAGATGTCGGAGACAAACCGGATAAATGCTGCAAAGAAGATGCATCACCATCGCACGGGGTCGGGCGGCTACCTCGTAGCCCGGCCTAAGTGGGCCAGGGCTGAGAATGATCTGCTTCAGAAAGGGATCGAACCAGAGACAATGCACTGGCCAGAACGTTGCCGGACTTGGTTCTTCGGGGCTGGCGGATCCTTGGACCCTGTAACAGGGTGGTGCATTTGGACGGACAAGCAATTGGAAACACCACTCAGGAAGATGCGGCAGTATATCAAAGCAGCGCATGCAGGGACGTTCATCCCCGACAGAGAGAACGACGAGCTGACAATGGCCCTCGGGAATCCTGAGCACCCTGGACGGACACGAGGCACGCCAGGCTCCCTTCCGTGGCGTGCTGGGTTTCCGGACGCAGGAGGCTACAAATGCCACGACAGGAGGAAGAAGATGGAGATGACCGAAATCCAGGCGCTGTGGGCCAGAATACAAGCGATAGAGGAACGGGAAGCAGATCGGGAAAGAATTGCCGAAGCTTCCCCCGAAGCTACCCCGCCATCTCAGCGGAGAAGCAGCGTGGCTTCCACCGAGCTGCTTCAGCCAGAGCTTGCCTTGACGGCTACTGCCAGGAATCCTGTGGATGCTATCACGCAGGCACAAAATTGCCACCTTATGGCACAGTGGATGAATCTGAAGGTCAAGGCGGCTGCTGGCTCTGTTTATCCTTCTGGACCAGACGACACTTTTCACTGCCGGCCGATTCCAGAAGGATATGCTAGGGTGATGGTCGACGAAATAACGGAGGGATTTGAGGAGCTCCAGCTTGACCACCCTACCGGTGAAGGGGAGACTCGGCTGGGTTCTTCACTGAAGACTCCATGCCTATGGCGGAAGGACCTAATCAACATTCTGAACTGGACGCCTCCGCCTCCTCCTCCTCCTCCGACGAGTCAGGGCACTCCGCCTCCTCCACCGCCTCCTCCTCCGGCGAGTGACCATCAGGGCACTCCGGCTCCTTCTCCGGCGAGTGACCATCAGGGCACTCCGGCTCCTTCTCCGGCGCGTGGCGGCACACCGCCTCCTTCGCCGCCGGCACGTGGCGGCACTCCGCCTCCTTCGCCGCCGGCGCGCCCGAGCAGACAGCCAGCTCCTCCTTCGCCTAATCAGCAAGGGCGGAAGAGACCTGCCGCCGCTCCGGCTGCTCCTGCTCCGGCGCCTAAGCAAGTAAAAAAGACAACCGCTTCGTCTGGTCCGGCGACGTCTACCAGTACAGCCAGAGGCGGGAGGCGATGCAGATTCGGTCCTTCTCTCACGCCTCTAGAGAAGTTACCGTACGAGAGGTCCGACGAGGAAAACACGAAGATCGCTGAAGGCGAAGTGAAGGACTTTTTTGAAGGGTTGAAAGCACAGAGACATCCACCTCCAGAGGAGAAGATAGATGCGGTGAAAGCAAAGCGCACTCTTGCTGCCCTGAAGCAACCAGCGAAAAGTAAGCCGAAGGGCAACTATGACCGCATTATTCAAAAGACATTTCAAGATGCCAAGCGGTCCGAAAGTACAAAAAGTGATCAGAGGTTAGCAGAAGGGCGAGCTGGGAAACAAATTGCCCAGCTCGGCGAACAAGCGAACCAATCGTGCCCCCCGCTCAAGGTGTCTAGCGACATGGTCGCTAATGATCCGAGGATGGTGCCCGGTTATACCAATCTTGCAGATTACGCGTCCGACGATGTACACTATGATTTCATGGACGTGCAGATAGAAAGATACGAGTACAAAAAGCCTCTCGTCAAAAATGAAAGATCTATATCAACGAATATGCGAAGATTGCATGATTGGTACATGAAAATCTGCAGAGAGTCTGGGGGGAGGAATAACTTGTATTTGAGAGTTAAACCGGAGCATGACCTCGTTGGAATTGACCTGTTGCCTGTTCCATTTGAGGAGTTCTATCAATTTTTCAATCAATTGGCCCTCGATAAAACAACGATCACCTGCTACTGTCTGTAAGTAGTACTACTTCTGTCATTAAGTCTCTCTATATAGCTGATCTTCATTGCATGTATTTATAATTATCCTCACTATATTATGCAGATTGAAGATCGTCGAATTGAAGAAAAGACAAGTAGGTGATATTGGGTTTATTAACACATACCTCATAGATGCAACCGAGGTTAAATTGCGTCCCGGCGATACCGAGACCAACTTGCTACGATCGTTGGTGGTAAATGAGAACAAAGATATAATACTCTTTCCTTACAACTTCAAGTGAGTGTTAATGTCTTGTGCATATTTGGTTTCCCTTATATATATATCAGTCAAGTTTATAGTGATGTAATGATCTCATGCATTCGTGCGCAGCTTCCACTATATTCTCTTAGAGATTAAGGTTGAGAAGGGAATAGTAACTGTCTTCGACTCTAAACGTAAAGATCCCGAGGAGTATGCGGACATGACTCAAATGCTAGCCAGGTAAGTTAAATCGATCAATATTATCCACCATGCATATATATCAGCAACTTCATTTCTGATATCAACTAATTGTTTCCTTTGTCTGGCAGGGCTTGGAAAACATTCATCAAAAAAGCTCCGGGACTGCCGAAGAAGCTACAATTTAGATACCCGAAAGTAAGTACTATATAGTAGCATGTTCCGCGCGCGCATCTCCTATATCTTGATTCAAGCGCTAGCTAGTTTCATCAATACCAATTTGGCATTCTTGCTTATCAGTTTGATTGAGCTCTATTTCTTGTAAAGTGGTTGTGGCAGGAACCCGGGAATGATTATTGTGGATACTACATTTGCGAGTCCATCCGCCACACGACCTGTGAGCGGGGCTACACTGATGAACAATTTAAAGTGCGTAAGCAATCAATAATATTCACAAATTTATAGCATCATTTCATGTATTGACCCCCTACTTCAAATTAGATGTTTCGGATGCGGGATGAACTCCTAACACCAGATCGTCTGCGGGCAATTCAAGAGGAATTGGCGGCATTCTTCCTTGAACACGTGATCGCTGAAGACGGAGAATACTATGTGGACCCTGCATCCATGTGTTAGGAGATTATTTTTGTAAGAGATAATTATTGTATATATGTGCCCGGTAGTGTCGGATCGATAGATATACGAGAACTTGTTGTTCGACCAATCTCTCGGAGAAGGAGAGGTGGTCGATATTATTACTTCTCTCTGTATGCATATATATATATGTTGATTATATATACGAGATCTTCTGTTCCTTCGTTTGCTTAGTATAGCTAGCAGCTAGCTAGCTAGCTAGCGTGACTCTAGTCCATATATATACGTATGTGTAGTATGTAGCGTCGACCAAAAGCACGGACATAAGAGAGAACACTTCTCTCTATTAATTAGCTAGCTAACACAATATATCAAACACCTAAATTAACCCCCAAAACCTAAAACCCCACCTCCCCTTTCAAAAAAAAAAAACAAAAACCACAGCTACAGAAATGCTGACACGTGCATGCCTTTTGGTCCCGGTTGGTACCACCAACCGGGACTAAAGCCCCTCCTGCCTGGACTCGGTGCACAGGCCACGTGGACACCCTTTTGCCCCGGTTCTGGATTGAACCGGGACTAAAGGGTCAGAGCATTAGTACCGACCCTGTTGCCCCGGTTCCAGAACCGGGGCTAAAAGGCCAAATGAACCGGGGCTAAATCCCCTTTATCTACTAGTGAATGTATGGATACAATAGGGTGTTAGGCCAACTCTCGCGAAAAAACGGTGATCAAAGAAAATACAAAAATCAACCTAGAGTCCGAATTGATCGAGACTCTCAAAGCAAGTGAGAACAAGCACCGATTTCGTCGTTTTCATAGGCGTTGGAAAGCTATTGGGGAATTGAGGTGATAGGACTTCTAGTTTTTACGATCTGGAGGATTTTACATACGTGCACACACAGGATCACGTGCGTGGAAAATTCTGAGACCAAAAAGGGTCGTCTTGGCCCTCAAAAATGGCCTGCAGGATTGGAAAAAATGAAAGTTATCGCAATTACATCTCAAATTTTGATGAGCCGGCATATCACTTTGGTGTTCAGGTCCTGGGCGCCCCACCCATGTATGGATACAATAGGGTGTTAGGCCAACTCTCGCGAAGAAACGGTGATCAAAGAAAATACAAAAATCAACCTAGAGTCCGAATTGATCGAGACTCTCAAAGCAAGTGAGAACAAGCTCCGATTTCGTCATTTTCATAGGCGTTGGAAAGCTATTGGGGAATTGATGTGATAGGACTTCTAGTTTTTACGATCTGGAGGATTTTACATACGTGCATGTTGGGGAACGTTGCATGGGAAACAAAAATTTTTCCTACCGTTCACCAAGATCAATCTAGTAGATGCAACTACGAGGAAGGAGTGTGATCTACGTACCCTTGTAGATCGCTAAGCGGAAGCGTTATGAACGCGGATGATGGAGTCGTACTCGTCGCGATTCAGATCGCCGAAGACCTAGCACCGAAGCAATGGTGCCTCCGCGTTCTTCACACGTACGGCTCGGGGACGTCTCCTCCTTCTTGATCCAGCAAGGGGTGGAGGAGAGGTTGATGGAGAACCGGCAGCACGACGGCGTGGTGGTGATGGTGGAGAAGAACTCCAGCAGGGCTTCGCCTAAGCACCGCGGGAGAAGAAGATATGACGGGAGAGGGAGGGCAGCACCGAGGCACGAACTGTGTTGGCTGCCCTCCCTTTGCCCCACTATATATAGGGGGGGTGGAGAGGCTAGGGCGCCCTAGGGTTTCCCCCTAGGGGCCGGCGGCCAGGGCAAGGGGAGGGGGGCGGCGGCCAGGGCAGGGGGAGGCGCCCAGGCCCTAGGGTTTCCCCCTTAGGTGCCTTGCCCCCCAAGTCCCAAGGGGTGCGGCCAGCCCTAGGGGGTCCCACCCCCTTAGCCGCATGGGGAGAGGGTCCAGGGGGGGCGCACAGCCCCCTGAGGGCTGTGGTGTCCCCCCTTGTGGCCCAATAGGCCCAGAACACCTTCCGGACCCCCCGAAAACCTTCCCGGTACTCCGCCGATTTCCCGATGCTCCCCGGAACACTTCCGGTACTCCGAAACCTTTCATCCTATATATCAATCTTCGTCTCCGGACCATTCCGGAGACCCTCGTCATGTCCGGGATCTCATCCGGGACTCCGAACAACCTTCGGTAACCATGCACTCTTCTCACTAACAACCCTAGCGTCACCGAACGTTAAGTGTGTAGACCCTGCGGGTTCGGAAACCATGTAGACATGACCGAGACACTCCCAGGTCAATAACCAATAGCGGGATCTGGATACCCATATTGACTCCTACATGTTTCTCGATGATCTCATCGGATGAACCACGATGTCAAGGATTCAGGCAATCCCGTATACAGTTCCCTTTGTCTCGTCGGTATGTTACTTGCCCGAGATTCGATCGTCGGTATCTCTATACCTAGTTCAATCTCGTTACCGGCAAGTCTCTTTATTCGTTACCGTAATACATAATCCCGTGACCAACTACTTAGTCACTTTGAGCTCATTGAGATGACGTATTACCGAGTGGGCCCGGAGATACCTCTCCGTCACACGGAGTGACAAATCCCAGTCTCGATCCATGTCAACTCAACAGACACCCTCGGAGATACCTGTAGAGTACCTTTATAGTCACCCAGTTACGTTGTGACGTTTGGTACACACAAAGCACTCCTACGGTGTCAGTGAGTTACATGATCTCATGGTCATAGGAACTTATACTTGACATGCAGAAAAACTATAGCGATAACTGACACGATCAAAAGCTATGTTTACGTTTGGGTCTCGTCCATCACATCATTCTCCTAATGATGTGATCCCGTTATCAAATGACAACTCATGTCTATGACCTGGAAACCGCGGTCATCTTTGATCAACGAGCTAGTCCTGTAGAGGCTCACTAGGGACACAAAGTCTGTCTATTCATCCACACGTGTATTTGAGTTTCCAATCAATACAGTTATAGCATGGATAATAAACGATTATCATGAACAAGGAAATATAATAATAACTCTTTTATTATTGCCTCTAGGGCATATTTCCAACATCAACATTCTGAACTGGACGCCTCCGCCTCCTCCTCCTCCGACGACGAGTCAGGGCACTCCGCCTCCTCCACCGCCTCCTCCTCCGGCGAGTGACCATCAGGGCACTCCGGCTCCTTCTCCGGCGAGTGACCATCAGGGCACTCCGGCTCCTTCTCCGGCGCGTGGCGGCACACCGCCTCCTTCGCCGCCGGCGCGTGGCGGCACTCCGCCTCCTTCGCCGCCGGCGCGCCCGAGCAGACAGCCAGCTCCTCCTTCGCCTAATCAGCAAGGGCGGAAGAGACCTGCCGCCGCTCCAGCTGCTCCTGCTCCGGCTCCTAAGCAAGTAAAAAAGACAGCCGCTTCGTCTGGTCCGGCGACGTCTACCAGTACAGCCAGAGGAGGGAGGCGATGCAGATTCGGTCCTTCTCTCACGCCTCTAGAGAAGTTACCGTACGAGAGGTCCGACGAGGAAAACACGAAGATCGCTGAAGGCGAAGTGAAGGACTTTTTTGAAGGGTTGAAAGCACAGAGACATCCACCTCCAGAGGAGAAGATAGATGCGGTGAAAGCAAAGCGCACTCTTGCTGCCCTGAAGCAACCAGCGAAAAGTAAGCCGAAGGGCAACTATGACCGCATTATTCAAAAGACATTTCAAGATGCCAAGCGGTCCGGAAGTACAAAAAGTGATCAGAGATTAGCAGAAGGGCGAGCTGGGAAACAAATTGCCCAGCTCGGCGAACAAGCGAACCAATCGTGCCCCCCGCTCAAGGTGTCTAGCGACATGGTCGCTAATGATCTGAGGATGGTGCCCGGTTATACCAATCTTGCAGATTACGCGTCCGACGATGTACACTATGATTTCATGGACGTGCAGATAGAAAGATACGAGTACAAAAAGCCTCTCGTCAAAAATGAAAGATCTCTATCAACGAATATGCGAAGATTGCATGATTGGTACATGAAAATCTGCAGAGAGTCTGGGGGGAGGAATAACTTGTATTTGAGAGTTAAACCGGAGCATGACCTCGTTGGAATTGACCTGTTGCCTGTTCCATTTGAGGAGTTCTATCAATTTTTCAATCAATTGGCCCTCGATAAAACAACGATCACCTGCTACTATCTGTAAGTAGTACTACTTCTGTCATTAAGTCTCTCTATATAGCTGATCTTCATTGCATGTATTTATAATTATCCTCACTATATTATGCAGATTGAAGATCGTCGAATTGAAGAAAAGACAAGTAGGTGATATTGGGTTTATTAACACATACCTCATAGATGCAACCGAGGTTAAATTGCGTCCCGGCGATACCGAGACCAACTTGCTACGATTGGTGGTAAATGAAAACAAAGATATAATACTCTTTCCTTACAACTTCAAGTGAGTGTTAATGTCTTGTGCATATTTGGTTTCCCTTATATATCAGTCAAGTTTATAGTGATGTAATTGATGATCTCATGCATTCGTGCGCAGCTTCCACTATATTCTCTTAGAGATTAAGCTTGAGAAGGGAATAGTAACTGTCTTCGACTCTAAACGTAAAGATCCCGAGGAGTATGCGGACATGACTCAAATGCTAGCCAGGTAAGTTAAATCGATCAATATTATCCACCATGCATATATATCAGCAACTTCATTTCTGATATCAACTAATTGTTTCCTTTGTCTGGCAGGGCTTGGAAAAAATTCACCAAAAAAGCTCCGGGACTGCCGAAGAAGCTACAATTTAGATACCCGAAAGTAAGTACTATATAGTAGCATGTTCCACACGCGCATCTCCTATATCTTGATTCAAGCGCTAGTTTCATCAATACCAATTTGGCATTCTTGCTTATCAGTTTGATTGACCTCTATTTCTTTTAAAGTGGTTGTGGCAGGAACCCGGGAATGATTATTGTGGATACTACATTTGCGAGTCCATCCGCCACACGACCTGTGAGCGGGGCTACACTGATGAACAATTTGAAGTGCGTAAGCAATCAATAATATTCACAAATTTATAGCATCATTTCATGTATTGACCCCCTACTTCAAATTAGATGTTTCGGATGCGGGATGAACTCCTAACACCAGATCGTCTGCGAGCAATTCAAGAGGAATTGGCGGCATTCTTCCTTGAACACGTGATCACTGAAGACGGAGAATACTATGTGGACCCTGCATCCATGTGTTAGGAGATTATTTTTGTAAGAGATAATTATTGTATATATGTGCCCGGTAGTGTCGGATAGATATACGAGAACTTGTTGTTCGACCAATCTCTCGGAGAAGGAGAGGTGGTCGATATTATTACTTCTCTCTGTATGCATATATATATATGTTGATTATATATACGAGATCTTCTGTTCCTTCGTTTGCTTAGTAGCTAGCAGCTAGCTAGCTAGCTAGCGTGACTCTAGTCCATATATATACGTATGTGTAGTATGTAGCGTCGACCAAAAGCACGGACATAAGAGAGAACACTTCTCTCTATTAATTAGCTAGCTAACACAATATATCAAACACCTAAATTAACCCCCAAAACCTAAAACCCCCCTCCCCTTTCAAAAAAAAACAAAAACCACAGCCACAGAAATGCTGACACGTGGATGCCTTTTGGTCCCGGTTGGTACCACCAACCGGGACTAAAGCCCCTCCTGCCTGGACTCGGTGCACAGGCCACGTGGACACCCTTTTGCCCCGGTTCTGGATTGAACCGGGACTAAAGGGTCAGAGCATTAGTACCGACCCTCTTGTCCCGGTTCCAGAACCGGGGCTAAAGGCCCAGATGAACCGGGTCTGATCCCCCTTTATCTACTAGTGAAAGCATGAGTAGGGTTTTACGCTTCTCAGTGTCCCAAACCTGGGTAAAAATACTAGCGTTGTTGGCTAAGGTGTCCGGCTCGGGCATGGAGTCGCCGGTCTTTCCAAGCATCCAGGTAAATCTCTTTCCTTGACCTTGATTCACATTAGATCAATCTCATTCATAGGGTTCGTCGGAGTTCTTCGTAGTTCCACCATAGTTCTTCCATCTGCTATCTTAGAGCTCTGAATCTAGTCAAAGACCTCAGCAAAAGTAACGCGGCCATAGTTTTTAGCTTTTCAATCGCACCCTGGATAAATCCCATCTCCTACTAAGTTGATGCTCTACTTGGTGCTTTTCTACTGTCGCACTTCAGGTCAGAAACAATTTTCCTTTTTAAAAGTATCGTAGATCCATAAATATAGTTGTCTTTAGTGAAACCTGTTTGTTCAATACCTAGCAGAATTTTAGCAACTCCAAACTCATAAACTATTGACCCGCCATACTTTGTTTGGGTGGCTTACATAATGCTCTTGTGACCCGCCAGCCTCTGGCCGGCTTAAACTGTCCATCATTGAGACCGTAGTACTTTGACCAATTTGTAACTCGTTGCAACCTTTGGAGTAAGGCGACTCATAATATCTACCCATTTTATGATGTCCTTATAACTTTGCATGCGGCTCTATATTGTAATATTTAATCCGCCGTATTTATTTCTAGTCACAACTCATTACTTCTGGCTCATCATGACCAAAGCACCCACAACTTGCGATTGGATCCCTTCCAAAGTCACTGAAAACATCCTCAATGATTACGTGTCCATGGGAATTTTAGCCGCCAAAGAAGTCATCCATTGGCAGGTTGCAGGTTCCGAATGCCCTCCTAAACCTCGATAGGGTGAGGTCATAGTTTTTACGGATCATTTGCTCTACGGCTTTTCCCCGCCTGGCTCAAGATTCTTCTGAGACGTTCTACACTTTTACAACCTTCATCCCCAAGATATCGGTCCTAATTCTATCTCCAACATATGCAATTTCCATGTGTTCTGCAAAGCATACCTTGGTGAAGAGTCTTCTATAGATCTGTCCAGAGACTATTATTATATCAACCACCAAAATGGGATGACCAACGGGCTTAGTCTTGAACTCGGAGGCGTTTCAATTCAAAGGCGGAGGGATGTGACTTTCCCATCAGCTGCCCTGCCGAGTCATCTTAAGGACTGGAACTTCACCTGGTTCTATTGCAAAGATACTTCTTTATAGGGAGAAAAACCCCTGCCGGGTTATCGCCCATACCGGCTCTCCACCAGCGGCCCACTACTACACCGAATGACTGCCGCCGAACGTGGTCTTTATGCTTCCACTCTTCCAAAGATCCGGGCTTTTATTGCCAATGGCTTAACTGGAGTTGATCTGGTTCACTGCTGGGTTTCGTGGATAATTTTTCCTTTAAGCCGACGCCCTGGCTTAATGTGTGAATATGCTAGAAATCCCAAAGATCTACTGTGCTACAACCCCACTAAATTAACTGAGAAAGAGATCAATGATATTGTCAAGTCACTCCTTGCCGAATCATTGGCAATTTCAGTAAGATGGGTGCTTGTGCAAGGTACTTATAGCTGGTGGCGAACTACAAGGGGCCAGTGGCCCCATAGGTGATTGTGTGCATCAAGCCCCGATAGCTATGAACCATGGAGAAGTTGGAATATAGTATATATAACACCAATATAAAATTAGAATGAGTTCACAACAATACCTAAAGTGGTTATTTGATTTATTGTGCTAACGGGTCTCATGAGGTTTCTGTTGAGTTTTGTGTTGTGAAGTTTTCAAGTTTTGGGTAGAGATTTGATGGACTATGGAATAAGGAGGGGCAAGAGCCTAAGCTTGGGGATGCCCAAGGCACCCCAAGGTAATATTCAAGGACAACCAAGCATCTAAGCTTGGGGATGCCCCGGAAGGCATCCTCTCTTTTGTCTTCAATCCATCGATAAATTTACTTGAGGCTATATTTTTATTCACCATATGATGCGTGTTTTGCTTGAGGCGTCTTGTATGATTTGAGTCTTTGCTTTTTTGTTTGCCACAATCATCCTTGATGTACACACCTTTTGAGAGGGATACACATTAATCTTGAATTTATTAGAATACTCTATGTGCTTCACTTATATCTTTTGAGCTAGATAGTTGCTCTAGTGCTTCACCTATATCTTTTTGAGCACGACGGTGATGTTATATTGATATAGAATGGGTTGGGAATTATGCCTAGATCCCGTGTAAATGGTAATTTCATTGATAAGACCTCCTCAATTGTAGCCAATATTTCATTGTGAATAATTCCGACAACCTCAGGAGAAAAAAGGCATTTACTTATTATAGAGTGCGATTTGACTCTTTTTTTTTCTTTTTTAGCCCTACCTATACCTCAGTCTTACGAAAAAGAGAAGGGGTTGGCATAGAGAGAACCTAATTTGTAAAGCAAACAAACCCACACAGTGGGTTTTGGTCCCGTTACTCGGAGGTTCGAATCCTTCCGTCCCAAATTGTTTCTGATGAAACAAACGGTGAAATCATATAATATTCCGTATGAGACAAAACTTTATTAAAGAGAATAATGATATCATATTCTTTCTCAGAAAACATAATAAAGTCTTAATCCAGTCAAATTGACTATCTTTATTTTCATGAAAAAATGGGATCTATCAAGCACATTCAGGATATGCCTCTACTATAAAATCACTTAGTCATATTTTCCTTCCTTTTGGTATTCGAGTTGATGAAGAACGAGAATTCTATAACTACCAAAAACTTTCAATCGCTTCATTGGAATAGTTTATTTATTTATTATAGTTAATTGTTTTTGGTACTGAAAACATATATTACTACTAGAATTCTAATTCTAGTAATTAAATTAATTAATTTTTTTGGAGGTTGATAGTTTATTTATTGAGGAAGAGTCAATCCTTCTCTTCTCACTTCAAGATTGATCATCTCGAGCCATCCGTTGAGGGTGGAAATTTAAGAATAAATAAGTTTTAAGCAAACTTGTTTAGTCGTCTTTTTCAAAGTATGTTTCATTCATATGATAGAGTTTTAATATGGGTTTAAATAAATTGGATTAAATGGTGTATCAATTCCATAAATTGCATATAGCAATAAATAAATCAGCAAAATTCTTTCTAATATTTTAGATAGAAGAAATGTTTCTTTCTTCTATCTAAAATATTAGAAAGAATGTACCCATCTATCCAAAACCAATTTGCATCGATAAAATAAATCCAAATTCCAGTAGTAGATGAATAATTGCAAATTTTTGTGTGTACGAGATTAGAATAACTTCAAAATAACTGACATAATTTTGTATTTTTCCTGATCAGAAAAATACATGAAAAAAGAAAGGAGGTAGAATTTTTTTTGGATTTATGGTTAAAGAAGAAAAAGAAGAAAAGGTATAAATAAAGTAATATACTGGAATACTAAAAGATGAATTCCCGGAGAGGGAACTCCGGGAAGATACAATAAATTAAGATTAAGTGGTAGGAATCAACGAGCTGGATTACTTTCTTTATTATATATATAGGTCTGGCCCTTTTGAATTCGAATAAAATATCAACAATCAGAACTTAAGTTCCGGCAGTTGTTTCTTAAATTTTGGTTGTCGTTTCTTAAGTTTCGATTGGAATTGTACTTTTCCGTTAATTGAGGATTATGTCTATTTTTTCTGGGTCTACAACCTGTAATTATTGAAATTGACTGGCCTTGAAATTGCTTTTTGTTCTCATAGTTACAAAACGGTAAGAAAGATAAAGTACGAGCATCCGTTGACAAAAGGATCACCCTAAGATGATCAACTCATGGCTATTGGGAACGAATCAAATCAGATGGTTCTATTTCTCAACCTTTCTGACTTGCTCCTACGGAACCAAGGTCGAAAGGATTGAAAAAGTCAGTCATTCACAACCACTGATGAAGGATTCCTCAAAAAGTGAAGGATTAGTAGTTCTTTTTCGAAATCGATTTCGAAAAAGAATGGATTCGGTCTTATACATACGCGAGGAAGGTAATCAAGAAAGAGAGAAGACGAGTTCTTCTTTCTTTTATCACTTAGGAGCCATGCGAGATGAAAGTCTCATGCACGGTTTTGCATGGGAGAAAGAAGCGAGGAATCCTCTTTTCAACTCTGACTCCCCCACTCCAGTCGTTGCTTTTCTTTCTTTTACTTCGGAAGTAGCTGCTTCAGCTTCAGCCACACGAATTCTTGATATTCCTTTTTATTTCTCATCAAACGGATGACATCTTCTTTTGGAAATCCTAGCTATTCTTAGCATGATTTTGGGGAATCTCCTTGCTATTACTCAAACAAGCATGAAACGGAACACTTTGGGCAATTAGCAATAATCTTTCTATGGACGTCCGGAAATCTGTTTCATGTAGCTTGGCAAGGAAATTTTCAATCATGGATACATGATCCTTTACAAGTAAGACCTATTGCTCATGCGATTTGGGATCCTCATTTTGGTTAACCCACTGTGGAAGTCTTTACTCAAGGAGGTGCTGCTGGTCCAGTGAATATTGCTTATTCTGGAGTTTATCAATGGTGGTATACAATAGGAACCAAATTCTCATTCAGAATAATTGTGCTTTTGTACCCTTTCTTTAAAATGTAAAGTGGACGTTCCGGCACGAATCTCCGCAATTACTTGTTCGAATTTTACATATTGATCATTTTGCACTAGAATTAAGCTTTTTGAGGGAATATTCACACTATATAGAATATCTTGACTCTGAATAGTTACATGCAAGTCTATATAACATAGAAAAGTAGGCTGTCCATGACGGGTACGTGTGGGGTGAACCAAATTCTCATTGAATTTGATTTTTCCATTCGAAGGGGATCGTAGAAGGTCAGCAGTACCCACTGTGAATACTCCGCCAGTATGAAAAGTTCTTAATGTTAGTTGAGTCCCTGGCTCCCCAATTGATTGACCTGCAATAATACCTACGGCTTCTCCCAATTCGACCAGATCACTATGAGTAGGACTCCGGCCATAGCATAATTGGCAGATCCAAGATGTTCTTCAGCAAGTCAAGGGGGTTCTAATATATATTGGTTGTGCTCGAAATGGTTGTGCTCGAAAGGCAGTTATGAATCGATTGACCAAAAGACTGATCTAGCTTTGTGCCAGGGCGAGGTAAGGATATGATCTTTGCGTGGGATTTCGATATCCTTCTAGCCCAGCTCCATTCTGAAATTCCATTATCATGGCTCTACGACTTTTTTCACTCTTTCTTTGAATTGAAGTCACTGTAATCAAAAGGCACACCACGAAGGCGTATTGAAGAACCAGACCTATAGAGTCACGTAAAGATCTCTCAATAAGCTACCAATCGAGGGTCTATTTTTAACTCTCTGCTATTATTCTAAGTTTTATCGCTAACAGATACTATGTTTATGAACACAATAAGGAAGAGGTCCTTATCAAGTACAGGGAATAATACGGGAAGCTGGTCCTATCGAAAGCCGAAGGTACGGGTCCTGTAGGTGAGCTGTTTCAGCATAGCTCGGTGGATCAAGTAGTTCCAGTTGTGGATGTAACGCCCCGGATGTAACACTTCCTTACATGGCAATATAAGCATCGTTGACTTAATCATTTCCATTTTGGGCTCTCCCTTCATTTCGGGTTTCTTCGTTGTTGCCTTGTGCGTGTGTTGCATGTCACCATGTCATTTTCATTATGTGCATTGCATTGGAATTGTCTCACTTGCATCCGTGTGTAGTTGCATCATCTCCGTTCTCTCCGTTGTCCGTTTCGAGTACCGACACTCACACACGTGCCCGTCGCACCTCTCAAGCCATTGTTTCGTGAGTGGTTTAAAAACTTCCTCGAAATGGGCCGAGAGTTGTCGAGTGGTCTTGATATATCACCGGTAGACCGCCTGTCAAGTTTCGTCCCGTTTGGAGGTCGTTTGATACACCAACGGTTAACCACGTAGGCTAAAAACCCTATCTCTTTTGGCCCAACACCCCTCTGCAACAGCCCACAAGCCCATCACAACCACCTCCATCCTCTCGGTTGTTGGATCGTGATCGTGTGGGCAAAAACCGCACCCCATTTGGACACTCCTAGCCCCCTCTACCTATAAAACAGCCCTATCCACTCCATTTTTCGGATCCAAACCCTAATCCCGAGCACTCCGCGCCGCCGGACACGTCCAGATCGCGCCGGACACATCCGCCCTGCCTCCCTCAGTGAATCGCGTCACGACACGTCACCACCCGTGCCCACTTCGCCGCGCCGCCGCCCGGGGCCCAGACCCGGCCCGCCCCGGGACCGAACCGGGCCGCGCCGGGCCCACGCGTCTCCACCACCCGAGCCATCGGCTCCGCAGCCGTTCGCCGCCACCAGCCGCCTTCACCGTGGATCTCGCCAGCCACCGCCAACGCGGATCTCGCCGGCCACCACCCTGCAACCGTCGCCGGACTCCTCCCCCGCCTCCTCACCGCCGCACAACGCCCCGTCGTCGGCTGCCTTGCGCGCAGCGCCCCACCACCGGCCGCCTCCCACGGTGCGTCACCATCACCGCAGCACAGCCCGTCGCCGGAGTTGACCACGACGCCGAGCTCGTCGCCGGCCTCCTCGTCTTCCTCCCTCGCCGGATCCGGAACTGCCTCTCCCGAATCTACCCGTTTCCGTCAAGCTCCGTCGAGCCCCTCGCCGGAGGTCCCTCGGGCGCGCTCACCGGAGTTCCCACCGTCGGCGGCTTCCTGCTCCTTTGGATCGAGCGCCTGCTCGATCCGCCGCCGTTGCCCCGCCCGCGTGGGCCACCAGGTGGGACGGTCTCGCCCCGACCCAGCACGCCGGCCCGACCTCCTCAGCAAACGGGCCCGAGGCCCAGCTGGTGAGCCACTGCCTATCCCACGCCCGTGCATTTTTTTTGCTTTATTGCGCACTGTGGCTTTTTGTGAAAACGGCTAAGTCCTCAGTTTTTCTTATCATATTGTCATGTTGTGTGGGGCCTAACCTTTTGCATGTTGATCCAAATTGGGCATATGATATATCGAAAAGTTCGTCTCGAAGTGCTCTACATGTTAGCATCAGTTTCATGCATGTTAGGGTTCATCTAGTTGTCTTAATCTTCGTTGCAAGATGGCTTCGTGATGTTACTGTTTCATCACTAGTTGTCTGTTAACAATTTTTTGGCATGTTCGTGAGGTCTTAACTTGGTGCATGTTGGTCCAAATTGAGTGTATGATATGTCAAAATGTTCGTCTTGTGATGCTCTTCAAGATGGATGCATTTGCATACATGTTAGGTTGCATTATTCCATGTTTTACCCTGTTGCAAAAGTGCATGTGGTTGATAAGTTTCTGAAATTGTTATGAGATGATGTTTTGTCTTGTTCGTGTATATTAATCCATGTGTCATATTAGCTAGGTGTCAACATGAGTTTTGCTCATTGGAATGTGCTCTACATGGTAGATTTATTTTCATGCCATGATATGCTTTGGGTTGAGTTGCACAAGCTTGCAAACATGCCTACTTGTCGTTCTTGCTGCCATGCCCAGATTTCACTAAGTCTGGATAAACTTTTGCACTTTTTCCATGCTATTTGTGACATGTTCTAGTATGTTGTAGAAGTAGCCATGTGGTTATTCTTGAAGAGCATGTTATGTATGTTATTGCCATACCTTTTGCTTGCTTGTTGGAGTGTTGTAGCATACTTAAACTTGGTCACTTAGTGGGCAACTTGCTTTTTTTGGCAGATTGCATTGTGTAGTGTTTTGCTTGTCATTTGCAAACCGTGCATCCGTTTCCCATGATCTTTATATCGATTTCGACTGAAATATTCCCCTCTATCCAGTGGCTTGCTTGGTTACCCAAGATGAAGCCATTTCCATCATCTTCTCCTTTAGGCTCGAGAGCATCCTCATGCATACGCACATCATACTTGCATCCCATGTCATGTCTTGCATCATGATGATTGTGCATTGCACCGTGATTGATCTTGTACCGTTGTTGTGCTATTGTGTTGGGTAGAGCCGGGAGCCGATACCGAGTTTGAGGATCTTGTCGAGACTGAGTTTGAGGAGCCGTCTTACCTTCCCACCGACGACTTACCAGGCAAGATGACCGTTCCTCGATATCACCTCTATCTTTGCCTTGCTAGTAGTCTCGCTCTTTAGCTATGCCTCGATGCCTATTCTTGTCTTGTCAGCCTCCTATTATTGCCGTGAAACACTCTACCCGCCTTCCTAGCAAACCGTTGATTGGCTAAGTACGCTTTTGCTTAGCCCCTCTTATAGCGTTGCTAGTTGCAGGTGAAGTTTGAAGATTGTTCCACGTTCGGACTTGTTTATTGGGATTACACAATACATATCTTAATTAAATTAATGCACATATATATTGGTAATGGGTGGAAGGCTTGGCCTTCTGCTTAGTGATTTGTTCCGCTCATGCCACCTTAGGACCCGATAAACCGGTGTTATGTTCCTTGATTTTGCGTTCCTAACACGGTTGGGGTTTATGGGCCCCCCTTGATAATTCGCTCTGCTTAAAGCTTTTCCAGCAAGACCCAACATTGGTTCTACATTTGCCTAACAATTAAAACTTGCATAGGGAGTTATAAACCCGAGTTCTTAATCAACAACCCGGGCCAGTGCTCCTCATGAGTGTTGGTCCAAACTGGGCAACCGGCGGGGCCGCCTTGGGGAAACCCGAGGTATCTAGTATATACCTGTAGCTTGTCCCATCCGGCCGTGGCTTGAGACAAGCGTGGCTACTATCGGGGTGTCGGCACGCCGAGAGGTCTTGCTGGATTAGTTTACCTTTGTCGAAATATCTTGAGCACGGGATTCGGAGAGTACTCGGGTCTTCCCAATTTGGAGTTGAGAATCCGCAGATCGTGAGCTTGTGATGGGCTAAGTTCGGAAACCCCTGTAGGGTTTTGAACTTTCGAAAGCCATGCCCACGGTTATGTGGCAGATGGGAACTTGTTAATATCCGGTTGTAGATAACTTGACACCATATCCTTAAGAATACACTACCTGCGTGAGTAACCGTGATGGTCTCTTTCCGAAGGGCTTCAAGAAGTGAACACGGTGGGGTTATGCATGTTTGTGAGTAGCTAGGACCACTTCTTGATCTACTTGGCGACCGTTGGCACATATTCTCATCTCGCTCTGATCTCGTATGCTAGTTGCTTAGTGCTTTGCTGCAAACACTTTATAACCCTTCCACACCTAAAGGCTTTGTTAGTTTTGATACCCAGGAATGGGATTGCTGAGTCTTTGTGACTCACATATTACTACACACACCAGATGCAGGTACATCCGAGTATGACGCCAGAGATGGATCAGAACTTCACTTGGAGTTCGATGAAGAGCGTGGTCGTTACTATGTATCGTATCCCGAGGATCAGTAGTGGTTCCTACTAGGGGCGATCAGGACTTGTGTTCGTGGTATCTTTTCTCGTTTGGATTTCTTCCGTAGTCGGACCGTGTGTTATTTGGATGACTGTATTCTATTATATTCATTGTGTGATGTGGCGAGTGTAAGCCAACTATTTTACTCTCTAATCCATTAACTTTTGCATGAGTTCTGCAAAGATACCACGCTTGCAATCATTCCAGAATGCGCTTATGTCTCTAAGTCGTGCCTCGACACATAGGAGATATAGTCGCATCCTGGGCATTACAAGTTGGTATTAAGAGCCTTCTCCGACCTAGGAGCCCCCTGATTGAGCGAACCGCTGGCGGTTGAGTCTAGGCACACACACAAAATGTTTTGAGTCATATATATATCGGAGAGTAGGACTTCTTTTTACTCCTCATCCCCTTCATCGCTCTGGTGAGGACTCCTGGCGTTGTTTTAACTGCACTATTCTCAAAATTTCACCAATTTTTTTTAGGATCACGCTGGTATTGTTTGGATTGTTTCGATATCTTTGTGACAAGAACATTGTTCTTGGTGCCTCCTGTCATTTAGGGGTTCTGGCAGTGTCTCAGGGAGTTGAGCTCCAATGTGTTATCATCACAAATGTATTGTAGCGGTTATAGAATACCAGAGGCGGCCGACATCGGAAACTCTTCTATGCATGTCTGGTGGTGAGATAACCCCGACGTCACCCAGTACTGGGGAGATAGTTCGGGAGTATTGCCACAGCTAGTATAGCGGATGCGTTTCGAAGGTCCGAGGTAAACAGTTTCCGAAGATGACTGGTTATGTGTTGACGGATGGATACAGCTGGATGTAGGTTTAGAGTTGAGTGTGCGGTGCTTCCCCTATATCCCCAACACCAGATTGCATAACTGGAAAGCTTCGGGAATTAATAGGTGGGTTTCAAGTAGCTCGTAGGTAATCTTCCAACGGGTGCATGGTATAAGGTTTGGGGTTCAACATCTAGTGAAGAGGTTTCATGGGCGTTGTTCCAATTGGGAGTTGCATCTTAAAGGATCCTTGGCTATGCAGATCTGAGGATTGCAAGGCCCTTTGTAACACGTGGGATGAAACCTCTATTATGTGTTTGTTCCATCTGTACCTTGTTGTTTTATTCTATCATTTTGTTCTCCCAAGTGGCTTCTCGACAAGTTGTTGTACCATTAAGCTATGGAATTCATTCGTTCAATTTTGTTCGAATGTTCATTGTGAAGACTATATGTTGCAAATATCTAGCCGTTGATTCAGCTTATCTATTATTTGCTTCAATGGCTAACGGTTGTCATCATCTTCAGGATGGGACCTAAGAAAGTTCCCAACCAGAACCCAGAGGGTGAAGAAGAGCGTCCTCCTTCCCCTCCTCCTCCGTCTGAGGCATGGAGAGCGATTATACAGGCAACCAATCAAAACACTCAGATGCTCATGTAGATGATGCAGAGTTTCCAAGCCAATCAAGCAAATCAAGGTAATCAAGGGAACCAAGGCCAAGGAAATCAGTTCAATCAACATCACTTTGCGACTCTGAACCAATTCCTGGCAAATCAACCCAAGTCTTTCAGTTACCGTGTGGACCCGCTAGATACTGAAGATTGGATCAGAGACATCAAGAAGCATTTTGAATGCAGTAATGTCAGACCTGAGGATTATGTCAAGTTTGCTTCTTTCCTACTCAAAGATCAAGCTGCAGATTGGTGGAAACAGTACAAAGACTCCACAGCGGGTCGTGAGATCTCGTGGACTGACTTCTGCCGCGATATCCGTTCTCATGACATTCCTACCAGTGTCATCGAAGGTATGCGTGAGCAATTCCGCAATCTGAAGCAAGGCACCATGTCTGTCTACCAATACAATGTCAAGTTCCAGAATCTTGCCCGTTATGCGAAGCAAGACATCTCCGATGCCAAGAGCAAAATATACCAGTTCCGAGGTGGTCTGAAAGATGAACTCCAACTTGCACTCACTTTGTTGGAGCAGCTCAAAGGAGCCAAAGTTTTCTCGAAGCTTGATCTCCGGATGGGCTACCATCAGATTCGTATCCGTGAAGAGGATATTCCCAAGACCGCATTCAAAACGAGTCATGGCTCATATGAGTACACGGTCATGTCTTTCGGGCTTGCAAATGCTCCACCCACTTTCTCTCGGATGAAGCACTTCATATTCAACCCCTACACCAATGAATTCATTCTCGTCTACCTCGATGATATTTTGGTATTCTCCAAGAATGAAGAAGACCATGCCAAACACCTCCGTTTGGTCCTTGACAGGCTCCGTGAGCACCGTTTCTATGCGAAGTTCTCCAAATGTGAATTCTGGCTTGATAAAGTCCTCTATCTTGGCCATATTATCTCTGCCGAGGGCATTTAAGTTAGCCCCGAGAAGGTTGAAGCTATTGTAAACTGGGAACCTCCTCAGAATGTCAAACAACTCCGAAGTTTCCTCGGTCTCGCAAGCAATTGCAGAAGGTTCGTTGAGAACTTCTCCAAGATAGCCAAGCCTCTTTCCAACCTGTTGCAAAAGAATTTCAAGTACTCGTGGACTCCTGATTGTGATGTGGCATTCAATACCCTCCAAGAGAAGCTCATTTCTGCTCTGGTACTTACTCCTCTGGATGAGTCCAAGTGTTATGAAGTGTTCTCTGATGCTTCGTGGCAAGGTCTTGGCAGTGCTCTCATGCAAGACAAGAAAATCGTTGCATACACTTCGCGGCAGCTTAACCCAAATGAGAAGAATTACCCCACACATGATCTTGAGCTAGCAGCAGTTGTTCATGCCTTGATCACATGGAGACACCTTCTGTTGGGCAGAAAAGTGGACATCTTCACCGATCACAAGAGCCTGAAGTACATCTTCACCCAACCAAACCTTAACCTCCGCCAGACTCGTTGGGTTGAAATGATTCAAGAGTATGATCCAAGCATTGAGTATACTCCTGGCAAGGCCAATGTCATTGCAGATGCCTTGAGCAGAAAGGCTTACTGCTACAGTCTCCTCCTCAAACCGTTCCAACCTGAACTTTGTGAGTCATTTAGGAAGCTCAACCTCCAAGTTGTTCCGCAAGGATTTCTTGCCAACCTTCAAGTTGCTCCTACCTTGGAAGATCAAATCCGTGAGGCCCAACTCAGTCATGCTATGGTGCAGAAGGTGAAACATGGTATTGCTAAGGGTACTCCCAAGTACAAGTGCTATCGCATTGATGACATGGACACTTTGTTCTTTGAGGACAGAATTGTGGTTCCCAAAGGTGATCTCAGAAAGCTCATAATGAACGAAGCACATGACTCACTCCTCTCGATACATCCAGGAAGGTCCAAGATGTACCATGACCTCAAGCAATCCTATTGGTGGACTCACATGAAAAGAGAAATTGCTCAATTCGTCAACGAGTGTGATGTCTGCAGAAGAGTGAAGGCAGAGCATCAACGTCCAGTCGGACTCCTTCAACATCTACCTATTCCCGAGTGGAAATTCGATCACATTGAGATGGATTACGTCACCGATTTTCCCAAGTCCAAGCGAGGAAATGATGCTATCTTTGTGGTGATTGAGAAGCTCACTAAAGTGGCTCATTTTCTTCCAGTCAAAGAATCCATCAACGCAGCACAACTGGTAGAGTTGTATACCTCCAGAATTGTCTCCTTGCATGGTATCCCTCAAGTAATCTCCTCAGATCATGGAAGCTTGTTCACTTCCAAATTCTAGGATCCCTTCCAGTCAGCTATGGGTACCAAGATTCGCTTCAGCACAGCTTTTCACCCTCAGACTAGTGGTCAAGTCAAAAGAGTGAACCAAATTCTTGAAGATATGCTCAGGGCATGTGTCATCTCCTTCGGTATGAAATGGGTAGATTACCTTCCATTTGCCGAATTCTCCTACAACAATAGCTTCCAAGCAAGTGCAGGCAAAGCTCCGTTTGAAATTCTCTATGGCAGAAAGTCCCGTACCCCTCTCAACTGGTCCGAGACCGGTGAACGTGAACTCCTTGGAAATGATTTGATCTCAGAGGCCAAAGTGATGTGCAAAGTCATACGTGAGAATCTCAAAGCCGCACTGTCGCGCCAGAAGAGCTACTATGACGGAAAGTATCGTGACTTGGCTTTCGACATTGGAGATCATGTCTATCTTCGTGTTTCTCCCATGAAGGGCAATCAGAGGTTCGGTATCAAGGGCAAGCTTGTGATGGGCCTCTAACCCCTCGTTGGTTACCCCAAGTGGAAGGTGTAAGATGCAGTGTTGTGGAAGTTTTTCCCTTAGCAAAGATGCCAAGGATCGAATCTCCAAAGACTCCTAGGTTCAACAAGTAGGTGTCAACTGCTAACGGCGCCAGATATTAGCAATCAACGTGGACCTGCACACAGATACAAATAACTTTGCTCCCAACGAGTACAGAGAGGTTGTCAATCCCTCCGGCCTTGTAGTTCACAAAGGATTAAACACAAATGATAGTTGTGAAAGATAATGTTTGCAATAGTAAATAATAGCGAAAAGTAAATAGCGGATGTGATCAATGATGGTAATATGGACCGGAGTCTCGTGATGTTCACTAGTGATGTCTCTCTCCCAAAAGACGATAAAACAGCTATGTGAGGTAAACGAATTACAGCTGGGCAATTGACAGGACCACGAACGGAAACCAATGCTGACTACATTGCAAGAAAGGTTGAGGTTCAAAGCATGGGCGGTACGCCAAAGTAAGTAGACCGAAATCCATCAATATCTACTACTAATCATCCACCTTGAGATATCTATCCAGAACATCTCGCTGGTATTAAGTTGCGAGTCCCACCCATAGTGTAAACTCAAAGCAACAGACAACTGCATTAAAAGAACTTTGCGTAAAGTAAACAATCCTTGCACCCGCGGGCACAAGCACCGTTGTTTTCCCCCTTGTGGCAACAGCACATCCCCTAGACTCATGTTTCTGTCACTCAAGCTAGTCATCGAGGGGCATGAACCCACAATCGAGCATAACGTTCCCTCTTGGAGTCACTACGTATTACTTGGCCAAAGAAATAAATAACAACGGAGAACATGCAAGAATTACTTATGAACATACATATAAAAGAGGTAGATCAAATATATTACTCAAGATCAATCTGAACATAATCTAATAATCCATCGGATCCCAGCAAACTCATCATAGCAACAGCATAAGGATTACATATGTGCCTCGATCATGTAGGGCAGCTCACGAGGACTAATTAGTGAAGCACAAGAACGGGAGGAGAACATCACATAGCTACTGGTCATGGACTCATGGTCCAAGGGAGACTACTCACAAGTCATCCGGGAGGCGTCCATGGTGGTGGAGAGGCTCCCGATGATGATCCTCCCCTCCGGCAGGGTGCCGGGAAGAGTTCTCCTGGTGCTCCCGATCTTGGAAGCGGCGGTGGCGGCGGAACAGAGATGAGATCATGAAAAAGAGTTCCCGTCCCGAGGGTTTCGAAGGAAGCTCTAAATATATGCCAAAGGGGGGCACCAGACGGGGCTCAGGGGGCCCA
>LR738714.1:602059759-602181767 GCA_902687465.1 Secale cereale
CCCCCCCCCCCCGGCTGTACTTCGGGCGCAAGGAAGTTTCCGGAATGCTGATTTTTTATATAATTTTTCTGGATTTTTCCTGGCAGTTCTCGTAACGTGAAAACCTGAAATACAAAAACAGCCGAAAACAGAAACTGGCACCGGGGTGCACTGGATTAGTAGGTTAGTCCAAATATGATCAAAAGTGTATGGAAGTGTATGAATATCATAGCAATATCACCCAAAAGTGGCATGGAGCAAGCAGAAATTATAGATATGTTTTGGACGTATCAACATCCCCAAGCTTAATTCCTGCTCATCCTCGAGTAGGTAAATGATAACAAGAATAATTTCTGTGGTGACATGCTATTAACCATATAGGACTTTTTCATAGTCATATGACAAAAGCTTACTGAGACAATGATCCTATAGTAATTAAGTTGCCTCATGAGAAAATCACAAATGACTGAAAGTTTTACAATATGAAACTGAAACATCAAAAAGATTTGCAATGAACATGATGTGCAAATATGATAAAGTGATATCTAGCTTGCCCCCTTTAGTGAAGCAAAACATAAATGCAGGGGCACCTTCAAGGTTTAAGTGATGACTAGATACAATGATTTCAGAATAAACGATATCACAATCATGGAAAAGACAATGCTACTTTGGGACAATGCACATTACACTCAGAATGACAATCATGCTCTCAGTAGTTGGTGCTTTCACATAAAAGTAAAAGAATGGTTATGTGCTAGAGCTTTTTTTATTTTGAAAACATAGAAGCAATTTTGTCAACGGTAGTAGTACTTCATATGTGTCATGCATAAGACATCCTATAAGTTGCAAGCCTCATGCATCGTATACCAATAGTGCTCGCACCTTGTCCTAATTAGCTCGGATTTCCATGGGTTATCATTGCATTACATATGTTTCAACCAAGTGTCACAAAGGGGTACCTCTATGCCACCTGTACAAAGGTCCAAGGAGATAAATCGCATTTGATTTCTCGTTTTTGATAGATCTCAACTTGAGGACATCCATACCGGGACAACATAGAAAATAGATGATGGACTCCTCTTCAATGCATAAGCATATTCTCATAAGAGATTGAGGATTAATGTCCAAGCTAAAACTTCCACCATGATACATGGCTTTGGTTGGCGGCCCAATGTTCTTCTCTAACAATATGCATACTCATTCAACCCATGGCAAATCACCCTTACTTCAGACAAGACGAACATGCATAGCAACTCACATGATATTCAACAAAAGTGTGACAGTTGATGGCGTCCCCAGAAACATGGTTACCGCTCAGCAAGCAACTTATAAGAAATAAGATACATAGGCAACATATTCTTTACCACAATAGTTTTTAGGCTACTTTCCCATGAGCTATGTATTGCAAAGTTAGTTCGCTTAGTACATGTGGAGGTTAGCAAAAGACTGGGAGCGACCAACTAAGAGAGCAATGACGGTCATAATCATGCAGAGCGACACAGCAATATTGAATCAGGCATGGAAGTTATATCGCTACTCAGAAATAAAAGATCATCAAGACTTGACAGACTTTCTTTACAGTCTTGAATATGCGTGAGCATACGCCAAGTCAATCAAAATAAATTCTCGAAGGAAGATATTACTAAACCATACCACATCATAGGCAAACAAATCAAGTTGGTACTCCAATAACACATTGGGAATCCCCCAGCTATTTGAGATTAACCATAAGAAAACCTGAACTACTAAGCGCCATCATGCACGTAGCATCTTTATCATAGATATATTAACCAATGCAATGGAAGCAAACTCTATTAATAAGGTGAGCATGATAATTAAAGAGAGTTCAAGCAACCAACTAACAAAAGCTCTTTGAAAAGATAAGCATGAATACTAAGAGCAGAGCATGATAGTAGCTATTAAAAGACAAAGAACACACACAGCAAAGATAGACATGAAAATTCTATGTTATGTTCTAGGTAGAAGTGGAGCTTGTTTCTCTCCCACATAAAGAAAGCTGAGTTCCGACTCGTTATGAAAAACTAAAAAGAAAACTAAAAGCAAGACGCTCCAAGCATAACACATAACAGATGAAGTGATAAAAATATAGCGGAACGAAAGATGAACTGATAATGTTGATGGAGAAGGGGATGCACGGGGGCATCCCCAAGCTTTGATGCTTGAGTCTCCTTGAATATTTCTTAGGGGTGCATGGGGGCATCCCCAAGCTTGATCGCTTGACACTCCTGAATCTTTTTATCATCTTCCCTCGCACACTTGAAAACTCCCTTCATACATAACTCATCATAATCTGATTAGCGAGGTTAGTACCCTTAATAAAATAATTGCACCTTGCTGGAAATAAAGATATTCTTGAAGTTCTACTGTTTCTCAAGATTGCCAAAAGGTTTTTGCAAAGAAAAAGCAAGCTCTTGATTTGCAAAATGAAGGAAAGGCAAAACAGGACAGAATCTGTGAAAAACAGAACAGCAGGTAGTAATTGATCTGTTCGGGATACTTCTGCAACTCAAATCAAAAAACTAAGAACAGACGCATGAAAGACAATTATATAGAGAACGCTTTCGAAAAAATTCAGACCAAAAAGATGATCTGGTAATTTTATACGAATTTTTCTATCCAAGGATAGAATCTGTTTCCTGGACAGCACCTCACAACTTTTGAACTTTCTAGCAATCAGAGGCTATACTTGGCACAAATATGAAAAGCAAAGATACAATGATGATGCTACAGCAGTAAACAACATCAAGACACAACAAAAGAAAATAAATTATTCATGTGGGCTGCCTCCCAAAAGCGCTTTCTTTTATGCCTTTAAGCTAGGCATAATGCATAGAGGAATCAATAACCATCATAATAATCGGAGTTATAAATTGATTCATATGGTTCCTCAACAAGTTCACTCTTGTTCCTTCTAGGAAAGGGGTACACACCTTTTGCCTTACCGCGTAAGCGGATTTGTCCCTTACCTATATCGATGAAGCCTTTTACTGCTCGGAGGAAGTCCCTTCCAAGCACTATATTTCCTTGGTTTGGCTCCATGATGAAGAAATCAACCATTGAAATCCCTTTAAGGAATTTAACTGGCACATCTTTTATTCTTCCCTGGATTTCAGAAATATCTCCATTAGTTTGTTCATGATAAGATGGTAATCTATCCATGTTAAATTTTAAAGAATCATGAACAATTTTTGGCATAGTAGAAACCATAGATCCAATATCACAATAAGCAAGGAAGTCTTGATTAGAGATGCTAATCCTAACAAGAGGCTCCCAGTCATTATCTATTTCCAAAATATCTCTCTTATTGGGTTTGGGTTTCTCTACCTTCATTAAGTCTAGAGCATCCATTCTCTATTCAATAGTAGCAAGTCTATCTATGACAGTATCAAAATTATGATCATAAACGAAGTAACTAGATAGACCATGTATAATTTCAAGAGCTCTACCTTCATCACATTCTAGGAAATCTCCCTCGGCTATAATATCAAGAGAGTGTTTACACCATTTAAAAAGACCCTGGTAAAAATTCCTAAGCACAATTTTTATAGGTATCCAAGGCATAATTCTCCTATGTGCATCAGAAATTCTGTCCCATGCCTTCTTCATATTTTCTCCATCCCTTTGATGGAAATCTAGAACTTCTGATTCCCTCAAAGCACCATATCCTAACATGTTTAGCTAAACAGATAGGACTACTAACAGAAAGGTAAATAATGAAAAAAATTATGATTTTTGATAAAAGATACTAAAGCAAAAACTGAAAGGTAAACTAACAAGACTAAAAAGCAAAGGTAAAAGATAGCGTGCAACTCCCCTATCCTGAAGAGTGGAGTCCCCGGCAAAGGCGCCAGAAAAACTCCTTGATGGGCCTCTAACCCCTCGTTGGTTACCCCAAGTGGAAGGTGTAAGATGCAGTGTTGTGGAAGTTTTTCCCTTAGCAAAGATGCCAAGGATCGAATCCCCAGAGACTCCTAGGTTCAACAAGTAGGTGTCAACTGCTAACGGCGCCAGATATTAGCAATCAACGTGGACCTGCACACAGATACAAATAACTTTGCTCCCAACGAGTACAGAGAGGTAGTCAATCCCTCCGGCCTTGTAGTTCACAAAGGATTAAACGCAAATGATAGTAGTGATAGATAATGTTTGCAATAGTAAATAATAGCGAAAAGTAAATAGCGGATGTGATCAATGATGGTAATATGGACCGGAGTCTCATGATGTTCACTAGTGATGTCTCTCTCCCAAAAGACGATAAAACAGCTATGTGAGGTAAACGAATTACAGCTCGGCAATTGACAGGACCACGAACGCAAACCAATAATGCTGACTACATTGCAAGAAAGGTTGAGGTTCAAAGCATGGGCGGTACGCCAAAGTAAGTAGACCGAAATCCATCAATATCTACTACTAATCATCCACCTTGAGATATCTATCTAGAACATCTCGCTGGTATTAAGTTGCGAGTCCCACCCATAGTGTAAACTCAATGCAACAGACAACTGCATTAAAAGAACTTTGCGTAAAGTAAACAATCCTTGCACCCGCGGGCACAAGCACCGTTGTTTTCCCCCTTGTGGCAACAACACATCCCCTAGACTCATGTTTCTGTCACTCAAGCTAGTCATCGAGGGGCATGAACCCACAATCGAGCATAACGTTCCCTCTTGGAGTCACTACGTATTACTTGGCCAAAGCAATAAATAACAACGGAGAACATGCAAGAATTACTTATGAACATAAATATAAAAGAGGTAGATCAAATATATTACTCAAGATCAATCTGAACATAATCTCATAATCCATCAGATCCCAGCAAACTCATCATAGCAACATCATTAGGATTACATATGTGCCTCGATCATGTAGGGCAGCTCACGAGGACTAATTAGTGAAGCACAAGAACGGGAGGAGAACATCACATAGCTACTGGTCATGGACTCATGGTCCAAGGGAAACTACTCACAAGTCATCCGGGAGGCGTCCATGGTGGTGGAGAGGCTCCCGATGATGATCCTCCCCTCCGGCAGGGTGCCGGGAAGAGTTCTCCTGGTGCTCCCGATCTTGGAAGCGGCGGCGGCGGCGGAAAAGAGATGAGATCGCGAAAAACAGTTCCCGTCCCGAGGGTTTCGATGGAAGCTCTAAATATATGCCAAAGGGGGGCACCAGACGGGGCTCGGGGGGCCCAGGCGCCCCCCCCCCGGCGCGGCCCAGGGGGGGCGTGCCGCCAGGGCCCCTGGAGCCCTGGTGCCCCCCCCCCCCCGGCTGTACTTCGGGCGCAAGGAAGTTTCCGGAATGCTGATTTTTTATATAATTTTTCTAGATTTTTCCTGGCAGTTCTCGTAACGTGAAAACCTGAAATACAAAAACAGCCGAAAACAGAAACTGGCACCGGGGTGCACTGGATTAGTAGATTAGTCGAAATATGATCAAAAGTGTATGAATATCATAGCAATATCACCCAAAAGTGGCATGGAGCAAGCAGAAATTATAGATACGTTTTGGACGTATCAGCTTGCTCCAAGATACGTGGGTCCTTTCAAGATTATTGGCAAGAGAGGCGATCTAGCCTACCAACTCGAGCATCCCTCCAACTTTGGAAATGTGCACGATGTGTTTCACGTGTCACAACTCCGCAAGTGCTTCACGACGCCTGAACACACCGTTCCTTTCGAAGAGATTGATCTTCAGCAAGACTTGTCTTATCGTGAGCACCCCGTTGCTATCCTTGATGAAACTGAGCGCAAGACCCACAACTAGTCCATCAAATTCTTGAAAGTGAAGTGGTCACACCATACCGACCGAGAAGCTACGTGGGAACGAGAAGATCATCTCCGTTCCAAGTATCCCGCTTTCTTTCATTCATAGATCTCGGGACGAGATCTTTTTGTAGTGGAGGAGAGTTTGTAACGCCCCGGATGTAACACTTCCTTATATGGCAATATAAGCATCGTTGACTTAATCATTTCCATTTTGGGCTCTTCCTTCATTTCGGGTTTCTTCGTTGTTGCCTTGTGCGTGTGTTGCATGTCACCATGTCATTTTCATTATTTGCATTGCATTGGCATAGTCTCACTTGCATCTGTGTGTAGTTGCATCGTCTCCGTTCTCTCCGTTGTCCGTTTTGAGTTCCGACACTCACACATGTGCCCGTCGCACCTCTCAAGCCTTTGTTTCGTGAGTGGGTTAAAAACATCCTCAGAATGGGCCGAGAGTTGTCGAGTGGCCTTGGTATATCACCGGTAGACCGCCTGTCAAGTTTCATCTCGTTTGGAGGTCGTTTGATACTCCAACATTTAACCACGTGGGCTAAAAAACCCTATCTCTTTTGGCCCAACACCCCTCCGCAATAACCCACTAGCCCAGCACAACCACCTCCATCCTCTTGGTCGTTGGATCGTGATCGTGTGGGCGAAAACCGCACCCCATTTGGACACTCCTAGCTCCCTCTACCTATAAAACAGCCCCATTCCCTCCATTTTTCGGATCCAAACGCTAATCCCGAGCACTCCGCGCCGCCGGACACGTCCGGATCGCGCCGGACACGTCCGCCCTGCCTCCCTCGGCGAATCGCGTTGCGACACGTCAGCACACATGCCCACTTCGCCGCGCCGCCGCCCGAGGCCCAGATCCAGGCTACCCCGGGCACGCGCGCCTCCGCCACCTGAGCCATCGGCTCCGCAGCCGTTCGCCGCCACCAGCCGCCTTCACCGAGGATCTTGCCGGCCATCGCCACCGCGGATCTCGTCGGCCACCACCCTGCAACCATCGCCGGACTCCTCCTCCGCCTCCTCACCGCCACACAGCGCCCCACCACCGGCCGCCTTGCGCGCAGCGCCCCGCCACCGGCCGCCTCCCACGCCGCGTCACCACCACCACAGCACAGCCCGTCGCCGGAGTTGACCATGACGCTGAGCTCGTCGCCTGCCTCCTCGTATTCCTCCCTCGCCGGATCTGGAACCGCCTCTCCCGGATCTACCCGTTTTCGTCAAGCTCTGTCGAGCCCCTCGCCGAAGGTCCCTCGGGCGTGCTCGCCGGAGTTCCCACCATCGGCGGCTTCCTACTCCTCAGGATCGAGCGCCTGCTCGATCCACCGCCGCTGCCCAGCCCGCGTGGGCCACCAGGTGGGCCGGTCTCGCCCCGACCTAGCACGCCGGCCCGACCTCCTCCGCAAACGGACCCGAGGCCCAGCTGGTGAGCCACTGCCTATCCGACGCCCGTGCATTTTTTTGCTATATTGCGCACTGTGTTTTTTTCGTGAAAACAACTAAGTCCTCAGTTTTTCTTATCATGTTGTCATGTTGTGTGGGGCCTAACTTTTTGCATGTTGATCCAAATTGGGCATACGATATATTGAAATGTTTGTCTCGAAGTGCTCTACATGTTAGCTTCAGTTTCATGCATGTTAGGGTTCATCTAGTTGTCTTAATCTTCGTTGCAAGACTGCTTCATGATGTTACTATTTCAGCACTAGTTGTCTGTTAACAATTTGTTGGCATGTTCGTGAGGTCTTAACTTGGTGCATGTTGGTCCAAATGGAGTGTATGATATGTCAAAATGTTCGTCTTGTGATTCTATTCAAGATGGATACATTTTCATACATGTTAGGTTGCATTATGCCATGTTTAACCCTGTTGCAAAAGTGCATGTGGTTAATACATTTCTGAAATTGCTATGAGATGATGTTTTGTCTAGTTCGTGTATATTAATCCATGTGTCATATGAGCTAGGTGTAAACAAGAGTTTTGCTCTTTGGAATGTGTTCTACATGGTAGATTTATTTTCATGCCATGATATGCTTTGGGTTGAGTTGCACAAGCTTGCAAACATGCCTACTTGTCGTTGTTGCTGCCATGCCCAGATTTCACAAAGTCTGGATAAACTTTTGCACTTTTGCCATGTTTTTTGTGACATGTTCTAGTATGTTGTAGAAGTAGCCATGTGGTTATTCTTGAAGAGAATGTTATGTATGTTATTGCCATGAATTTTGTTTGCTTGTTGGAGTGTTGTAGCATACTTAAACTTGGTCACTTAGTGGCAACTTGCTGTTTTTGGCAGATTGCATTGTGTAGTGTTTTGCTTGTCATTTGCAAACTGTGCATCCGTTTCCCATGATCTTTATATCGATTTCGACCGAAATCTTCCCCTCTATCCAGTGGCTTGGTTGGTTACCCAAGATGAAGCCATTTCCATCATCCTCTCCTTTAGGCTCGAAAGCATCCTCATGCGTACGCACATCATACTTGCTTCCAATGTCATGTCTTGCATCATGATGATTGTGCATTGCACCATGATTGATCTTGTACCGTTGTTGTGCTCTTGTGTTGGGTAGAGCCGGAGCCAATACCGAGTTCGAGGATCTTGTCGAGACTGAGTTTGAGGAGCCGTCTTACCTTCCCACCGCCGATTACCTGGCAAGATGATCGTTCCCCGATATCACCTCTATCTTCGCCTTGCTAGTTATCTCGCTCTTTAGCTATGCCTCGATGCCTATTCTTATCTTGTTAGCCTCCTATTGTTGCCATGAAACATTCTAACCGCCTTCCTAGCAAACCGTTGATTGGCTAAGTACACTTTTGCTCAGCCCCTCTTATAGTGTTGCTAGTTGCAGGTGAAGTTTGAAGATTGCTCCATGTTCAGACTTGTTTATTGGGATAACACAATACATATCTTAATTAAATTAATGCACATATATATTGGCAATGGGTGGAAGGCTTGGCATTCCTATTGGTGATTTGTTCCGCTCATGCCACCTTAGGACCTGATAAACCGGTGTTATGTTCCTTGATTTTGCGTTCCTAACACGGTTGGGGTTTATGCCCCCCCCCCCCCAAGATAATTCGCTCTGCTTAAAGATTTTTCAGCAAGACCCAAAATTGGTTCTACATTTGCCTAACAACTAAAACTTACATAGGGAGTTATAAATTCGAGTTCTTAATCAACAACCCGGGCCAGTGCTCCTCATGAGAGTTGGTCCAAACTGGGCAACCTCTGGGGACGCCTTGGGGAAACCCGAGGTATCTGGTATATACCTGTAGCTTGTCCCATCCGGTCGTGGCCTGAGACGAGATACGCGCGGCTACTATCAGGGTGTCGGCACGCCGGGAGATCTTGCTGGATTAGTTTTACCTTTGTCGAAATATCTTGAGCACGGGATTCCGAGAGTACTCGGGTCTTCCCAATTTGGAGTTGCGACTCCGTAGATCGTGAGCTTGTGATGGGCTAAGTTGGGACACCCCTACAGGGTTTTGAACTTTCGAAAGGCGTGCCCGCGGTTATGTGGCAGATGGGAATTTGTTAATATCAGGTTGTAGATAACTTGACACCATATCCTTAAGAGTACACTACCTGTATGAGTAACCATGATGGTCTCTTTCCGAAGGGCTTCGGGAAGTGAACACGGTGGGGTTATGCATTTTTGTGAGTAGCTAGGATCACTTCTTGATCAACTTGGTGACTGTTGGCACATATTCTCATCTCGCTCTAATCTCGTATGCTAGTTTCTTAGTGCTTTGCTGTAAACACTTTATAACCCTTCCGCACCTAAAGGCTTTGTTAGTTTTGATACCCGGGAATGGGATTGCTGAGTCCTTGTGGCTCACAAATTACTACACACACAAGATGCAGGTACAGCCGAGTACGATGCAGGAGATGGATCAGAACTTCACTGGGAGTTCTATGAAGTGCGTGGTCGTTACTATGTATCATATCCCGATGATCAGTAATGGTTCCTACTAGGGGCGATCAGGACTTGTGTTCGCAGTATCTTTTCTCATTTGGATTTCGTCCGTAGTCGGACCCTATATTTTTTGGATGAATGTATGCTATTGTGTTCATTGTGTGACGTGGCGAGTGTAAGCCAACTATTGTACTCTTTAATCCCTGAACTTTTACATGAGTTGTGCAAAGATACCACGCTTGCGATCATTCTAGAATGCGCTTATGTCTCTAAGTCATGCCTCGACACGTAGGAGATATAGTCGCATCCTGGGTATTACAGTGGACCACCAAAGCAGCATATTTCAGATCCAGATAGAGAAGCAGCGCCCAAAGAAGAGTGTGGTGATAAGTATGGTGATAAATGGGGTGCTGGTCACAAATGCCCCAAGACCAATCCTCCGTACGTCTTCCCTTAGGCTCCTATGGGCGGCAGCCAGGTAGAATTAATATAGCAAGCAGTGCTTGGATCCACAGCTTCATAGGCAATATGAGATAAAGCTGACTAAGAGAAATAAGTAAGTGTATCTTGCAGCCGCACTTAAAGATGCCCTCAGCGTCGAGGAAAATGTGCTAGGGTGTATGTGCGACTCGTTCAGATCATGACTTCAAACAAATATTAAAAAAATTGAAGTATCCATGATTAGTACCAATGGATAGGATATAGTTTTTCTATCCTACATTTCTATGGTATATGGAATTAGATCTTCTGGTTACCATTGACTATCCGACACTTTCGTCTGTAGAGCGAAGCAAGAAATTGCATGGAAGGGCTTTTATGCTAATATCAGCCTTGTTTGGAACAATAGATGCAATCCATTTCAGTGTATGTCAATGAGTTCACCATTGCAATTGAGACGTCGGCAATTGAGCGTTCCCTAGAGTTTGGTTCAAAGGCTAAGGACTCCCTGCCGCCTTCATAAGGGCACTAAGGCAGAGCACGGAAAAGCAAATTGGGCATCCATGTTGTACCAGTCCCGGATCTCAAATTGATGAACTCTCACGCTTCACTTATATTATTTGAAATTCTAATAACAACATGGTAATTTTCTTGGGTTATGAATTTAGTCCTAATATGATAGGCATCCAAGGGTGATATAATAAAAACTTTCATAAAGAGCATTGAATATATGATAAGTTTCATTCCTTGCAATTATTTTGAGATATAAAGATAGTAATATTAGAGTCACGCTAGTAGTGAATTGTGGAATTAAACAAACACTTGTGTTAAGGTTTGTGATTCATGTAGATGCATGTATGGTCTTCTAGTTATGTGATGAAGTTGGAGCGTGATTTATTCTTGATTGTATTCCTTTGTGTGAATGTCGGGAGCGCGCGATGGTTAACATCTACCAACCTCTCCCCTAGGAGCATGCGTAGTAGTACTTTGCTTCAAGGGCTAATAAACTTTTTGCAATAAGTGTGTGAGTTCTTTATTACTAATGTTGAGTCCATGGATTATACGCACTCTCACCCTTTCACCTTTCCTAGACACTCTAGTACCGTGCAACTTTCACTAGTGCATTAAACACACCTTATACCCTTCATCAAAACAGACAAAGCACCACGTGTGCATCAAAATAGCACTAGTGCATTAAGAGGGACAACGCTACTATCCTTTTCCACACATGTGCTTCAAAGTAGCACCATGTTCTTCATGATAGAGAGACTCCTATTTTGACACTTTCATATATTACTAGTGGGATTTTTTTGTTATAGAACTTCGCTTGTATATTTCAATGATGGGCTTCCTTAAATTGCCCGAGGTCTTCATGAGCAAGCAAGTTCGATGCACACCCACTTAGTTTTATTTTGAGCTTTCATAAACATATAGCTCTAGTGCATCTATTACATGGAAATCCCTACTCACTCACATTGACATCAATTGATCGGCATCTCCATAGTTCATTAATTTGCCTAGTTTATGTGAGACTTTCTCTCTTCTTTTGTCTACTACCACCTTCTATTCCACCTATAGTGCTATGTACATGGCTCACGCTCATGTATTGCGTGAAGAGTTGAAAAAGCTGAAGCGCGTCAAAAAGTATGAACCAATTGCTTGGCTGACACCGGGGTAGTACATGATTTATACCTTGTGTTGAGAAGAGGGAGCATAACAAGACTATATGATTTTGTATGGATAACTTTCTTTAGCCATGTTATTTTTGAAGTTTCATGATTTTTCTTTCTAGTATGCTTGAAGTATTATTGTTTTTATGTAAATATAAAATTTTGTTTTGAATCATATGGATCTGAACATTCATGCCAAGATACTAAGAAATACATTGATAAATATGTTAGGTAGCATTCCACATCAGAAATTTTGTTTTCATCATTTACCTACTCGAGGACGAGCAGGAATTAAGCTGGGGGATGCTTGATATGTCTCCAATGTTGTTGGGGAACGTAGTATTTTAAAAATTTCCTACGATCACGCAAGATCAATCTACCAGATGCATAGCAACGAGAGGGGAGAGTATGTCTACGTACCCTCGTAGACCGGGAGCGGAAGCGTCAAGTGACGCGGTTGATGTAGTCGAACTACTTCGCGATCCAACCGATCAAGCACCGAACGTACTACACCTCCGCGTTCAGCACACGTTCAGCTTGATGACGTCCCACGAGCTCTTGATCCAGTTGAGCTTCACGGGAGAGTTTCGTCAGCACGACGGCGTGGTGACGGATATGATGAAGTTACCGGCACAGGGCTTCGCCTAAGCACTGCGACAGTATGACCGAGGTGTGTTTCTATGGAGGGGGGCACCGCACACGGTTGGGAGAGATCACAACTTGTGTGTTCTAGGGTGCCCCCTGCCCCCGTATATAAAGGAGCAAGGGGAGGAGCTGGCCAGCCCTCTATGGCGCGCCAAGAGAGGCAATCCTACTAGGAATAGGATTCCAATCCTATTCCTAGTAGGAGTCCACCAAGAAGGAGAGAGGGGGAAGGAAGGAGAGGGAGAGGTGGCGCCCCCCAATCCTAGTCCAACTAGGATTCCCTAGTGGGGCGCCGGCCAGCCTATATGGGCTGCCTCTCTTCTTTCCTCAAAGCCCACTATGGACCATACTCCCTCGTAGGGGGTTCCAGTAACCCCCTCCGGCAATCCGGTTAAATCCGAAACTTTTTCGGAACACTTCCGATGTCCGAATATAGTCGTCCAATATATCAATCTTTATGTCTCGGACATTCCGAGACTCCTCGTCATGTCCGTGATCTCATCCGGGACTCCGAACTACCTTCGGTACATAAAAACCCTTAAACTCATTATACCGATCGTCATCAAACGTTAAGCGTGCGGACCCTACGGGTTCGACAACTATTTAGACATGACCGAGACTCATCTCTGGTCAATAACCAATAGAGGAACCTGGATGCTCATATTGGTTCCTACATATTCTTCAAAGATCCTTATCGGTCAAACCGCATAACAACATACGTTGTTCCTTTTGTCATCGGTATGTTACTTGCCCGAGATTCGATCGTTGGTATCTCTATACCTAGTTCAATCTCGTTACCGGAAAGTCTCTTTACTTGTTCCGTAGTACATCATCTCGTGACTAACTCATTAGTCATTTGCTTGCAAGGCTTATTATTATGTGCATTACCGAGAGGGCCCAGAGATACCTCTCCGACACTCGGAGTGACAAATCCTATTCTTGGTCTATGCCAACACCACGAATACTTTCGGAGACACCTGTAGAGCATCTTTATGATCACCCAGTTACGTTGTGACGTTTGATAGCACACAAGGTGTTCCTACGTGTCGGTGTACCAGAGTAGGGGTACCCTAGTATCCCGAACTTGTGCAAGGACAGTCGCAGCGTCCCGCGGCAAGGCTTGCCGGGTGACCGCCAAGATCCTCTGTGGTTCCTTTGGAGCCACTAAAGAAAAAAGTATTCAAGCCAAGAAGACAAGACCCCGGCAAGAGGAGCTTGCCGGGAAGGCCAACCAAGGCATCTCAAGGAACTAGCCGCGACGCGCCACGCGTCCCGGCAAGGCCCGGTGAGCGACAAGCTCCCGGACGCGGCAAGACAACGACTGCGGCAAGGCACTTGCCGCGGCAAGCTTCCACTATGTACCCGCGCTCCAGCGCACCCACCAACGTGTCGCTCTGGGACCCTTCCAGGCGTACGTGGCGGGAGGCTGTGCAGCCAGCAGTACGCGGTGGCAAGCGGCGCTGACAAGATCGCCATCGTGGCGAGCGGTGGCGTCCCTGACGGTCCCTTTTTACACTGTTTGGGCGACACAGACGGGCATTTAATGCCTTTGTCCCCTGCCGTCAGGGTTAGGTACGGTACACTGTACAAGTAGTTGTACCAACTACAACACTTTTCCATTTTTACCCTTGTTTACGTTGCCACCTGTCGGTACCCCTTGAGCATATAAAAGGAGGCCCATGCGCAACGTAGAGGGGGGTTCGAGGCAGAAGAACACTCACGCTCGGTCTCGTTAGCTGCTAGGGTGTACTGTAGCACTCAGCGCTCCCGAGCCAAGACCTCAATACAAACCACAAAGCAGGAGTAGGGTTTTACGCATCCGTGCGGCCCGAACCTGGGTAAACTGCTCATGTGCTTCGCCTCGATCTGCTCTTCGCGCGATCTCCGCCCCCGCCGAACCGAAAGGGACTCGGTCCGCCGATCCCATAGGTGTTCGTGGATCAGTTTCCCCGACATCTTTGGCGCGCCAGGTAGGGGGGCGTCGAGGTTGTGTGAACCTGATCCGGCATTCACACGAGCTAGATCTTCATCATCCTCAACAACATGCCGCCGAAGAAGAAGGCTTCGGAGGCGGCTTCTCCATCCGCGTCGATCCCACCACCGCCGGAGCCAACGGCTAGTGGGGTAGACGCCGGCGGGAGAACGGACGTCGACGAGGGAGCTCACGGTGCCGCCAAGTCCAAGGACAAGGCTGCACTGCCCATCGGCGGCGTAGTCGACTCCCACAACGACCGGGAGCACTCCAAGACCTCTGCGTCCGTACATGCACCACGCCCATCTCAGGAGGCGCGGGACCGGCAGCGTCATGGTACTCACGGTACCATACGTTTGTTGGACCAAGATCGAGCTGGTGGATCTCGGGACGCTCAAGACCAGCATGCACGCCAACATGCTGGCACGAGCAAGGCACGGTCTCCTGGACGGGATACTGCTCCTTCTAACATAGTTAGAACTCCGAGCATATCCCGCTCCTCACACCGTTCGCCACCGCTGCCCACCACTCCAGCAGAAGCTCTGGCATGAGCTCAACTGCTCCTAGACTTCCCTCCAACGGCAGACAAGATCGACGACTGGAGGGCCACCATTCAGAGTCTCATCAGCTTCGCCAACGGCGACACTCCACGGCAGCCGAATACGTCGCAGCTGCGGCAAGTCAGCCAGGCACGAGCCGATGGCGACAAGACCGGTGAGGGTGCAACCACCGTGCACTCTCCGCCCCGAAGGCCAAGATCGCCGACTCGCCGGATCCACCTCGACAGCGACTCCACCGCATCATCGGATCCACGAGCTCGTCGCGATCAGCGCCAAGTTCTTCACGAACGACAGCAAGAGGACGCTCGTACTCGCTTCGAGCGCCGAAGAGAAGCGCGGCGTCAATCAGACCAGTGCGCTGGGCCCGCTGTCGACATGCATGCGCCAGGGGGACCAGGCGACTTGCCGTACGCGGTAGGTTCTCCTGCGTTTACTCGTGAGCTGCGGCAAGTCTAGTGGCCCAGCATGAAGAATTTCAAGCCAGACGTACCAGAGAAGTACGACGGCAAGACGCATCCGTCGGAGTTCCTCAGCATCTACACCATCACGGTGCAAGCTGCCGGGGGGCGAGACGACAAGATCCTTGCCAACTACTTCTCGCTGGTGCTTAAACCCAACGTCAGGTCCTGGCTCATGTACTTGCCGGACAACTCCATATCCTCCTGGGCAGACTTATGCCATCAGTTTGTCGGCGCCTTTATAGGCGGCCACAAACCCCATGGCCAAGAGAGTGACCTTCATCTGCTCGCCCAGAAGGAAGGAGAACCCCTGCGCAAGTATATTCAGAGGTTCAGCCGTGTACAGCACAACATCCCAGATGTCCACCCTGCCGCGGTTATCAGCGCGTTCCATCAGAACGTGCGTAACCACAGGATGCGGGAGGAGATGGCGATGTGCAAGATCAGAGACGTCAGTGAGCTGTACGCCCTGGCCGACAAGTGTGCACGTGCTGAGGAAGGGAGGAAACTCCCCGGGGAGGATATAGGAGCAGGAGGATCTGATAGCGAGGATGCTGCCCCGGCAAAGAAAAACCGGCGGCGGAACAATAGAAAGAAGAAAGGCAAAGATGTGCTAGTCGTTGAGCAGTCCAGCAACGAAGGTGGCGCCAAGAAAGCCAAAGCTGGTAGCTCCGGCAAGGGGATTGCCGCTTGCACCAACTGCCAGGCTGTGGCGGCCATCGACAAGCAGGACGGCACCGACAAGCAGTACTGCAAGATCCACCGCACCAAGGGTCATGACCTCCAGAACTGCAAGAGGGTCGAGCAGCTTGTCGAGCAGCAAAAGGCTGAATACGAGCGACGCGACAAAGAGAAGGCCCAAGGAGGTGCTGGAGGATCCGGCACGAAGTGCCCCGGCCGGGAAGGACGCCGCGGCAAGGCCAAGCAGCGGCAAGGAGACAGGCCTCCCCGCGGCCGCGACAAGGACGAAGATGACGACGACGATGAAGACATGGATGATGTCGAGACCAGTGAGCAGGAGTTTCAGAAAGCCACAGAGGTCTTGTGCGTTGACGGCGGTGCTTCTCTGCATACTTCACACCGGCAACTCAAGCAATGGGTGCGGGAGAACCACCTGTCGAATCACACAAGCTTCTGAAATGGTCCAGCACGCCTATCATCTTTGATATTGAGGACCACCCTGATCGCACAACTGCGGTCGGGTGCTTGCCGATGTTGGTTTCACCAACTATCCGCAACCTCAAGGTCACTAAGATGCTAGTTGACGGCGGGGCCGGCTTGAATCTGATCTCCTCCACTGTTCTCCAGAAACTCTAGATCCCCGATAGCGAGCTCGAAGAGACCGGCACATTCCAAGGAATCAACCCGGGAAGGAGCAAGCCGAAGGGGAAGATCACGTTGCCAGTGACATTTGGTGGCGAGTTGAACTTCAGGACTGAGAGGGTCACTTTTGACGTTGCTGATTTTCCATTGCCTTACAATGGAATACTCGGCCGTCCAGCACTCGCCAAGTTCATGGCAGCCTCTCACTACGCATACAACAAGCTGAAGATGCCAGGCCCGATAAGTGTCATCTCTGTCCCTGGCGACAAGAAGGATGCTCTTATCTGCGCCGACAAGATCTACCGGGAAGCAGCAGCCGCAACTGATCACAAGTCACTTGTCGCTGAAGCTCCCGGAGGGAAGAAGAAGACCAAGTCCGGCAAGAGTTCTGATGCCCACTCCGGCAAGCGCACCTCTTCGGAGTGCTGCGCTACCATTGAGGACGCACCATCGAGCTCCACCGGCAAGTGTAAGAAGACGATGGTAGCTCCGCCAGAGACCAAGAAGGTGTCCGCCAAGGAGGACGGCACTGGTGGTACCTTCACCATCAGTGCCACTCTTGACCCTAAATAGGAAAGCTCGCTCATTGCTTTCTTGCGGGCGAACGTCGACGTGTTTGCGTGGCAACCGTCTGACATCCCCGGTGTTCCCAGGAAAGTAATTGAGCACCATCTTGCCATTTGTCCTCATGCGCGGCCCGTCAAGCAGAAAGTCAGGAAACAAGCAGTGGAGCGTGAAGAATTCATCGCAGAAGAAATGAAGAAGTTGGAAGCAGCAGGCCTTGTCAGAGGAGTGCTCCATCCTACGTGGTTGGCCAATCATGTAGTCGTGCGCAAGGCAAACGGGAAATGGAGGCTTTGTATCGACTTTACCGATGTCAATAAAGCTTGTCCCAAAGACCCATTTCCCTTGCCGCGCATTGACCAGATTGTTGACTCCACGGCCGGATGTGATTTGCTTTCATTTCTTGACGCATACTCAGGATACCATCAGATCTTCATGGCAGAAGAGGATGAGGAGAAGACCGCACTCATCACTCCATGTGGCACGTACTGTTTCAAACGGATGTCTTTCGGACTGAAGAATGCTGGTTCAACATTCGCAAGGGTAGTCCATACCCCTTTTGAGCCACAAATACACAGAAATGTGGAAGCCTACATGGATGACATAGTGGTCAAGAGCAAGGACAGGGCAACTCTGATTCAAGATTTAGACGAGACCTTTGCAAATCTACGCAAGATCAGCCTCAAGCTCAACCCCGAGAAGTGTGTGTTTGGAGTCCCTTCCGGCAAGCTTCTCGGGGTTTTCGTGTCTCAGCGGGGAATTGAAGCCAATCCCGACAAGATCAAGGCCATTGAGCAGATTGAAGCACCAAAGCGCGTCAAGGATGTGCGAAGAGTCGCCGGTTGCGTGGCTGCTGTCAGCAGGTTTATCTCTAAGTCTGCTGAGCGCGCCCTGCTGTTTTTCAAAATATTGAAAAAGGCAGGTCCAATGAAATGGACACCGGAAGCGGAGGCTGCGCTGCAAGACTTGAAGAGATACCTGTCCTCCACTCCAATACTTGTCGCACCTAAGCCACAAGAGAAGTTGCTGCTGTATATAGCGGCAACCAATCAAGTGGTTAGTGCTGCGTTAGTAGCGGAGAGGGAGGCGGATGATGAGCCAGCAACCGCGGAAAGCGCATCCAGCGACAAGCAGAGGGCTTCCCCGACAAACTCTGGTCCCAACAAAGATGGATCTGCGCAGCCGCGTGAAGAGATGCAGAAGAAAATGGTACATCGCCCAGTTTATTTTGTCAGTTCCCTTCTGCAGGGGGCTAGGTCAAGGTACTCTGGTGTGCAGAAATTGCTTTTCGGCCTTCTCATGGCCTCGAGAAAGCTGCGCCATTACTTCCAAGCACACGAGATCACAGTTGTCACTCGCTTTCCGCTGAAGAGGATACTACAGAATCCAGAAGCAACAGGCAGGATTGTTGAGTGGGCACTGCAACTGTCAAGCTTTGGCCTCAAGTTTGAGAGCACTTCAACTATCCAAAGCAGAGCATTGGCAGAGTTCATAGCAGAGTGGACGCCAACGCCAGATGAAGAAATTCCAGAAACGAGCATCCCCGTCAAAGAAGCAAGCAAAGAGTGGCTGATGTACTTTGATGGTGCCTTCTCGCTGCAAGGCGCGGGTGCTGGCGTGCTGCTTGTCGCACCCATCGGAGAGCACCTCAAGTACGTAGTCCAGATGCACTTTCCCAAGGAGCAAGCAACGAACAATACCGCAGAGTATGAAGGTTTGCTTGCCGGTCTCAGGATCGCGGCAGACCTTGGGATCAAGAAGCTCATTGTCAGGGGTGACTCGCAGCTTGTCGTCCGCCAAGTAAACAAGAGTTATCAGAGTCCGTTGATGGAAGCCTACGTTGATGAAGTGAGAAAGCTAGAAGAGCACTTTGACGGCCTACAGATGGAGCATGTTCCAAGAGCTCAGAACGACATTGCAGACGGCCTGTCGAAGTGCGCCGCACTTAAGTTACCTGTGGAACCAGGGATCTTTGTGCTCAAGCTGACTCAACCGTCCGTAACACCATCAACTGGACAGAGCAAGAAGAGGAAGTTGATTTCTGGTTACTATTTTCCGGCAGAGCTTCCCGAAGCCGCTGCCAAGAAGGTCCCCAAGGTCAACACCAAGAGTGCTGAGGAGCAGTCTGCTCCGGCAAGCCCTAGGGTTTGTTCCGTTGAAGCAGACGCTCCCGAAAAGTTTTGCTCCGGAAAGCTTGCCGGGGAACGTCAAGCTCCGGCTGAGCCGCAGGTTCTCGCCGTAGAAGCGGATGTTCCCGCAGCAGCAGATGTGCCTTTAGTCCTTGTTGTCGAGCCACAGGCTCCAGCATGGGCGCAGCAGATTGTCCGTTTCCTTCAGACAGGAGAACTTCCCGAAGAGCAAGAAGAAGCGGAAAGAGTAGCCCGGCAGTCAAGTATGTACCAGTTTGTTGACAACACACTATACAGAAGAAGACTCAACGGTGTGAAATTGAAGTGTATTCACCGGGAAGACGGACAAAAGCTGTTGGCAGAGATACATGGAGGCATATGTGGTCACCACATTGGCGCAAGAGCACTTGCCAGCAAAGCGTTCCGGCAAGTTTCCTTTTGGCCGACAGCCCTCCAGGATGCAACTGCACAAGTAACCAAGTGTGAAGCGTGCCAGTTCCATTCCAAGCAGATACACCGGCCAGCTCAAGCTCTCCAGACGGTCCCTTTATCCTGGCCATTTTCGGTCTGGGGGCTCCACATCCTCGGCCCATTTCCCCGCGCAGCCGGGGGCTTTGAGTACTTGTACGTTGCAATCGACAAGTTCACAAAGTGGCTGGAAGTGGAACCAGTGAGGAAGGTGACAGCACAGTCAGCAGTCAAGTTCTTCAGGTCGATTTTTTGCCGCTTCGGGATCCCTAACAGGATCATCACCGACAACGGTACGCAATTCACGAGCCGCACCTTCATGCAGTACGTCCAAGATCTTGGTGCCAAAGTCTGCTTCGCTTCTGTTGCTCACCCGAGAAGCAACAGTCAAGTGGAGAGGGCAAATGCTGAAGTGCTGCATGGCCTCAAGACCAGAACTTTCGACAGGCTGCACAAGTGCGGAAGAAACTGGATCAAGGAGCTGCCGGTGGTTCTTTGGTCGATCAGGACGACGCCAAATCGAGCCACTGGACAGACACCTTTCGCTATAGTCTATGGAGCAGAGGCAGTTCTCCCCACGGAACTCGTATATGGGTCACCTCGAGTGCTCGCTTATGATGAGCTTGAGCAAGAGCAGCTGCAACAAGACGACGCGCTGCTCCTTGAGGAAGACCGTCTTCAGGCTGCTGTGCGAGCTGCTCGCTACCAGCAAGCTTTGCGCCGCTACCATAGCCGCAAAGTTAACGCCAGAAGTCTCGAGGAAGGCGACCTTTTTCTTCGGCGCGTTCAGTCCGCCAAGAATTCCAACAAGTTGACGCCGAAGTGGGAAGGCCCTTACCGGGTGAAACGAGTCACTAGGCCTGGTGCTGTCCGCCTTGAGACCAAAGATGGCTTTCCGGTGAGCAACTCCTAGAACATCGAGCATCTTCGTAAGTTTTACCCGTAAGGCGCGGTTGCCGGAACCCGTTCCGGCAACCACCTTTTTGTACAAGTCTTGCCGCTGTTGCACGTAATCATTTGTACAAAGTCGGGCGCAGACCCCGTGCATAAGTAAAGCTCATGTGCTCCGCACATCTTGTCAATTTCATGCTTTTTACTTTTTGCATGTGTTATCTGACACTTTGTGCAGCACCTACCCCCGGTAAGCAATAACGAGCCGTAGGGCTCCATATCTTTATTTTCTCTTCTTTCTTTTTCTCAAGGAAAGGAAGGTTCCCTCGCCCACAAGTTTGCCGGAGGGGGAGGAGAAGATAATGGTATGGACCAGGCGTCGTTCGGGAAAGTTTCGCCTTGCCGGGAAGCGAACAACAAAAAAGCTAAGTTGCCAAACTTTGAGCAATCAGATTTTTAAATTTTTAAGTTATCTTCCTTGAACGACCGTGCTTTGTATGGAAAACCTGTGCGCGGAGGAACCAACTCGTAGCTAGTTGCGCCCTTAATTTGTTTCGAGTCTCGCTCAACAACTTAAGTGTGCTGCAACTAGAGTTGCGCCCTTACTTTCTTTCGAGTCCGCTCGACGACTTAAGTGAGCTGCAACTAGTTGCGACAAGGTTTTCTTGTCGGTAGCAGCACCGCCAGCAGGCTGCTGACGTCCCGCACTCAGCGCTCGCGGCCCAGGTGCCTGCGCCGGCAAGTTCCCTAAAAGCGTAGGGTAAAAACATACAAAGGAAGGAATCAAGTAAAGGAAATAACGTTGCAATCACTACCCAAAATAGAGTTATAATACAAGATAGCTTGTCGCAGCTCTAATAGACTGTTTTCATAACATGACAAGCAGCGACAAGGAAAGAAGAAAACGGGCGGCCTAATCTACGCGATCGCCCTCAACCCTCTTGATCCCACTCACCTTGTCCACAATGGGTGCGACAAGGGCCTTGAGCGCCTCCAGATCAGCATCCGGTGGCAGGGACTTGAGGACGTTGGTGAGGTTGAGGCCTGGATTGCGGAAGGCCACCTTCACCAGCACCTTCTGAAGAGCTCCCGCGCAGATCTTGCGCGACTCGTCGGCCAGCCGCTTTGGAGTCGTCTCCCGGAGTCGTTGCAGGGCCGTCGCCACGCCTTTGAAGAACAGAGTGAGCTTGTCGCTGGGGTGGAGGTTCTCATCGGAGGAATACCCGAGATACTCCATCCCTAGTTGCGCCAGCTCCCTGTCGATATCTGCGGCAGCATTGACGAGACCCTCCGTCCAGTGCTCCACAGTCTCCCTAAAGGTGTTCTGGGCGACAGCAGCACTCGCCAGCAGCGCCTTCTCGGCCTTGATCTCCTCCTTCAAGGCCGCCTCCCGCTCCTTGGCGCCGTCCAGCGTCTTGGTCAAAGTGGCCAGCTTCAACTCAAAATCTGTGTTAGAGTCCTTGGCGGCGCTGAGCTCCTTGCCCTTCCCGGCGAGACGAACTTGCAGCTCTGAGTTGTTGTGGGCGTCCTTCTCCCGCTCACGCTTGAGCGCGGCAATCTCCTCACCGCTCGCCTTGAGATCGGCCTGCAGCTGTGCCACTTTTGTCTCCAGCTCCTTCTTGGCGGCCTCGGCGGCTGTGGCAGCGTCCTCTTCTTGCTTGAGGGCTCTGCCAAGTGATTGCTCGCGCACGGCAAGCTCCTCCTCGTGGCTGTCGAGGTTGATCTTCCTCTGCGCCAGGTCGCCTTCCTGCGCTGACAGCTTCTTGGCGGCAAGCCGCTGTTGCTGTTCGACGTCAGCCTTCTCGAGGAAGAAGGCCTTCTGCTCCTCGGCGAGCTGCTCCCGCTCCTCGGCCAAGGACCGGAGAGCTTCCTGGTGAAGACCCCGGAGCTCCTCCGCGTGCTTCTCAATGTCAGCTCCCGCCTTCGCGGCAAGCGCCTCTCGGGACTCTAGCTTGGCCTGCCGAGCGTGGTAGAGCGACAGCAGCTTCCGCAGCAGCCGCTCCTCCTCAGGCTCGCCGCTGCTGCTGCTCGGCGTGTCGACCAGCGTCAGCCCGGCGGAGGCGAGCACCTCTCCGTCGAAGCTTTCTCCTTCAACCGGCGCCCTGTCGCTTGACGCCCAGGGGAGTTTGATGAAGACGCAATCGCCGGCTTTCAAGTAGGCGCCTGGCTGGGGCTCTTCGGAGCCTGGCGCAACGGCAGCGGCGGAGGGCTCGGCGGTAGGCGTAGCGCCTGGCGCTCCTGCGGCCTCAGGGCTGTCAGTGCGATCACCAGACCCCTCGCTAGCTGCTGCGGCGACAGCCTTGGCGGCCTCTGCGCCGGCGGGATCGTCAGTGCCGGCTGCTTCTTTGGTGGCAGCGGCGTCGTCGGCAACAACCTCAGTCTCCATCGGCTCAGCAGCAGATGGATCTGACAGCCGGAAAGAGAAGAAAAGTCAAGCAAATATCCAAAAAGAATCAAAAGAAGAAAAGCCCAAGGGAAGTTTGAAGCGAGAGGATTACCTGCGCGAGTCGGCTCCTCGGCAGGCTCCCTTGCCGGAGAGCTTTCCCTTGGCGGCGCAGTTGTGGTCTCCGCCGGCGGAAGGCTGCTGGTGCCGTCCCTCGCCGGAGAACTCCCCCTTGCCGAAGAGCTCCCCCTCGCCGGAGGACTCTCCCTTGCCGGAGAACTCCCCCTTGGCGGCGTAGTCGAAGCAGATGGTGTGTTGGGGGCGGTCTCCGGGCACTCCTGGTGTGGCTGCTCTGCTCCTACACAAACCAACAATCAAGATATCAGCAAAGAAAGAACACCCACGCGCGCCTAACAGCGGAAAGTGAACCATACACTTACGCAGCGGGCTGCACTGGGGGCTGCTCTGAAGATTAGTTGCCGGGTCCGGCAAGGTGGCCTCGGTGGGTTCGTCCTCGACGATGATCACCTCCTCTCTCCTCGCCGGGACCTTGGCTCTCTTTGCCGCTCTCTGGGCCAGAGTCCTGAAAAGGGATAAGTTCAGAGCAAGGCAAAAGAGATACAAGACAAAACAACAAGAATTGAAGAAATGCAAGTACAACAAGAATCTTACTCTTCTTCTTCCTCGTCGGAGTTGAGCGCGGAGAAGTCAAAGTCCGGCTCACGTCCAGCGCGAGGAGGTGGAGGAGTAGGCTCCCTTGGACGCTTGGCGGGAGCAGTGGCGGTGGTCTGAGACGACCCCGCTCCGGCTATCGCCGTGGCGTGAGGAGCGGCAGGAGCAGAAGCGGTGGTCCGGGAGGACCCCGCTCTAGTTGCTACAGAAGCGCGAGGTGCTCCCGCGGCAACCGTGCTTGCCGCGGAGGAGCGTGTCGCGCGGCGCGGCGGCTGTTGACTCGTCTGCCGCTCCGCTACGTCCCCGGCCTTGCGGAGACGCCTTCTTGGTGGAGCTGGGGGCTCTGCTTGCGGCGAGCTGTCCGAAGATGAGGAGGAAGAGGAGTCGATCTCCAGCGAGCCGCTCGTATCCTCGGCGGGCTCGCTCGACTCGACGCCCTGCTCGGCGGGCTCGCTCGACTCGGCGTCATGCCCGGCAAGCTCTCCCTCGCCGGCAAATTCATCTCGCTCGGCAAGGCTTGCCGCCTTTGCTGCCGCTGCCTCCTCCACGGTGAATCCGAACTCGCCCGTGGCTGCGGCTGCCGCCGCCTCTTCCAGCCTAGTGGCGATGCGCTTCAGCTCCGTGTCAGTGGTGTTGCGGGTGAGGCCTTTCTTCTTGTCGAAGCGAATCGGTACTTCTTCCAAGCTGTCGAAGAACTCCTGCACGGCGTCATCTGCAGGCTCTTGCCAAGTTGGGTCAATCCCATGCGAGTCGCACAGCGGCATCATTGCGCGAATGCGGCTGAGTGCGGAGTTGTTGCACAGCGGAATGACACCCTGCGGCAACCTGAACACTTCGGGATGCTGAGGGTCATACTTGAACAGCTTCTGGAGCATCGCATTGAGCTCCAGGACAGTGAAGTTGAAGTTGAGGCCCGGGCGCAGCCTCATGATGTCCGCCGCATTCTCGAACTCCCAGGCGGGTCTCTTCCTCTCCTGCAGGGGGGCGATGCGGCGGCGAAGGAAATCTGCGCCAACTGCGCCTACAGTTAGCCCGGCAAGCCTGAGGCGTTGGATCCGGGCGACGGCAATCTTTAGCCTATCGTCTTCCGGAGCCACGTTGCTCCAGTCGCTGCCGCGCACTACTGGGGTTTGGAGCCAGGCGGTAAACGGCTGCGGGTTCTCCTCGACGATCCAGCACCAGTTTGCTCTCCACTCCTCCCATTTGCTGCGGAGCTCTCCCTCCAGATAAGCTTCCTTCTTGTGGGCTCTCGAGATCCAGGCGATTCCGCCAGATAAGGGCTCTCCTCTCTCAACACGAGGCATAAAGAAGTGGCGGAAAAGGGCTACGTTTGGGTGGACCCCGACAAAGTTTTCGCAGAGATGTGCGAAAACTGCCATGGTCAGAACAGCATTGGGGGTGAAATCAAGGAGGCGGAACCCGTAGGTGTTCATGATGTTGCAGAAAAATTCAGAGAAAGGCGGGCAGAGCCCGCAGTAGAAGAATAAGGCGAAGAAAGGGTATCCAGTTGGAGCCATTTTCCAAGCAACGGCCGGAAGTACCTTCGTGCGCGGGTGCGCCCGCGTTTCCCCCGACCAGAAGAGGTAGTAGCACTCCCTCAGCTCCCTCGCGGCAAGCTTGGGGGGAAGACGGCCCGCTCCTTTCGCAGCACCGCGAGCCGCTGTGCCTCGGCCGACTTCGCGCCCTTCCCCTTGTCGGTTTTCGGAGCCATGGCGGAAGTGGTGAGGGAGGTCGACGGCGTTGGTGGTGCTGGTGGCGACGGGGGGCGGAGCGCTGCTCTCTTTCAGCTTTGGGAAGAAGGGGAGCGGCGGAGGTTTTCGAGGTTGGAGTAGCAACGGGCGGATGGGCGAACTGCCCCTGTTTCCCCTGCTTATAAGGAGGGAGGGGGCGGACATTCCGCCTTTCCGATTAAAGAAACCACCCACGATCTCTCCCACGACGTCGCATTCAACGTGTGCCGTTAGGGGAGGGCGCGGTGGATACGGAGAAAGATACGGCGTGAACCAGGCCGCGCGTGCCCGTGCCCTGTTTTGGGCATGGCCCAACAGCGCTCGGCACCATGTATGGCCCAGGCCTGGGGGCTCCTGCCGGTGTACTAGAGTAGGGGTACCGTAGTATCCCAAACTTGTGCACGGACAGTCGCAGCGTCCCGCGGCAAGGCTTGCTGGATGACCGCCAAGGTCCTCTGTGGTTCCTTTGGAGCCACTCAAGAACAAAGTATTCAAGCCAAGTAGACAAGACCCTGGCAAGAGGAGCTTGTCGGGAAGGCCAACCAAGGCATCTCAAGGAACTTGCCGCGACGCGCCACGCGTCCCGGCAAGGCCCGGTGAGCGACAAGCTCCCGGACGTGGCAAGACAACGACCGCGGCAAGGCACTTGCCGCGGCAAGCTTCCACTATGTAGCCGCGCTCCAGTGCACCCACCAACATGTCGCTCTGGGACCCTTCCAGGCGTACGTGGCGGGAGGCTGTGCAGCCAGCGGTACCCGGTGGCAAGCGGCACTGACAAGATCGCCATCGTGGCGAGCGGTGGCGTCCCTGACGGTCCCTTTTTACACTGTTTGGGCAACATAGACGGGCATTTAATGCCTTTGTCCCCTGCCGTCAGGGTTAGGTACGGTACACTGTACAAGTAGTTGTACCAACTACAACACTTTTCCATTTTTACCCTTGTTTACGTTGCCACCTGTCGGTGACCCCTTGAGCATATAAAAGGAGGCCCATGTGCAACGTAGAGGGGGGTTCGAGGCAGAAGAACACTCACGCTCGGTCTCGTTAGCTGCTAGGGTGTACTATAGCACTCAGCGCTCCCGAGCCAAGAACTCAATACAAACCACAAAGCAGGAGTAGGGTTTTACGCATCCGTGCGGCCCGAACCTGGGTAAACTGCTCATGTGCTTCGCCTCGATCTGCTCTTCGTGCGATCTCCGCCCCCGCCGAACCGAAAGGGACTCGGTCCGCCGGTCCCATAGGTGTTCGTGGATCAGTTTCCCCGACACTACGGTATGCGGGAGTTGTGTAGGATCGAAGAAGGTGAGAGTGTCTAGAGGGGGGGGGGATTAGACTACTCGACAAGATAAAAATTCTGTCTTTTATCAAGGACAGATTTTGGCAGTTTTTGCATAACACACAAGTCAAGTAGCACACTACACATGCAATTCTAGAGTATGGGCAGCGGAAAGTAAATTGCATGAGTAGTAAAGAGAGGTGGAGAAGATCAAACGCAATTTGGAGACGCAATGATTTTTCCCGTGGTTCCGATAGGTAGTGCTATCGTACATCCACGTTGATGGAGACTTCAACCCACGGAGGGTAACGGTTGGGCGAGTCCACGGAGGGCTCCACCCACGAAGGGTCCACGAAGAAGCAACCTTGTCTATTCCATCATGGCCTACGCCCACGGAGGGCTAGCCTTACTCGGGGTAGATCTTCACGAAGTAGGCGATCTCCTTGCCCTTACAAACTTCTTGGTTCAACTCCACATCTCGAAGACGGAGGCTCCCAAGCGACACCTAACCAATCTAGGAGGCACCACCCTCCAAAAGGTAATAGATGTTGTTGATGATGATGAACTCCTTGCTCTTGTGCTTCAAATGATAATCTCCCCAACACTCAACTCTCCTCACTGATATGGCTGTGGTGGAAGAAAGGATTGAGTGGAAAGCAACTTGGGAAGGCTAGAAATCAAGTTTTATATGGTAGGAATGGAATAACTTGATCTCAACACAAGGGTAGGTAGTTCTCTTCTCAGAAAGTGTAAGGTAGGAGTGGTAGTACTTTCTGATGGCTCTCTCCACAAATGAAGAGGGGGTGGAGGGGTATATATAGCCTCCACACAAAATCCAACCGTTACACACATAATTGAGCAATCTCGGTGAGACCGAAGTGAAAACTCGGTCAGACCGAAAGTTCAAATATAGTGAACGTTGGGGTTTTCGGTGGGACCGAAAATACCATCTCGGTGAGACCGAAAGTGTAAATAATATGAACGTTGGAGTTTTCGGTGGGACCGAGAAAGAAAACTCGGTTAGACCGATTTGAGAAAAGACAGGAACATGCCAGTATCGGTGAGACCGGAAATGCAATATCGGTGAGACCGATTTGAGCCAAGACAGAAGCTTGCCAATCTCGGTGAGACCGATAATGCAAACTCGGTTATTCCGATATGATGTCAAATGGTTACAGAAGGTTGGCAGTCCAAATTTCGGTGAGACCGATCTCAAACTCGGAATGACCGATTTTTCTAGGGTTTGGAATATGGCTGAAGTGGTTCATCTCGGTGGGACTGAGTTGGAAGAATCGGTTTGTCCGAGATTAATTATGAGTGTGTATAGAAGTGAAAGGTGCTGATAGTTGAAGGAGATATATCACTAAGCACTTGAGCAACCAGATCATCAACACAACCTCATCCCCTTTTAATAGTATTGGCTTTTCCTATGGACTCAATGTGATCTTGGATCACTAAACCAAAAATGGAGTCTTGAGCTTTTGCCAATGCTTGCCTTAGCATTTGAGGGGTCCACTTCTTCAGTCATCTTGCCATTCCAATGTGATTGGATTTCCTGAAACATACTTGATAAAAGCATTAGTCCAACCACAAAGTATGTTGTCATTAATTACCAAAACCACCCAGGGAGCAAATGTGCTTTCAATCTCCCCCTTTTTGGTAATTGATGGCAACACACTAAAATCACACTAAACAAGACATCAAAGCTTATTGAAAGAAGGACAGAATTATCACGAAAGCTTTGACAAGCATGTAGTACACAAGCTCCCCCTACAAGTGTGCAAGATTTTCATAGATTTTGGTTTTGGACTACCACAAGCACACAAGAGAGATAAGCAAGATGTGCTACATGCAGCTTGGCTATATGCATCAGAGCAGATGAAAGGAAGTGAATGATAATGCATATGTGCATGGTGATTTCTTGCAAACAAGTATTCACAAGCAAGTCACCATCATGCACATTCTGCAAGGTGCATATACTTACCTTGAGGTTCCTTGGCATTGTACCTGAAGGGATAAACTTGGGAAAACAAGGTTAGATAACACAAGAGTATTCCTTCAACCAATTGCAAGAACATCAAGAGTACCAAGCCAGGGAGGACATGTATAAAGAGTGTCTCATATTGAGCACAGGCTTGAATCAGCAAACATGTCTCCGAAACTAAAAGATTTTCAATGAACTCTGAGAGATTTTGCTTTCCATAAGATATCAATTGTGAAGATTCCTCTCCCTTTGAGTTCTCTCAGAACAGGGGTTTGATGGAAAGAGCAAAATCAAAAGAATGATGCCAATTGAGAATGAATCCAATGTGAAACACGGCAAAGCTTTGATGTGATTCTCTCCCCCTTAAGATAAGATTGCTTTTCTTCTCCCCCTAAGTCTCTTCTCCCCCTACTCCCTCTAAGTCTTCTCCCCCTTTGACATCAAGTGCCGAAAAGGACAGCAAACTAGGTAGGGCAGGAAAGATGGAAAGAAAGAAAGAAGTGGGATCCTTAAGAATCACAACAGGGCAAATAAGAACATTCATAGAGAAACAATTTGAATTTAAATTTGAGTCTTCTCCCCCTTAAGATTTAAATTTGAGTGGAGCTGCAGAAGTTGATGTCCTGGAAGATAAATCGGTGACACCGAATTAGTTTAAATCGGTGACGCCGAGTTTAATTCCAAGGAAATGCAGAAATAATTCAGCTCACTTTGTGAGGAATGTTTCAAAACATTTGCAATGAATTTGTAAAAGATTTTCGGGGAATTGATTAGAGCCAGAATGATATTCACAAAGACAGAAGAAATAGAAAAAAAAGGATTCCTAGATGAAGTTTTTTTTGTGTAAAGAAAACTCAATGAGAGAACATAAGAGAAAACAGAAAGACTCCAAAACAAATATACTTCATCTAGATAAAGGTCGGCGACAAAATCACCTATGTTTGAGTATATTGACTTAGGAATCAAATGAGGACATTTGATCATAGGTCATACTCATCATTTAAGCTCAAAATGGGGTTGCCATTTTTCGATTAAGCATTTGATGTGATCACATCTTATGAAGCTGCTTGTACTCATGACTTTCAGCAAAGCTTCCTTAAAGATGTGAACAACATACCTTGGGCTTGTTGTTGCTTTACTCATGTAGGTAAGCTTGATGTAGGTGCTCATTGAATGTGAAGTTGGAGCGCCATTTCTACTTGTGTAGTTCATCTTCCTACATGGGTTAGGCAAGCAAGGAAATACTCAAAAATATCCAAGATGACAAGAGTGAAATACTAGATGTATAAGATGTCAAAAAGGATATGTGGAATTTTGTTCCTTGAACTCAACATCCCAAAGGGCTAGATACTTGGTCAATGACAAGATTACTCATGATTTGAGTGTGTGGTAATCTTGTGGAATGTAGATCATCCAAGTACCTGCAAGGAGTTAGATGCAATACAAGGAGGCAAATGTGTCCAAGACATATGATCATCATCATAAGAGAAATATCAAGGATTAGTCAAGAGGCTCATGCCTTGCATGCATCAATGGAGTTTTCACTCCAAGTTTGAAGCATCAATGATGTTCAACTCACTCCTCAAGCGACAAAACACTTTCTCATCAAGAGGTTTTGTAAAGATATCAGCAAGTTGTTTGTCAGTACGAACATGCTTAAGATTAATGTCACCCTTGGCAATATGATCACGAATAAAATGGTGACGAACTTCAATATGCTTTGTTCGAGAGTGTTGCACTGGATTGTGTCCAATCTTGATTGCACTCTCATTGTCACAAAGCAAGGGAACACGTCTCACATGTATCCCATAATCCTTAAGCGTTTGTGTCATCCATAGTAATTGAGCACAGCACGAACCAGCAGCAATATATTCTGCTTCGGCAGTGGATAAGGATACCGAATTTTGTTTCTTGGAGGACCAAGATACAAGGGATCGACCAAGGAATTGACATGTACCCGAAGTTGACTTTCTATCAACCTTGTCACCGGCATAGTCCGAGTCGGAATAGCCAACAAGATCGAAAGAGGCCCTCTTAGGATACCAAATGCCAAAGTTTGGTGTGTGTATCAAGTATCTCACTATCCTTTTAACAGCTTTAAGATGACATTCTTTAGGGGCAGCTTGATATCGCGCACACATGCATACACTCAACATTATGTCAGGACGAGAAGCACAAAGATATAGTAGAGAACCAATCATAGAATGGTAAACCCTTTGATCAACGGGTTCTCCATCTTTTGTCAAGTCATTGTGTCCACTAGTAGGCATGGGGGTACTCATACCTTTGCTTTCTTGCATGTTGAACTTCTTGAAGAGATCCTTGGTGTACTTTGTTTGTGAGACAAAGGTACCCTCCTTAGATTGCTTGATTTGCAACCCAAGGAAGAACTTGAGTTCACTCATCATGGACATCTCATACTTCTCCGACATGAGCTGTCCAAACTTCTTACTAAAATGAGGGTTAGTTGAACCAAAGATAATATCATCAACATATATTTGGCACACAAATAGTTCACCATTAACCCTTTTTGTGAACAGCGTTGAGTCTATCTTTCCAATTTCAAAGCCTTTTTCAAGAAGAAAGCTAGTTAAGCATTTGTACCAAGCTCTAGGAGCTTGTTTAAGACCATAAAGAGCTTTATGCAACTTGTAAACATGATTAGGCTTTTTGGGATTCACAAAACCGGGAGGTTGTTTCACAAATACTTCCTCCTCAATTTCACCATTTAGGAAAGCACTTTTGATATCCATTTGATAGAGAGTAATATCATGGTGATTGGCATAGGCAAGAAGAATGCGAATGGACTCAAGTCTAGCAACGGGGGCATAGGTCTCACCATAGTCCATACCTTCGACTTGTGTGTAACCTTGAGCTACGAGACGAGCCTTGTTGCGGATGACTTGTCCATCTTCATCTTGCTTGTTCCGAAACACCCATTTGGTTCCAATGATGTTTTGATCATCGTTGGGCTTCTCTACCAAAGTCCATACCTTGTTCCTCTCGAAGTTGTGTAGTTCTTCGTGCATAGCGTTCACCCAATCCGGGTCTTCAAGTGCTTCTTCTACCTTCATAGGTTCAACACTAGAGATAAATGAGTAATGCTCACAAAAGTTAGCTAAGCGAGTTTTAGAGCGAGTAATTCTCCCGGAGTTGATGTCGTTCATCATTTGTTCCACGGGATGATTCTTCTTGACTCTTGCTCGAACTCGGGATAGCTTTTGTTGAGGTTGTGGCTGACCTTCCTCATCATCTTCATCTTCCTCTTCTTCTTCTTCATTGTTGTTGGTGTTGCCTTGAGGCGGTGGAGAAGGAGGTTGTGGTGGATCTTCTTGTTGCGCTTCCTCATCTTGGTGAGTTCCACTTGTGGAGGCCTCCATGTTGCCTTGAGGTTCATCTCGCCGTGAGGTAGGTGGCTCCACATATGTAGATGAGGTACTCTCCTTCACTTCCATGGGATGGATCTTTCCAATAGATAAATCTTGGATAGCTTCCGATGGGTCCTTGTCTCCTACATCAATAGGCATTTGCTCTACTTGCGAGCCATTAGATTCATCAAACTTCACGTCTACCGTCTCTTCAACCTTTCGGGTGAAATTATTGTAGACACGGTAGGTGTGGGAGTTTGATCCATAACCAAGAAGAAAGCCTTCATGAGATTTAGGAGCAAATTTAGACCGACGATTCTTATCAAGGATATAGCATTTTGAACCAAAGACACGAAAGTATCCCACTTGGGGTTTGTTACCGGTGAGAAGCTCGTATGATGTCTTGCCGAGGAGCTTATGAAGATAAAGCCTGTTGATAGCATGACAAGCTGTCTCGACCGCTTCTCCCCAAAAATGCTTCGGTGTCTTGTATTCATCAAGCATCGTTCTTGCCATCTCTATGAGCGTTCGGTTCTTCCTCTCAACAACTCCATTTTGTTGAGGAGTGTACGTAGCCGAGAACTCATGTAGAATTCCTTCCTCATCGAGAAAAGAGTCTACATTGGCGTTCTTGAACTCCGTTCCATTGTCACTCCGAACTTTCTTGATCTTCACCTCAAATTGATTTTGGGCCTTTTTGGCAAAGGTTTTGAAGATTCTTTGAACCTGCGATTTATCATCAAGGAAAAATACCCACGTAAATCTGGAATAATCATCAACTATGACTAGACCAAAGGAGTTACCACCAAGGCTTTTGTAAGCATTGGGACCGAAGAGATCCATATGAAGAAGCTCAAGCGGTCTCCTTGTGGTCATGATGTTTTTCACGAGATGACTTCCACCAACTTGTTTTCCTGCTTGACAAGCACTACAAAGTCTATCTTTGTCAAAGAGAACATCTTTAACACCAAGAATATGATCACCTTTGATCAGCTTATCTAGATTACGCATACCAACATGTCCTAGCCTTCTATGCCATAACCAACCTTTAGAGGATTTAGCAATGAAACAAGCTCTTGGTTGGGCTTTCTTAGTGAAATCAACAATATATAGATCACCTCTACGGATACCAGTAAAAGCCATGTTTTGATTATCACGACGAAAGACTTGGCAATCTACTTTGGTGAATAGCACATTGAATCCAAAGTCAGCTAATCTAGACACGGAAAGTAAATTGTATCCAAGAGATTCTACAAGCATGACATTTTGAATAGAGCTATCATGAGATATGGCCACCTTACCAAGGCCAAGTACCTTACCCTTGGAGTTGTCTCCAAAAGTCACATACTTGCGTGGGCCATCGTTTTTTTGCAAGCTCTCGAAACATGTCTTTGTCTCCGGTCATGTGGTCGGTGCATCCACTATCAAGAATCCACTCTTTTCCGCCGGACATGTAGTCTCTCATATTTGCCATAAGATTGAGACTCTTCATGACCTTGTCTAGCTCGGTGTCCGAATCGGAGTAATCATCATCTTGCTCATGCTCATCATCATATTGACCCATAGATTGTTCATCATCAACACCTAGGTCAATTTGATAAGTACTTGCATTAGTTTGGTCAATGTGACAATAATCTTCGGAATGCAGTGCAATAGCATTTCTAACTATAACATTGATAAGACCGGGATCACCCTTCTTTTTCATAAGATCACGAAGCTCAAAGAAGCATTTATCAAAGTTGGGATCATTGGGGTGCAACTTATCAAATTCAATAGTCTTGTGTAGAATTTCATCAAGACTTCTCAAAGAGTAGTCCGGATAAAGTTCTTCCAAGAATTTCCACATAGCATAGGCGCACTCAAAGTTTGTAACAAGATTAAGCAAGTCATCGGGTAACCCTTTAATGATAAGATTTACAGTCCTTAGGTTACGAAGCAAATCAAGCTCTTCATCCATGGTAGGGTGCAAGGGGTCAAAAGGAGGCACATAAGGGGTCTCAACATATTTGCACAAATTGTACATCTTAAAGATACTAAGCATTTCAGACCTCCAAGAGTTATAGAACCTTCCATTAAGAACAGGCACTCTATGGCTAACACTCCCAACCGTAGACACGTCCATCTTCCTCCAATGGTGTGTAAACCAAAGCAATGGAGACCAAAGCTCTGATACCAATTGTAGGATCGAAGAAGGTGAGAGTGTCTAGAGGGGGGGGGTTAGACTACTCGACAAGATAAAAATTCTGTCTTTTATCAAGGACAGATTTTGGCAGTTTTTGCATAACACACAAGTCAAGTAGCACACTACACATGCAATTCTAGAGTATGGGCAGCGGAAAGTAAATTGCACGAGTAGTAAAGAGAGGTGGAGAAGATCAAACGCAATTTGGAGACGCAATGATTTTTCCCGTGGTTCCGATAGGTAGTGCTATCGTACATCCACGTTGATGGAGACTTCAACCCACGGAGGGTAACGGCTGCGCGAGTCCACGGAGGGCTCCACCCACGAAGGGTCCACGAAGAAGCAACCTTGTCTATTCCATCATGGACTACGCCCACGGAGGGCTAGCCTTACTCGGGGTAGATCTTCACGAAGTAGGCGATCTCCTTGCCCTTACAAACTTCTTGGTTCAACTCCACATCTCGAAGACGGAGGCTCCCAAGCGACACCTAACCAATCTAGGAGGCACCACCCTCCAAAAGGTAATAGATGTTGTTGATGATGATGAACTCCTTGCTCTTGTGCTTCAAATGATAATCTCCCCAACACTCAACTCTCCTCACTGATATGGCTGTGGTGGAAGAAAGGATTGAGTGGAAAGCAACTTGGGAAGGCTAGAAATCAAGTTTCATATGGTAGGAATGGAATAACTTGATCTCAACACAAGGGTAGGTAGTTCTCTTCTCAGAAAGTGTAAGGTAGGAGTGGTAGTACTTTCTGATGGCTCTCTCCACGAATGAAGAGGGGGTGGAGGGGTATATATAGCCTCCACACAAAATCCAACCGTTACACACATAATTGAGCAATCTCGGTGAGACCGAAGTGAAAACTCGGTCAGACCGAAAGTTCAAATATAGTGAACGTTGGGGTTTTCGGTGGGACCGAAAATACCATCTCGGTGAGACCGAAAGTGTAAATAATATGAACGTTGGAGTTTTCGGTGGGACCGAGAAAGAAAACTCGGTTAGACCGATTTGAGAAAAGACAGGAACATGCCAGTATCGGTGAGACCGGAAATGCAATATCGGTGAGACCGATTTGAGCCAAGACAGAAGCTTGCCAATCTCGGTGAGACCGATAATGCAAACTCGGTTATTCCGATATGATGTCAAATGGTTACAGAAGGTTGGCAGTCCAAATTTCGGTGAGACCGGTCTCAAACTCGGAATGACTGATTTTTCTAGGGTTTGGAATATGGCTGAAGTGGTTCATCTCGGTGGGACTGAGTTGGAAGAATCAGTTTGTCCGAGATTACTTATGAGTGTGTATAGAAGTGAAAGGTGCTGATAGTTGAAGGAGATATATCACTAAGCACTTGAGCAACCAGATCATCAACACAACCTCATCCCCTTTTAATAGTATTGGCTTTTCCTATGGACTCAATGTGATCTTGGATCACTAAACCAAAAATGGAGTCTTGAGCTTTTGCCAATGCTTGCCTTAGCATTTGAGGGGTCCACTTCTTCAGTCATCTTGCCATTCCAATGTGATTGGATTTCCTGAAACATACTTGATAAAAGCATTAGTCCAACCACAAAGTATGTTGTCATTAATTACCAAAACCACCCAGGGAGCAAATGTGCTTTCAAGTTGCATAATCTCATAGTCATAGGAACATGTATAAGTCATGAAGAAAGCAATAGCAGTAAAACTAAACGATCATAGTGCTAAGCTAGCGGATGGGTCTAGTCCATCACATCGTTCTCCTAATGATGTGATCCCGTTGATCAAATGACAACTCATGTCTATGGCTAGGAAACATAGCCATCTTTGATCAATGAGCTAGTCTAGTAGAGGCATACTAGGGACATAATGTTTTGTCTATGTATTCACACATGTACTAAGTTTCCGGTTAATACAATTCTAGCATGAATAAAAGATATTTATCATGATGTAAGGGAATACAAATAACATCTTTATTATTTCCTCTAGGGCATATTTCCTTCAGTCTCCCACTTGAACTAGAATCAATAATCTAGATTACAAAGTAATGACCCAAACACCCATGGAGTCTTGGCGCTGATCATGTTTTGCCCGTGGAAGAGGCTTAGTTAACGGGTCTGCAACATTCAGATCCGTATGTATCTTACAAATCTCTATGTCTCCCTCCTTGTCTAGATCGCGGATGGAATTGAAGCGTCTCTTGATGTGCTTTGTTCTCTCGTTAAACCTGGATTCCTTCGCCAAGGCTATTGCTCCAGTGTTGTCACAGAAGATTTTCATTGGACCCGATGCACTAGGTATTACACCTAGATCGGATATGAACTCCTTCATCCAGACTCCTTCATTTGCTGCTTCTGAAGCAGCTATGTATTCCGCTTCACATGTAGATCCCGCCACGACGCTCTGCATGGAACTGCACCAACTGACAGCTCCACCATTCAATAAAAATACATATCCGATTTGTGACTTAGAGTCATGCGGATCAGTGTCAAAGATAGAATCGACGTAACCGTTTACGACGAGCTCTTTGTCACCTCCATACACGAGAAACATATCATTTGTCCTTTTTAGGTATTTCAGGATGTTCTTGACCGCTGTCCAGTGATCCACTCCTGGATTACTTTGGTACCTCCCTACTAGACTTATAGCAAGGCACACATCAGGTCTGGTACACAGCATTGCATACATGATAGATCCTATGGCTGAGGCATAGGGAATGACTTTCATTTTCTCTCTATCTTCTGCAGTGGTCGGGAATTGAGTCTAACTCAACTTCATACCTTGTAGCACAGGCAAGAACCCTTTCTTTAACTGATCCATTTTGAACTTCTTCAAAACTTTAGCAAGGTATGTGCTTTGTGAAAGTCCAATTAAGCGTCTTGATCTATCTCTATAGATCTTGATGCCTAATATGTAAGCAGCTTCACCGAGGTCTTTCATTGAAAAAATCTTATTCAAATATCCTTTTATGCTATCCATAAATTCTACATTATTTCCAATCAACAATATGTCATCCACATATAATATCAGAAATGCTATAGAGCTCCCACTCACTTTTTTGTAAATACAGGCTTCTCCAAAAGTCTGTATAAAACCATATGCTTTGATCACCTCATCAAAGCGTATATTCCAACTCCGAGATGCTTGCACTAGTCCATAGATGGATCGCTGGAGCTTGCATACTTTGTTAGCTCCTTTTGGATCGACAAAACCTTTTGGTTGCATCATATACAACTCTTCTTTGAGATATCCATTCAGGAATGCAGTTTTGACATCCATTTGCCAGATTTCATAATCATAAAATGCGGCAATTGCTAACATGATTCGGACAGACTTAAGCATTGCTACAGGTGAGAAAGTCTCATCATAGTCAACCCCTTGAACTTGTCGAAACCCTTTAGCAACAAGTCGAGCTTTGTAAACAGTAACATTACCATCTGCGTCGGTCTTTCTCTTGAAGATCCATTTATTTTCGATGGCTTGTCGATCATCGGGCAGTCAACCAAAGTCAACACTTTGTTCTCATACATGGATCCCATCTCAGATTTCATGGCCTCAAGCCATTTTGCGGAATCTGGGCTCATCATCGCTTCCTCATAGTTCGTAGGTTCATCATGGTCTAGTAACATGACTTCCAGAACTGGGTTGCCGTACCACTCTGGTGCGGAACATACTCTCGTTGATCTACGACGTTCAGCAGAAACTTGATCTGAAGTTTCCTGATCATCATCATTAGCTTCCTCACTAATTGGTGTAGGAATCACTGGAACTAGTTTCTGTGATGTTCCACTTTCCAATTCGGGAGAAGGTACAATTACCTCATCAAGTTCTACTTTCCTCCCACTCACTTCTTTCGAGAGAAACTCCTTCTCTAGAAAGGATCCATTCTTAGCAACGAATATCTTGCCTTCGGATCTGTGATAGAAGGTGTACCCAACAGTCTCTTTTGGGTATCCTATGAACACGCATTTCTCCGACTTGGGTTCGAGCTTATCAGGTTGAAGCTTTTTCACATAAGCATCGCAGCCCCAAACTTTAAGTAACGACAACTTTGGTTTCTTGCCAAACCATAGTTCATAAGGCGTCGTCTCAACAGATTTAGATGGTGCCATATTTAATGTGAATGTAGCTATCTTTAAAGCATAACCCCAAAACAATAGTGGTGAATCGGTAAGAGACATCATAGATCGCACCATATCCAATAAAGTATGGTTACGACGTTCGGACACACCATTACACTATGGTGTTCCGAGTGGCGTGAGTTGTCAAACTATTCCACATTGTTTCAAATGAAGACCAAACTCATAACTCAAATATTCACCTCCACGATCAGATCGCAGAAACTTTATTTTCTTGTTACGATGATTCTCTACTTCACTCTGAAATTCTTTTAACTTTTCAAATGTTTCAGACTTGTGCTTTATTAAGTAGATATACCCATATCTGCTCAAATCATCAGTGAAGGTCAGAAAATAACGATACCCGCCGCGAGCTTCAACACTCACTGGTCCGCATACATCAGTATGTATGATTTCCAACAAATCTGTTGCTCGCTCCACAGTTCCGGAGAACGGAGTTTTAGTCATCTTGCTCATAAGGCATGGTTCGCAAGCACCAAGTGATTCCAAAATTCCATCATTATGGAGTTTCTTCATGCGCTTTACACCGATATGACCTAAACGGCAGTGCCACAAATAGGTTGCACTATCATTATTAACTTTACATCTTTTGGCTTCAATATTATGAATATGTGTATCACTACAATCGAGATCCAACAAAAATAGACCACTCTTCAAGGGTGCATGACCATAAAAGATATTATTCATAAAAATAGAACAACCATTATTCTCTGATTTAAATGAATAACCGTCTCGCAACAAACAAGATCCAGATATAATGTGCATGCTCAATGCTGACACCAAATAACAATTATTTAGGTCTAAAACTAATCCTGAAGGTAGATGTAGAGGTAGCGTGCCGACGGCGATCACATCGACTTTGGAACCATTTCCCACGCGCATCGTCACCTCGTCCTTAGCCAATCTTCATTTAATCTGTAGTCCCTGTTTCGAGTTACAAATATTAGCAACTGAACCGGTATCAAATACCCAGGTACTACTACGAGAATTAGTAAGGTACACATCAATAACATGTATATCACATATACCTTTGTTCACCTTGCCATCCTTCTTATCCGCCAAATACTTGGGGCAGTTCCGCTTCCAGTGTCCAGTCCCTTTGCAGAAGAAGCACTCAGTATCAGGCTTGGCTCCAGACTTGGGTTTCTCCGCGGGAGTAGAAACTGTCTTGCTATTCTTCTTGAAGTTCCCCTTCTTTCCCTTGCCCTTTTTCTTGAAACTAGTGGTCTTGTTAACCATCAACACTTGATGCTCCTTTTTGATTTCTACCTCCGCAACTTTGAGCATAGCAAAGAGGTCGGGAATTGTCTTCTGCATCCCTTGCATATTATAGTTCATCACGAAGCCTTTATAGCTTGGTGGCAGTGATTGAAGAACTCTATCAATAACACTATCCTCATCAACTTTGCAACCAAGTTGAGTCATATGATTGTAGTACCCAGACATTCTGAGCAAGTGTTCACTGATAGGACTATTCTCCTCCATCTTGCAGCTATAGAACTTATTGGAAATCTCATATTTCTCAATCCGGGAATTTGCTTGAAATATCAACTTCAACTCCTGGAACATCTCATATGGTCCATGACGTTCAAAACGTCGTTGAAGTCCCGGTTCTAAGCCATAAAGCATGGCACACTAAACTATCGTGCAGTCATCAGACCGCATCTGCCAGACGTTCAAAGCGTCTACATTAGCGGGAGGGGGCTTGTCACCTAGCGGTGCTTCAAGGACATAATTCTTCTGTGCAGCAATGACGATAATCCTCAAGTTACGGACCCAGTCCGTGTAATTGCTACCATCATCTTTCAACTTAGCTTTCTCTTGGAATGCATTAAAATTCAAAGGAACGGTAGCACGAGCCATTGATCTACAACAATATAGATATGCAAAAACTATCAGGACTAAGTTCATGATAAATTAAAGTTCAATTAATCATATTACTTAAGAATTCCCACTTAGATAGACATCCCTCCGGTCATCTAAATGATCACATGATCGAAATCAACTAAACCATGTCCGATCATCACGTGAGATGGAGTAGTTTCAATGGTGAACATCTTATGTTGATCATATCTACTATATGTTTCACGCTCGACCTTTCGGTCTCCAGTGTTTCGAGGCCATATCTGCATATGCTAGGCTCGTCAAGTTTAACACGAGTATTTTGCGTGTGCAAAACTGGCTTACACCCGTTGTATTTGAACGTAGAGGTTATCACACCCGATCATCACGTGGTGTCTCGGCACGATGAACTTTCGCAACGGTGCATACTCAGGGAGAACACGTATACCTTGAAATTTTGTAAGGGATCATCTTATAATGCTACCGCCGTACTAAGCAAAATAAGAAGCATAATAAGATAAACATCACATGCAATCAAAATATGTGACATGATATGGCCATCGTCATCTTGTGCTTTTGATCTCCATCTCCAAAGCACCTTCATGATCACCTTCGTCACCGGCGCGACACATTGATCTCCATCGTAGCATCGTTGTCGTCTCGCCAACTATTGCTTCTACGACTATCGCTACCGCTTAGTGATAAAGTAAAGCAATTACATGGCGGTTGCATTTCATACAACAAAGCGACAACCATATGGCTCCTGCCAGTTGTCGATAACATTACAAAACATGATCATCTCATACAAAACCGTATAACTCATCATGTCTTGACCATATCACATCACAACATGGCCTGCAAAAACAAGTTAGACGTCCTCTACTTTGTTGTTGCAAGTTTTACGTGGCTGCTACGGGCTTAGCAAGAACCGTTCTTACCTACGCATACAAAACCACAACGATGTTTCGTCAAGTATGTGCTGTTTTAACCTTCACAAGGACCGGGCGTAGCCACACTCGATTCAGCTAAAGTGAGAGAGACAGACACCCGCCAGTCACCTTTAAGCAACAAGTGCTCATAACGGTGAAACCAGTCTCGCGTAAGCGTACGCGTAATGTCGGTCCGGGCCGCTTCATCTCACAATACCGCCGAAGCAAAGTATGACATGCTGGTAAGCAGTATGACTAGTATCGCCCGCAACTCATTGTGTTCTACTCGTGCATATCATCTACGCATAGGCCTGGCTCTGATACCACTGTTGGGGAATGTAGTATTTTAAAATTTTCCTACGATCACGCAAGATCTATCTACCAGATGCATATCAACGAGAGGGGAGAGTGTGTCTACGTACCCTCGTAGACCGGGAGTGGAAGCGTCAAGTGACGTGGTTGATGTAGTCGAACTTCTTTGCGATCCAACCGATCAAGCACCAAACGTACGACACCTCCTTGTTCAGCACACGTTCAGCTTGATGACGTCCCACGAGCTCTTGATCCAGCTGAGCTTCACGGGAGAGTTTTGTCAGCACGATGGCATGGTGACGGATATGATGAAGTTACCGGCGCATGGCTTCGCCTAAGCACTGCGAAAGTATGACTGAGGTGTGTTTCTGTGGAGGGGGGCACCGCACATGGTTGGGAGAGATCAACTGATCAACTTGTGTGTTCTAGGGTGCCCCCCTACCCCCGTATATAAAGGAGCAAGGGGAGGGGCCAGCCAGCCCCCTATGGCGCGCCAGGAGAGGCAATCCTACTAGGAATAGGATTCCAATCCTATTCCTAGTAGGAGTCCACCAAGAAGGAGAGAGGGGGAAGGAAGGAGAGGGAGAGGTGGCGCCCCCAATCCTAGTCCAACTCAGATTCCCTAGTGGGGCGCCGGACAGCCTCTATGGGCTGCCTCTCTTCTTTCCTCAAAGCCCACTATGGACCATACTCCCTCGTAGGGGGTTCCGGTAACCCCCTCCAGCAATCCGGTTAAATCCGAAACTTTTCCGGAACACTTCCGGCGTCCGAATATAGTCGTCAAATATATCAATCTTTATGTCTCGGACATTCCGAGACTCCTTGTCATGTCCGTGATCTCATCCGGGACTCCGAACTACCTTTGGTACATCAAAACCCATAAACTCATAATACCGATCGTCATCAAACGTTAAGCGTGCGGACCCTACGGGTTCGAGAACTATGTAGACATGACCAAGACTCATCTCTGGTCAATAACCAATAGCGGAACCTGGATGCTGATATTGGTTCCTACATATTCTTAGAAGATCCTTATCGGTCATACCGCATAACAACATACGTTGTTCCTTTTGTCATCGGTATGTTACTTGCCCGAGATTCGATCGTCGGTATCTCTATACCTAGTTCAATCTCGTTACCAACAAGTCTATTTACTCGTTCCGTAATACATCATCTCATGACTAACTCATTAGTCATTTGCTTGCAAGGCTTATTATGATGTGCATTACCGAGAGGGCCCAGAGATACCTCTCCGACACTCGAAGTGACAAATCCTATTCTTGATCTATGCCAACACCGTGAATACTTTCGGAGACACCTATAGAGCATCTTTATGATCACCCAGTTACGTTGTGACATTTGATTGCACACAAGGTCTTCCTATGGTATTCGGGAGTTGCATAATCTCATAGTCATAGGAACATGTATAAGTCATGAAGAAAGCAATAGCAGTAAAACTAAACGATCATAGTGCTAAGCTAACGGATGGGTCTAGTCCATCACATCATTCTCCTAATGATGTGATCCCGTTGATCAAATGACAACTCATGTCTATGGCTAGGAAACATAGCCATCTTTGATCAATGAGCTAGTCTAGTAGAGGCATACTAGGGACATACTGTTTTGTCTATGTATTCACACATGTACTAAGTTTCCCGTTAATACAATTCTAGCATGAATAAAAGACATTTATCATGATGTAAGGAAATACAAATAACATCTTTATTATTGCCTCTAGGGCATATTTCCTTCAAATGTATCTATAATTTTTCATTGTTCCATGCTATTATATTATCAACTTTGGATGTTTGATATGCATTAATATGCTTTTTTATATTATTTTTGGGACTAACTTATTAACCCAATGCCCAGTGCCAGTTTTTGTTTTTTCTTGCACCGCCTAGGGGGCGTGCCCCCTAGTCTTGTGGGCCCCTCAGGAGTCCCCTGCACCGCCTCTGAGCTCTATAAATAGCCAAATATTCCAGAAACCCTGGAGGAGTCACCAAAAATATTTTTCCACCACCGCAAGTTTTTGTTCCCGTGAGATCCCATCTTGGGGCCTTTTTGGTACTCTGCCAGAGGGGGATCCGATCACAGAGGGCATCTACATCAATCTACTGCCCCTCCGATGATGCGTGAGTAGTTTACCACAGACCTACGGGTCCATAGCTAGTATCTAGATGGATTCTTCCCTCTCTTTGAACTTCAGTACAATGTTCTCCTCGATGTTCTTGGAGATCTATTCAATGTAATATTCTTTCGTGGTGTGTTTGTTGAGATCCGATGATTTGTGGATTTATGATCAGATCATCTTCGGATATTATTTGAGTCTTCTCTGAACACTATTATGCATGAGTAAGATAGCTTTATATTTCTCTTCGATCTATTGATTTGGTTTGGCCAACTAGATTGTTTTTTCTTGCAACGGGAGAGGTGCTTTGTGATGGTTTCAATCTTGCGGTGTCCTCACCCAGTGTCGGAAAGGGTAGCGAGGGACGTATTGTATTGTTGAATTAAGGATAAGAAGATGGGGTTTACATCATATTGCGTGAGTTTATCCCTCTACATCATGTCCTCTTGCTTAAGGCGTTACTTTGTTTTTATGAAATTAATACTCTAGATGCATGCTGGATAGCGGTCGATGAGTGGAGTAATAGTAGTAGATGCAGGCATGAGTCGGTCTACTTGTCACCGATGTGATGCCTATATTCATGATCATTGCCTTAGATGTCGTCATAACTTTGCGCTTTTCTATCAGTTACTCAACGGTAATTTGTTTACCCACCGTATGCTTTCTTCTAGAGTGAAGCCTCTAGTGAAACCTATGGCCCCCGGGTCTATTTTCCATCATATATTTTCATATCTATAAAACCAAAAACTTAAAAATATTTTGCTGCAATTATTTTGTGTTCACTATATCTTGCCTTTTACTTTTATTTTAAATCTATCTCTATCAGATCTCGCTCTTGCAAGTGATCATGAAGGGATTGACAATCCCTTTTACGCGTTGTGTGCAAGTGTTTGTTAGTTTTTGCAGGTGCATAGATTGGGGACTTGCTTGTGCCTCCTACTGGATTGATACCTTGGTTCTCAACTAAGGGAAATACTTATCTCTACTTTGTTGCATCACCCTTTCCTCTTCAAGGGAAAATCAACGCAAGCTTTAGAATTAGCAACACCCTTAAAAGCAACAAATTCTTCAATTTGTTCAATACCATAATAACTATAAACACCTTTAGCATAAGAATATAAGACTCCATTATCACTAAACTCACATTGATAGGGAAGGAGTTTCTTAGGGTCTTCAGAACAACAAGTAAAATCATGTATTTCGCATAAATTCCAAGTGTAATAACGCAAACTATTAATTTGATGCCATAAAAGTTTCCCTTTTTGAGACAAGCGATGTCTCACAAAATAAGCATGCTCATATAATGATTTTCCCTCAAGTAAGCTAGTTGGATTTTCAGCACAAGCACAAAGGGATCGAAGATGATCCATGTAAAAAACTTCAGCATCATGGTAGATATTGGGTGGTTCTTCAACCATTGGGTTAGCAAGTACAACTATTTTTTTGGTATTTGACGTTTCCTACCCATAACTATGTTGGGGAACGTAGTACTTCAAAAAATTTCCTACGATCACGCAAGATCTATCTAGGAGATGCATAGCAATGAGCGGGAGAGTGCGTCCACGTACCCTCGTAGACCGAAAGCGGAAGTGTTTAGTAATGCGGTTGATGTAGTCGAACGTCTTTGCGATCAAACCGATCCAAACATCGAACGTATGGCCCTTCCATGTTCAGCACACGTTAAGCTCGATGACGTCCCACGAACTCTTGATCCAGTTGAGTGTCGCGGGAGAGTTTCGTCAGCACGACGGCGTGGTGACGATGATGAAGTTACCGGCGCGGGGCTTCGCCTAAGCACTGCAATGATATGACCGAGGTGTGTAACTGTTGAGGGGGCACCGCACACGGCTTGCAAATCAACTTGTGTGTCTATGGGGTACCTCCTCCCCACGTATATAAAGTAGGGAGGGAGGAGGAGGCCGGCCCTAGGAGGGGTGCGCCAAGGGAGTAGGATTCCTACTCCTAGTAGGAGTAGACTTCCTCCTTTCCTAGTCCAACTAGGAGAAGGGGGGAGGAGGGGGGGAGAAGGAAGGGAGAGGGGGGCCGCGCCCCAAACCCCTTGTCCAATTCGGAGTGGGCTTGGGAGGGGCGCGCGCCACCTCCTCGCTGTTTCCTCTCCTTCCCACTAAGGCCCATTAAGGGCCATTGACTCCCCGGACGAATTCCCGCAACCCCCGGGTACTCCGAAAAATACCCGAATCACTCGGAACCTTTCTGATGTCCGAATATAGCCTTCCAATATATGAATCTTTACCTCTTGACCATTTCAAGACTCCTCGTCATGTCAGTGATCTCATCCGAGACTCCGAACAAACTTCGGTCATTAAATCACATAACTCATAATACAAATCGTCATCGAACATTAAGCGTGCGGACCCTACGGGTTCGAGAACTATGTAGACATGACCGAGACATATCTCCAGTCAATAAACAATAGCGGAACCTGGATGCTCATATTGACTCCTACATATTATACAAAGATCTTTATCGGTCAAACTGCATAACAACGTACGTTATTCCCTTTGTCATCGGTATGTTACTTGCCCGAGATTCGATCGTCGGTATCATCATACCTAGTTCAATCTCGTTACCTAAAAGTCTCTTTACACGTTCCGTAATACATCATCTCGTGACTAACTCATTAGTCGTTTTCTTGCAAGGCTTATTATGATGTGTATTACCGAGAGGGCCCAGAGATACATCTCCAACACTCGGAGTGACAAATCATATTCTTGATATATGCCAACACCACAAACACCTTCGGAGACACCTATAGAGCATCTTTATAATCACCCAGTTACGTTGTGACGTTTGATAGCACACAAGGTGTTCCTCCGGTATTCAGTAGTTGCATAATCTCATAGTCATAGGAACATGTATAAGTCATGAAAAAAGCAATAGCAGTAAAACTAAAAGATCATAGTGCTAAGCTAACGGATGGGTCTTGTCCATCACATCATTCTCCTAATGATGTGATCCCATTCATCAAATGACAGCACATGTCTATGGTTAGGAAACATAACCATCTTTGATCAACGAGCTAGTCAAGTAGAGGCATACTAGGGACACTCTGTTTTGTCTATGTATTCACACATGTACTAAGTTTCCGGTTAATACAATTGTAGCATGAATTATAAACATTTATCATGATATAAGGAAATATAAATAACTACTATATTATTGCCTCTAGGGCATATTTACTTCAGTCTCCCACTTGCACTAGAGTCAATAATCTAGTTCACATCGCCATGTGATTTAATATTGATAGTTCACATCGTTATGTGAATAACACCCACAGTTCACATCGCCATGTGACCAGCACCCAAAGGGTTTACTAGAGTCAATAATCTAGTTCACATCGCCATGTGATTAACACCCAAAGAGTACTAAGGTGTGATCATGTTTTGCTTCATGAGAGAAGTTTAGTCAGCGGGTCTGTTAAATTCAGATCCGTATGTATTTCGCAAATTTCTATGTCTACAATGCTATGCATGTAGCTACTCTAGCTAATTGCTCCCACTTTCCATACGTATCCAGATTGATACTTAGAGTCTTGTGGACTAGTGTCAAAGCTTGCATCGGCATAACTCTTTACGACGAACTCTTCATCACCTCCATAATCGAGAAACATTTCCTTAGTCATCCAGTAACTAAGGATAATTTTGACCGATGTCCGGTGATCTACTCCTGGATCACTTTTGTACCTCCTTGCCAAACTCATGGCAAGGTAAACAACAGGTTTGGTACACAGCATGGCATACTTTATAGAACCTATGGCTGAGGCATAGGGAATGAGTTACATTTTTTCTCTATCTTCTACCTTGGTCGGGTTTTGTGTCTTAGAGCATCTCCAACAGGCGCCCAAAAACTGCTCTGCGCGCTAAAATCCGAGTTTTTTGGGCGCCGGGCAGCTCCAACAGAAGCTGTAAAATAGTGCGGGCGCAAAAAAAGATTGGGCGCGCGCTGAAAAGCGCCATCAAAAGCTGCAAATTTGAGGCGCCGGATTGTGCGCGCTTCACAATTTACACTGCGTGTTTTTTTGGGCGCGCGTTTTTGGGCATCTGCTAAAGCAATGTTGGGTCCGGCGCACTAAAAGTGCTACAGTGGTGCACTAAAACTTTTTTTGGGCCTTGTTTTTTGTGCCGCTGTTGGAGATGCTCTTACTCAACTTCATACCTTACAACTCATGCAAGAACTCCTTCTTTGACTGATCCATTTTGAACTTCTTCAAAATCTTATTAAGGTATGTACTTATTGAAAATCTTATCAAGCGTCTTAATCTATCTCTGTAGATCTTGGTGCCCAATATGTAAGCAGCTTCACCGAGGTATTTTATTGAAAAACTCTTTTAAACAATCCTTTATGCATTCCAGAACATTCTACATTATTTCTGATCAACAATATGCCATTCACATATACTTATCAGAAAGGCTGTAGTGCTCCCGCTCACGTTCTTATAAATACAGGCTTGACCGCAAGTCTGTATAAAACCATATGCTTTGATCACTTCATCAAAGAGTATATTCCAACTCTGAGATGCTTGCACCAGTCCATAGATGGATCGCTGGAGCTTGCACACTTTGTTAGCACCTTTAGGATGGACAAAACCTTCTGGTTGCATCATATACAACTCCTCTTTGAGGTATCCATTAAGGAATGCAATTTTGACACCCATTTGCCAGATTTCATAATCATAAAATGCGGTAATTGCTAACATGATTCGGACAGACTTAAGCATCGCTACGGGTGAGAAAGTCTCATCGTAGTCAACTCCTTGAACTTGTCGAAAACCATTTGCACCAAGTCGAGCTTTGTAGACGGTAACATTACCATCGGCGTCAGTCTTCCTCTTAAAAATCCATTTATTTTCAATGGCTTGCCGATCATCGGGCAAGTCAACCAAAGTCCACAATTTGTTCTCATACATGGATTCCATCTCAGATTTTATGGCCTCAAGCCATTTTGCGGAATCTAGGCTCATCATCGCTTCCTCATAGTTTGTAGGTTCATCATGGTCTAGTAACATGACTTCGAGAACCGGGTTACCGTACCACTCTGGCGCGGAACGTACTCTGGTTGACCTACGAGGTTCAGCAGTAACTTGATCTGAAGTTTCATGATCATCATCATAAGCTTCCTCGTAGATTGGTGTAGGAAACACTGGAACTAGTTTCTGTGATCACTACATTCCAATTCGGGAGAAGGTACAATTACCTCATCAAGTTCTACTTTCCTCCCACTCACTTCTTTCAAGAGAAACTCCTTCTCTAGAAAGGATCCATTCTTAGCAACAAATATCTTGCCTTCGAGTCTGTGACAGAAGGTGTACCCAATTGTTTCCTTCAGGTATCCTATGAAGACACATTTCTCCGACTTGGGTTCGAGCTTATCAGGTTGAAGCTATTTCACATAAGCATCGCAACCCCAAACTTTAAGAAACGGCAACTTTGGTTTCTTGCCAAACCACAGTTCATAAGGCGTCGTCTATGGATTTAGATGGTGCCCTATTTAACGTGAATGTAGTTGTCTCTAATGCCTAACACCAAAACGATATTCATTAATCGGTAAGAGACATCATAGATCGCACCATATCTAATAAAGTACGGTTACGACGTTCGGACACACCATTATGTTGTGATGTTCCAGGTGGCGTGAGCTGTGAAACTATTCCACATTGTTTCAAATGAAGACCAAACTCGTAACTAAAATATTTGCCCCTGCGATAATATCGTAGAAACTTTATTTTCTTGTTACGATGATTCGCTACTTCACTCTAAAATTGTTTGAACTTTTAAAATGTTTTAGACTTGTGCTTTATCAAGTAGATATACCCATATCTTCTCAAATCATTAGTGAAGGTGAGAATATAATGATACTCGCCGCGAGCATCAACACTCATTGGTCTGCATACATCAGTATGTATTATTTCCAATAGGTCACTTGCTCACTCCATTGTTCCGGAGAACGGAGTTTTAGTCATCTTGCCCATGAGGCATGGTTCGCAAGCATCAAAAGATTCATAATCAACTGATTCCAAAAGTCCATCGGCATGGAGTTTCTTGATGCGCTTTATACCAATATGACCTAAACGGCAGTGCCACAAATAAGTTGCAATATCATTATCAACTCTACATCTTTTGGCTTCAATATTATGAATATGTGTATTACTACGATTGAGATTCAATAAACCATTTATCTTGGGTGTATGACCATAGAAGGTTTCATTCATGTAAACAGAATAATAATTTATCTCTCACTTAGATGAATAACCGTATTGCAATAAACACGATCCAATCTTGTTCATGCTCAACGCAAACACCAAATAACATTTATTTAGGTTCAACACTAATCCCGTAAGTATACGGAGTGTGCGATGATGATCATATCAGTTTTGGAACTACTTCCAACACACATCGTCACCTCACCCTCAACTAGTCTTTGTTTATTCTGCAACTTCTATTTCGAGTTACTAATATTAGCAACCGAACTAGTATCAAATACCCAGGGGCTACTATGAATACTAGTAAGGTACACATCAATAACATGTATATCAAATATACCTTAGTTCACTTTGCCATCCTTCTTATCCGCCAAATATTCGGGGAACTTCCGCTTCGAGTGACCATTTCCTTTGTAGTTAGAAGCACTCAGTTTCAGGCTTAGGTCCAGCTTTGGGCTTCTTCACGAGAGTGACAACTTGCTTGCCATTCTTCTTGAAGTTCCCTTTCTTCCCCTTGCCCTTTTCTTGAAACTAGTGGTCTTATTAACCATCAACAATTGATGCTCTTTCTTGATTTCTACCTTCGTGGATTTCGGCATCACGAAGAGCTCGAGAATCGTTTTCGTCATCCCTTGCATATTATAGTTCATCACGAAGTTCTAGTAACATGGTGATAGTGACTAGAGAACTCTGTCAATCACTATTTTATCTGGAAGATTAACTCCCACTTGATTCAAGCGATTAAAGTGCTCAGACATTCTGAGCACATGCTCACTGGTTGAGCCATTCTCCTCCATCTTATAGGCAAAGTACTTGTCAGAGGTCTCATACCTATTGACACGGGCATGATTCTAAAATACTATTTTCAACTCTTGGAACATCTCATATACTCTGTGGCATTCAAAATGTTTTTGAAGTCCCGGTTATAAGCCGTAAAGCATGGCGCACTAAACTATCAAGTAGTCATCATACCGAGCTTGTCAAGTGTTCATAATGTCTTCATCTGCTCCTGCAATAGGTTTGTCTCCTAGCGGTGCATCAAGGACATAATACTTATGTGCAGCAATGAGGATAATCCTCATATCACGGACCTAGTCAGCATCATTGCTACTAACATCTTTCAACTTAGTTTTCTCTAGGAATGTATCAACAACATAGGGGAGCCATAATGCGAGCTATTGATCTACAACATAATTTGCAAATACTATCAGAACTAAGTTCATGATAAATTAAGTTCAATTAATCATATTACTACATAACTCCCACTTAGGTAGGCATATCCCTCTAGTCATCTAAATGATCATGTGATCCAAATCAACTAAACCATGTCCGATCATCACGTGAAATGGAGTAGTTTTCAATGGTGAACATCTTATGTTGATCATATCTACTATATGATTCACGCTCGACCTTTCAGTCTCCAGTGTTCTGAGGCCATGTCTGTACATGCTAGGCTCGTCAAGTTTAACCCGAGAATTCTGCATGTGCAAAACTTTCTTACAACCATTGTATTTGAACATAGAGTTTATCACACCCGATCATCACGTGGTGTCTCAGCACGACGAACTTTCGCAACGGTGCATACTCAAGGAGAACACTTGTACCTTGAAATTTTGTAAGGGATCATCTTATAATGCTACCGTCGTACTAAGCATAATAAGAAGCATAATAAGATAAACATCACATGCAATCAAAATATGTGACATGATATGGCCATCATCATCTTGTGCTTTTGATATCCATCTCCAAAGCATTGTCATGACCTCCATCGTCACCTGCTAGACACCATGATCTTCATCGTAGCGTCATGGTCGTCTCGCCAACTATTGCTACTACTACTGTCGCTAACTCATAGTGATAAAGTAAAGCAATTACATGGCCTTCGCAATTCATACAATAAAGAGACAACCATAAGGCTCCTGCCGGTTGCCGATAATTTACAAAACATGATCATCTCATACAATAACGTATAACTCATCACGTCTTAACCATATCACATCACAACATGCCCTGCAAAAATAAGTTAGACCTCCACTACTTTGTTGTTCCAAGTTTTACGTGGCTGCTACGGGCTTAGCAAGAACCGTTCTTACCTACGCATTCAAAACCACAATGATTTTTCGTCAAGTGTGTTGTTTTAACCTTCACAAGGACGGGCGTAGTCACACTCGATTCAAATAAAGTGAGAGATACAGACACCTGCCGGTCACCTTTAAGCAACGAGTGCTCGTAACGGTGAAACCAGTCTCGCGTAAGCGTACGCATAATGTCGGTCCGCGCCGCTTCATCTCACAATACCGCCGAATCAAAGTATGAAATGCTGGTAAGCAGTATGACTATTGTCCCCCACAACTCATTGTGTTCTACTCGTGCATATCATCTACGCATAGACCTGGCTCATGATGCCACTGTTGGGGAATGTAGTATTTAAAAAAAATCCTACGATCACGCAAGATCTATCTAGGAGATGCATAGCAACGAGCGGGAGAGTGTGTCCATGTACCCTCATAGACCAAAAGCGGACGCGTTTAGTAACGCGGTTGATGTAGTCGAATGTCTTCGCGATCCAACCGATCCAAGCACCGAACGTACGGCACATCCGCGTTCAGCACACGTTCAGCTCGATGACGTCCCATGAACTCTTGATCCAGTTGAGTGTCGCGGGAGAGTTTCGTCAACATGACGTCGTGGAGACGATGATGATCAAATTACCGGCGCATGGCTTCACCTAAGCACTGCAACGATATGACCGAGGTGTGTAACTATGGAGGGGGCACCGCACACGGCTTGCAAATCAACTTGTGTGTCTATGCGGTGCCCCCTCCCCACGTATAAAAAGGAGGGAGGGAGGAGGAGGTCGGCCCTAGGAGGGGCTTGCCAAGGGAGTAGGAGTCCTACTCCTAGTAGGAGTGGGTTTCCTCCTTTCCTAGTCCAACTAGGAGAAGGGGAAAGGAGGGGGATGGGAGAAGGAAGGGAGAAAGGGGTTGCGCCCCAAACCCCTTGTCCAATTCGGGCTGGGCTTGGGAGGGGCGGGCGCCAGATCCTGGCTGATGCCTCTCCTTCCCACTAAGGCCCATTGACTCCCCACAGGAATTCCCGTACCTCCCAGGTACTCCGAAAAATACCCAAATCACTCGGAACCTTTCCGATGTCCGAATATAGCCTTCCAATATATGAATCTTTACCTCTCAACCATTTCGAGACTCCTCGTCATGGCCGTGATCTCATTCGGGACTCCAAACAAACTTTGTTCATCAAATCACATAACTCATAATACAAATCATCATCGAACGTTAAGCGTGCGGCTCTACGGGTTCGAGAACTATGTAGACATGACCAAGACATATCTCCGGTCAATAACCAATAGCGGAACCTGGATGCTCATATTGGCTCCTACATATTCTATGAAGATCTTTATCGGTCAAACCGCATAACAACATATGTTATTCCCTTTGTCACCGGTATGTTACTTGCCCGAGATTCGATCGTCGGCATCATCATACCTAGTTCAATCTCGTTACCGACAAGTCTCTTTACTCGTTCCATAATACACCATCTCATGACTAACTCATTAGTTGTTTGCTTGCAAGGCTTATTATGATGTGTATTACCGAGAGGGCCCAAAGATAGCTCTCCGACACTCGGAGTGACAAATCATATTCTTGATCTATGCCAACACCACAAACACCTTCGGAGACACCTGTAGAGCATCTTTATAATCACCCAGTTACGTTGTGACGTTTGTTAGCACACAAAGTGTTCCTCCGGTATTCGGGAGTTGCATAATCTCATAGTCATAGGAACATGTATAAGTCATGAAGAAAGCAATAATAGTAAAACTAAACGATCATAGTGCTAAGCTAACGGATGGGTCTTGTCCATCACATCATTCTCTTAATGATGTGATCTGGTTCATCAAATGACAACACATGTCTATGGTTAGGAAACATAACCATCTTTGATCAATGAGATAGTCAAGTAGAGGCATACTAGGGACACTCTATTTTGTCTATGTATTCACACATGTACTAAGTTCCGGTTAATACAATTCTAGCATGAATAATAAACATTTATTATGATATAAGGAAATATAAATAACAACTTTATTATTGCATCTAGGGCATATTTCCTTCAAACTAAAGATAGAAAAGAAACTTAGGACTAAAAATAAAAACTACTTAGAGACAGAAAATAAAATCTACTTAGTGATAAAGCAAACAATCACATACGAGAACATTCACCCTACAAAATTGCTCCCTAGAACGGCGCCAGACAAAAGGTCTTGATAACTTCTGTTTACCACAGCTCACGACCGAAAAAATGCCGATAATGGGGCACAAGGACTCGGACATGGAAGTTGTCGAAGATTTAGACTAGATTAACTTATGTTTAATGAAATATGTCAAAATGCCATGAATTTGCTCTGATATAAATGAAAATCACCCAATTTGTTCAAATTCAGGTTGAAATGTGTCCGGGTGTTTGAGGCACAAGGTTGCGTGTCCGCATGCCATATCAGTATATGTGGTCACCTCGAAAAACAGATATTGCGTCCGCATTAGGGGTCCGCATTGGGGATGCCCTTAACTAGTGATTCATATACACATGAATGCGATAGCTTTTGAAAACCAAACTCAAATTTCCGATGGAACTCCAGGAGGATGTGTATTCAACAAGAGTTATGGTTCAATTTCTTACATCACATGAGGTCTTCGTTTTGGAGTGGGAGGCATATGACTCTAATAGTCTAGACGTTTGTGCTAACCTTATAAAACAGGAAGTGTGGGGCTATAGAAATATCATGTGTGTGCATGTGCACACTTCTTCTTTCTATGCAAAGTGACTTTTTCAACATTCTGAATTGGAACCTTGAGGGTACCCTTCGACCTTGTTTAGTAGTTCAAGTAAATGAACTTAAGTTTCAAAATTAACATCATTTTTTTAAAATTTAGTTCATTTGGTTGAACTATAGAGGGTCGGAGGGTACACTAAAGGTTCCAAATTTGCATCCATATTTCTATAGACCACACTTCATGACGATGGCGTTGTACGCTTAGTATCGAATCATCAAGCATCTCTTCTTTCCACCCTTTAGGTTCCTCGTTAACTGGTGACTCGTCTCCTCCTACTCCCAGAGCCTTGTGGCTTCCTCATTGCTACTTGTGAGCTGCGTTGGGATTTTCCCTGAATAGAAGAGGAGATGCAACATGATGTCTACTATGCAACCTTCTTATTGTAGACTCGTGTTGGGCCTCCTAACGCAGAGTTTTGTAGGACAGTAGCAAAATTCCTTCAAGTGGATGACCTAAGGTTTATCAATCCATGGGAGGCATAGGATGAAGATAGTCTCTCTCGAACAACCCTGCAACCAAATAATAAAAATTCTCTTGTGTCCCCCAACACACCCAATACAATAGTAAATTGTATAGGTCACACTAGTTTGGCAAAGATATGGTGATAAAAGTGTAAATGGATAGTAGATATAGGTTTTTGTATTCTAAAAATATATAAATAGCAAGGTAACTAATGATAAAAGTGAGCAAAAACGATATTGCAATGCTTGGAAACAAGGCCTAGGGTTCATACTTTCACTAGTGCAAGTTCTCTCAACAATGATAACATAATTGGATCATATAACAATCCCTCAACATGCAACAAAGAATCACTCCAAAGTTCCTATCGCGGAGAACATAAGATGAAATTGCTTGCAGGGTACGAAACCACCTCAAAGTTATTCTTCTGATCGATCTATTAGGCTATTCCTATAAGTGCCACAATTAGCCCTAGAGTTTGTACTAAAATAACACCACATGACACACATCAATCAACCCTAATGTCACCTAGATACTCCAATGTCACCACAAGTATCCGTGGGTCAATTATACGATATGCATCACACAATTTCAGATTCATAATATTCAACCCAACCCAAAGAACTTCAAGAGCATCCAGAGATTTCTATCGAAGAAAGGAATATGAAAATGCTTTCCAACCCCTATGCATATATTACCCCAATGTTACCACGGGAATCCGCAAGTTGATAACCCACACACACATCAAGTGGATCAATAGAACATCACATTGTCACAATGGATATCCTATCGCAAGACATACATCAAGTGCTCTCACATCCAAAGATTCAATTCAACATAACAAAACCTCAAAGGAAAAGATTCAATTCATCACAAGGTAGAGAGGGAAGAACACCATAAGATCCAACTATAATAGCAAAGCTCACGGTACATCAAGATCGTGCCAAATCAAGAACATGAGAGAAAGAGAGATAAAACATATAGCTACTGGTACAAATGCTCAGCCCCGAGGGTGGAATACTCCCTCCTCATCACGGTGGCCGTCGGGATGATGAAGATGGCCTCCGGTGATGATTTCCCCCTCCGGCAGGGTGCCAGAACGGGCTCCCGAGAGGTTTTTCGTGGCTACAGATACTTGCGGCCACGGAACTTCCAATCTAGGTTTCTTTCCGGGGTTTTCCCTATATTATAAGAATTTTTGCGTCGGAAACAAATCAGGGGGATCCACGAGGCAACGGCAAGACAGGGGGTGCGCCCTAGGGGGGCGCCCTCCACCCTTGCCGCTTCCTCGTGAAGCTTCTGGTCCATCTTAGATGCTTCGTCGGCTTCTTCTGGTCCATAAAAAATCACCATAAATTTTCAGCTCATTTGGACTCCGTTTGATATTCCTTTTCTGCAAAACTCAAAAAAAATTAAAAAACAGAAACTGGCATTGGGCTTTGGATTAATAAGTTAGTCCCAAAATAATATAAAATAGCATATTAATGCATATAAAAACATCCAAAACAGATAATATAATAACATGGAACAATAAAAAAATTATAGATACGTTGGAGACGTATCACAGCACAGTACAAATAAGTATTTCCCTCAGTGAGAATCAAGGTATCAATCTAGTAGGAGAATCATAGAAAGCCTCGTGAATAGCACCTACACACAAAAGCAAACACTAGCACCCAACGCTGGCAAGAGGGTTGTCAATCCCCTTAAAATCGTTATTTGCAAGGATTAATTCTAATAGTGATAGATAGTAAAGGAAATTGCGAAACAAAATTAATAGAAATAAAATTGCAGTAGGCTATTTTTGGATTTTATATATGATAAAAGTAGTCCTAGGGGCATAGTTTTCGTTAGAGGCTTCTCTCTCAAACACATAACATACAGTGGGTAAAGAAATTATTGTTGGGCAATTACTAGAAAAGTGAATAGTTATGACGATATTCATGGCACCGATCATGTATATGATGGAAATATGCCCTAGAGGCAATAATAAAATGGTTATTATTATATTTCCTTCATCATGATAAAGGTTTATTATTCATGACAGAATTGTGTTGACCGAAAACTTAAATACATGTGTGGATACATAAACAAATTCCATGTCCCTAGTGAGGCTCTACTAGACTAGCTCATTGATCAAAGACTGTTAAGGTTTCCTGACCATAGACATGAGTTTTCATTTGATAACGGGGTCACATCATTAGGAGAATGATGTGATGGACAAGACCCAACCGTTAGCATAGCATATGATCGTTCAGTTTATTACTACTGCTTTCTTAATGTCAAATACATGTTTCTTCGACCATGAGATCATGCAACTCCTGAACTCCAGAGGAATGCCTTGTGTGCCATCAAATGTAACAATGTAACTGGGTGATCATAAAGGTGCTCTACAGGTATCTCCAAAGGTGTCTGTTGAGTTGGCATGGATCGAGACTGGGATTTGTCACTCCGTATGACAGAGAAGTATCTCTGGGCCCTCTCGGTAATATAGCATCACAAGAAGCTTGCAAGTAAAGTGACTAAGGAGTTAGTTATGGGATGATGTATTACGGAACAAGTAAACAGACTTGCCGGTAACGAGATTGAACTAGGTATGGAGATACCGGCGATCGAATCTCGGGCAAGTAACATACTGACAGACAAAGGGAACTACGTATGTTGTCATAAAGGTTTGACTGATAAAGATCTTCGTAGAATATGTAGGAACCAATATGGGCATTCCGGTCCCGCTATTGGTTATTGACCGGAGAAGCGTCTCGATCTCGATCATTCTTGAACCCGTAGCATCCGCACGCTTAACGTTCATTGACGATATAGTATTATATGAGTTATGTTTGTTGGTGACCAAATGTTATTCGGAGTCCTAGATGAGATCACGGACATGACGAGGAGCTCCGGAATAGTCCGGAGGTAAAGATTGATATAAGGGGTAATAGTGTTTTTTTCTCCGGAAGGGGTTTTGGATGTTTCCTAAAATGTTCTCGTGCGAGGCCACTTTATTTGGGCCAAGGGGTAAAGCCCATGAGGCTTTAGGAAGGTGCAAAAGGAACTTTTGTGGAGGCCAGGGGCCAGACGCCAGGGATCCTGGTGTCTAGGCCAGAACCCGAGGACACTGGCATCTAGTTGTGGAGTTCGATAAGGACTCTCGCCTTGCGTGACAAACTGACTTTGAGGAAGATCTTTCTCCAAGAAACGACCCCAGGGTTCATCATATAAATAGAGAGGCATGGCTAGTACCCGTAACACATAAGATTCACCAAGCCGTGTGCCAGCAACCCCGCCCCCTCTAGTGTATCCTCCGTCATAGTTTCCATTGTGCTTGGCGAAGCCCTGTGGAGATTGTTCTTCACCACCACCGTCACCATGCCGTTGTGCTGCCGGAACTCATCTACTACTTCACCCCTCTTGATGGATCAAGAATTCGAGGACGTCATCGAGTTGAACATATGCTGAATGCAGAGGTGCCGTACGTTCAGTACTTGATCGGGACGAATCGTAAAGTTGTACGACTACATCAACCGCGTTGATAAACGCCTCCACTTAGCGATCTTCAAGGGTATGAAGATGATCTTCCCCTCTCGAATCTATGCATCTCCATGGATAGATCTTGCGTGTGTGTAGAATTTTTTGTTTTCCATGCAACGTTCCACACAGTGGCATCATGAGCCAGGTCTATGCATCGATGATATGCACGAGTAGAACACACCAGAGCTGCGGGCGGTGATGTTCATACTGCGTACCACCAATGACTTATTTTGATTCGGAGGTATTGTCGGATGAAGCAGCCCAGACCAACCTTACATGTCTACGTATATGAGACCGGTTCCACCGACTGATGCAACTTGTTTTGCATGAGGTGGATGGCGGGTGTCTATTTCTCTCACTTTAATTCAATCGAATTTGACTACGACTGGTCCTTTTAGAAGGTTAAAACAACAAACTCAATAATCATCGTTGTGGTTTTGCGTAGGTAAGAATGGTTCTTGCTAGTTACCCATAGCAGCCACGTAAAACTTGCAATAACAAAGTGGAAGACATCTAACTTGTTTTTGCAGAGTATGTTGTGACGTGATATGGTCAAGACATGATGTGATATACGTTGTTGTATGAGATGATCATGTTTTGTAATATCGACAACCGGCAGGAGCCTTAGGATTGTCCTTTAATTATTGTATGACATGTGTGTCAATCATTAAGCGTCATGTGATTGCTTTACTTTATCGCTATGCGTTAGCAATAGTTGTGGAATTAATAGTTGGTGAGATGACCCCGACACAATGATGGAGATCAAGGTGTTGCACCCGTGACGATGGAGATCATGACGCTGCTTTGGAGATGGAGATCAAAAGCACAAGATGGTGATGGCCATATCATGTCAGATATTTTAATTGCATGTGATGTTTATCCTTTATGCATCTTATTTTGCTTAGAACGACGGTCGAATTATAAGATGATCCCTTCACTTAATTTCAAGATAAAAGTGTTCTCCCCGAGTATGCACCGTTGCTAAAGTTCGTCGTTTCGAAGCACCTCGTGATGACCGGGTGTGATAGACTATATGTTCACATACAACGGGTGTAAGCCAGTTTTGCACAAGCAAAATACTTGGGTTAAACTTGACGAGTCTAGCATGTACAGACATGGTATCGGAACACTGGAGACCGAAAGGTCGAACATGAGGCATATAGTAGATATGATCAACATGGAGATGTTCACCATTGATGACTACCCCATCTCACGTGATAATCGAGCATGGGTTAGTTGATTCGGATCATGTATCACTTAGATAACTTGAGGGATGTTAATTTAAATGGGAGTTCATTAGTAATTTGATTGATTGAACTTAATTTATCATGAACTTAGTCCTGATAGTATTTGCAAATCTATGTTGTAGATAAATGGCATGTGCTACTATTCCGTTGAATTTTAATGCGTTCCTAGAGAAAGCTAAGTTGAACGAAGATGGCACCAACTACACGGACTGGGTCCGTAACTTGAGAATTATCCTCATTGCTGCATAGAAGAATTGTGTCTTTGATGCACCTCTAGGTGATGAGCCTGAAGCAGGAGCTAATGCAGACGTTATGAAAGCCTGGCAGGCTCGATCTATTGACTACTCGATAGTTCAGCGTGCTTAATTTATGGCTTGGAATCGGGACTTCAAAAGCATTTTGAACGCCACAGAGCATATGAGATGTTCAAATAGCTGAAATTGATATTTCAAGCTAAGAGCATCTCCACTCGCCGCCCTAACAGGCCCCCCAAGGCCCTTTTTTACCGCCGACGCTAAAACGGCCTAGTAGTGCCTCCGGAAGCCCAATTTTCGCCAGTTAGGCCCGAACTTGGGGAAGTGTTTTTGCCGTGAAAGCACGGTGGGGCCGCCGAATCAGAGACCACCCTCGTCTTGTCTTCCTCGTCGCGTTGTTTTCCTGTGGGGAATCAATGCAAGGCTGCCACAGGTCAACCTTCCATTGACTCCTCACGAGCGGCGCAGTGTGGCGACGCGCCCGCTCCCGCCAAACCAGTACACACGGCTACCGCCCTTGGCCGCTACAAAAGCCGCCCCTTCCCTCGTCGGTGGACGCACTCGCCCGCAACCCCTCTCTCGTTGTCGACGCCCCCATCTCGTCTCCCTCTCTCCCCGTGTACAGCCAACGCGTGTACACCCGCCGACAGGAGAGCGGTTCCCCGGCGATGGAGCGGCGGCCAACGGCTTCGGCTGCCGCCACCTGCACGAGTGTGAAGCCCAACTGCTCCATGTGGCAAACTACCCGGCGCCGCCTGACATGCGTGCGCCTGGGTGGTGGAGGCTCAGCACAGGAGGCATCCCCATCCCCCCGCAGCCCGACGACGACCACTTCCACAGCGTTAAAGGTCGAGCATGTTCGGGCCTCCTTGTCGGAGGAGGTACGGGGCCACCCGGAGTACGCCACCAGCAACAACGCGCACTAGGCGGTGTACTTCTAATGTCGGCACGAGGAACAGCTCACTTCCACCAACAACGTGCCAGTGAGGGGCCGCCACAACGCCGACGGCCGTCGTCTGTGGTGGGCCGACCCCTGGTGCATGCTCCACTTCATCCTTGAGCACCTCGAGGACGGCAACAAGCCGACGCTCGAGTACCAAGCGGCCCCGGCCTTAGTTCTCCGTCAAAGTGGCGACCCTTGGCTGCAAAGGCGCATGGCAGGTGGGTCCTCCTCCTCGTCTTCCCGCTCCTCCGGTTCGCCTGCGCTCGCCATCATCAAGGCCGATCCCATGGAAATGCCGCTCGGGCGGCACACCCGTGGCGCCGCCCTTGTCATCAACGAGGGAGGCCGTGCCTCCTCTGCGCCTTCCTCTCGCCTCGTCAAGACAAAGATGGAGCCGCGCCTCATGGCCATGAAGAGCGAGCACGAGGACATGGTTGCCGTTGACGAGGTCGCCATCAAGTGGACGCGCGAGGACTACATCCAACTAGAGATGGAGCGCCGGCGCCGTGCCCTCGAGGAGATCGCCGCTTGGCGCCACGACCGTGAAGAGGGCGGTGTCATCGTCCTCGAGGACAGCAGCGACGAGGGACCGCCGCCAGCCAAACCTGTCCGCCAAGGCGACCAGGGGCAGGGGTGCAGTAGGGACGGCGGCGACGTGAAGGAGGAGGTCGACGACTACAGCGCCTTCGGCAAGCTCTTCGGCCTGTAGGCGGCATGGCGGACGGTGAGGAGGGCGACGGCAGTTCGTCAGTAGTACTAGTAGTTTTTTTCATTTTGTTTTTAAATTATATTTTCAATATGTAAAAAACCGATGGAACGCCTAAATTTCGCCAAATATGTGTCATGTTTGGACGAATATGTGTCGTGTTTGGCCGAATATGTTTTTTGAAAACTTTAAAAAAACGTAGCCTGGGGGCGGGGATTGGGAAACCGGCTGCCCCTATGCTGATTTTATCACCGGTTCGCCCCGACGCGACAATTTGTTAGGCCCCTGGGGCTGAACGTCTGGAGATGCTCTAATGCATGGGTTGAGAGATATGAAGTCTCCAACAAGTTCTTTAGCTATAAAATGGAGGAGAACAGTTATATCATTGAATACATACTCAGAATGTCTGGGTACCACAACCACTTGACTTAGCTGGGAATTGATCTCCTAGATGAGTGTGTTATTGATAGAGTTCTTCAATCACTGCCACCAGGCTATAAAAGCATCATGATGAACTATAATATGCGAGGAATGACTAAAACGATTTCCGAGCTCTTCGCGATGTTGAAATCGGCGGAGGTAGAAATCAAGAAAGAACATCAAGTGTTGATGGTTAATAAGACCACCTGTTTCAAGAAAAAAGGCATGGGAAAGGTGGGGAGCTTCAAGAAGAACGGCAAGGAAGTTGTTGCTCCCACGAAGAAGCCCAAAGCTAGACCCGAGCCTGAGACTGAATGCTTCTACTGCAAGGGTAATGGTCACTTGAAGCGGAACTGCCCCAAATATATGGGGGATAAGAAGGATGGCAAAGTGAACAAAGGTATATTTGATTTACATGTTATTGATGTCTTCCTTGCTAATGCTCGTAGTAGCACCTGGGTATTTGATACTGGTTCGATTGCTCATATTCGTAACTCGAAATAGGAGTTGTGGAATAAACGAAGATTGGGTAAGGAAGAGGTGACGATGCACAACATAAATGGTTCCAAGGATGATGTGATTGCTGTCAGCACGCTACCTCTACATCTACCTTCGGGATTAGTTTTAAACCTCAATAATTGTTATTTAGTGCCAGCGTTGAGCATGAACATTATATTTGGAACTTTTTTGTTGCAAGATGGTTATTCATTTAAGTCAGAGAATAATGGTTGTTCTATTTATATGAGTAACATCTTTTATGGCCATGCACCCTTACTGAATGGTCTATTCTTGTTGAATCTCGATTGTAGTGATACACGTATTCATAATATTGATGCCAAAATATGCAAAGTTGATAATGATAGTGCAACATACGTGTGGCACTGCCGTTTAGGTCATATTGGTGTAAAGCGCATGAAGCAACTCCATGTGGATGGACCTTTGAAATCACTTGATTATGAATCATTTGATACTCGAAAACCATGCCTCATGGGCAAGATGACTAAAACTTCTTTCTCCGGAGCAATGGAGCGAGCTAATGACTTATTGGAAATAATACATACCGATGTATGCAATACGATGAGTGTTGAAGCACGCGGCGGGTATTGTTATTTTCTAACCTTCATAGATGATTTCAGTGGGTATGGGCTTATCTACTTGATGAAATACAAGTTTGAAACATTTGAAAAGTTCAAAGAATTTCAGAATGAAGTGGAGAATCATCGTAACAGGAAAATAAAGTTTCTACGATCTGATCGTGGAGGTGAATATTTGAGTTACGAGTTTGGCCTTCATCTAAAACAATGTGGAATGGCTTCACAGCTCACGCCACCTAGAACACCACAACATAATGGTGTGTCTGAACGTCGTAACCATACTTTATTAGACATGGTGCATTCTATGACGTCTCTTAACGATTTGCCACTATCGTTTTGGCTTTATTCACGTCAAATAGGGCACCGTCTAAATCTATTGAGACAACACCGTATGAACTATGGTTTTGCAAGAAACCTAAGTTGTCGTTTCTTAAAGTTTGGGGATGTTCAGGAGGAAGACAAATGCTTATGGTAATATCACTGTCTACAAAGCTCAACATGTTGCAAAAGGTTTTAAACAAGTTCAAGGGGTTGACAACAATGAGACTTTCTCAAAGGTAGTGATGCTTAACTCTGTCCAAATCATGTTAGCAATTGCCGCATTTTAGGATTATGAAATCTGGTAAATGGACGTGAAGACCACATTCATTAACGGGTTTCTTAAGGAAGAGTTGTATATGATGCAACCGGAAGTTTTTGTGGACCCTAAAGGAGCTAACAAAGTGTGCAAGCTCCAGCGATCTATCTATGGACTGGTGCAAGCATCTCAGAGTTGGAATAAATGCTTTGATGAGGTGATCAAAGAATTTGGTTTTATACAGACTTATGGTAAAGCCTGTATTTACAAGAAAGTGAGTGGGAGCTCTGTAACATTTCTAATATTATATGTGGATGACATATTTTTGGTTGGAAATGATATGGAATTTCTAGATATCATAAAAGGTACTCCATTGTTCCTCTATATAAGGTGTATTTGTTTTTTTTTTGATAAAATTCTAGAATATAAGGTGCATTTCTTCTAAATCCACATAATTCCCTTTTTATCCCTCTATAAAGAGGAAAGTATCTCTCTCTCGATTTCCCGTATCTCTCCTTGTATCAAAAGAAGGAAACTATCTCTCTCCCGATTGCATGCATCTCTTACTATCCTAGACTCACTAATTTACTTGCCACTAACAAACAAATTTTCCAGGGTAATTTTGTCCTAACACATCTATAATTATGTTTCTTGGTCACTGTCAGGGATATTACTAGCAGGTATGAACCGGCTAGTATAAACCGGTTTATTATAGTATGTTTATATGGTTGTAATATTTAGTAAAGGCTGCGGCCCATGAGATCTTAGGGCCCATGTATAGAGTTATGATTTGTAAACTGCCCGATGATGTTGCTTGAGAGATAAGGAAGAAAGAGCAGAGACTGAGGAGGACACAAGTATGAGCCGGCCTCGGGACTCTGTAAACCGGACTGGGTGTCGCCTCTCTATATAAAGGGACGACCCGGCGACGGTTCAGGGACAAGCAAGAATCAACCCGTCGATACTACAGGCAAGCGATCCGCTCCCTGTAATCCGACGCCCAAGCAATACCAAACCAACTAGACGTAGGCTTTTACCTTCATCGAAGGGGCCGAACTAGTATAAACCCTCTGTGTCCCTTGTGTGCTATGAACCCCTTCAAGCTAACCCGTGCGATGGTTCCATCATCAAGTCCGTTAAACCGGACATCTGCCGTGTTAATTCCACGACAGTTGGCGCCCATCGTGGGGCCTCCGCACGATGGTTTCGAGTTCTTGAAGGGCAGCTTTGAAGGGCTCAAGGGTTATGCGGTCGGCCGGATGACCAAGAGAAGCCGCGGCCGGATCTACATCGACGACGCAGCCTGGGGACCGGAGGCCGATTCAATCGAATACGGGTACCGGGTTCCCTTCGGCGGCATCCACGTCTTCATCGGCAAGATCGGCGAACCGGGACCTGAGCCGGACATCTTCCCCAACATCATCAAGCCGGCTCAGCGTGCGAGATCAGCCCGGATTCAGCCCGCCATGAAGCGCGTGTTCGTTGGAGCAATTCATGGAGTCCAAACCGATGACGGATCGGAATCCGGAGGTGAAACAATTGTCTACTCTGATGACGGATCTTCATCCGGAGAAACTGAATCTTTGTATCAGTTGCGGGACGGCCGATCTGAGGGTGAGTCCGACGGAGACAGTATTCCGGACCCCTTTGATCTGCCAAACCGAGTGGCTGTTTTTATGGCCGGTTCACAATCTACACCGCAGACCACGGTGAACGGGGCGACAGCAGAAGCTGGTGTAGGAGGGAGTGGTCCGGCCCTCCCACCTACTGACGTTCTATCCACCTTGATCGAGGAGTTCACAGCTAAAGCGGTGGCAGTGATAGCTCAGCAGACAAGGCGCAGCATGATGCAGAGCTCCTTCAGTTAAAAGGCCGGATTGATCAATTAAGGGATGATTTGAAAGCAGAGAAGGCAATGATAGCAGTAAGTCAAGCGGAGCTGAATGATCAACCTTTTCATCTAAGGATGGAGCAGGCCACTGTGTAGGGAGTAAGGGGTCGAAAATAACAATCTCGTCTACCGTCGGTTTATGAAGCGACGGATCTGTTCAGGACACCCGGGGCTGGGACCAGCAATGATCCGGCTTTAAACCGGAGGGCACCTCCAGCCAGGGATGAACCGGTTCAGTGACCCACTGCGGAGCAAGATCGGCGGATCACATCTTCACCTCACGTTCCTACCCCTCCAGGTCATTATTCAAATCCTTTGGATAACATCGTTGCTGCTGCTGCACGTTTGGCCGCTTTACCCGTTGAGGGGACGTCCCCGGTAGCATTGGAGGCGCGCAGGGTCAAGGAGCTACTTAATATGGCGTTAGTACAGCAGCAAGCATATTCCCATAGCAGGGAAAGGTTACATTCAACACCACGTCCCAGCCAGAGTTACAATAGACGTTGGGAGGAACCAGAAGTGTCTAGCAGTGAACGCAGGCGACATCGGCGCAATCCGGCAGGCGCGGATGCTCAAGCTCAAGATGCAAACCGGGTTAGGTCAGTAGCCCGGGAGGAGGTCCGTCAAACGACGCCGGTTCAAACCGCCATAGCAGAGACAGGAGTCACGACGAGTTCCTTTGGAGTGCAGTGTCTTATCCCCGCTTTACGGAGTGTGAAGTTGCCCAAGGATTTTAAAGGGCCCCGTAAGGTACCTAATTACACTGCGGACTTACCTCCTGAAGCTTGGGTGGAGAGTTACGAGATGGCCATGGAGATGTTGGATGTGGATGAATCGGCTTGTGCGAAATACTTCACCATGATGCTTGAGGGAACAGCCCGGACCTGGTTAAAGGGCTTACCACCTAATTCTATCGGATCATGGGGGGAGCTACGCCGCCAGTTTATCAAAAATTTCAAAGATACATGCAAGCAACCAATGTCAGTAGTGGATCTGGCAGCCTGTGTGCAAGGAGAACAGGAATCTACAAGTGCATGGGTGCGGCGAGTGTCAGAGATCTTGCACTCTTCGAATAGTATCAATCCTAGTACGACAATAGTAACTTTGGAGAACAATTGCCGGTTTGAGTCTCTAAAGTTAAAGCTAGGACGGCTTAAAAGGGATTGCAATGATATGGGAACTCTCATGAGTGCTCTGGTAAAGTATGGGGACTCTGATAATACCAAGTATCCAGAAGCTGAGGGAGACAAAGCGGGGAAGGTTAACAAACCTGGTAAATCGGCGCAGGTTAACCCGGCTACTGCAAGTTTCTTAGGCAAGCGAAAGGCAGACGATGGCTCTGATTTCGTAGCTAATACCCAAGTTCAAGGGGGTTTTCAGCGTAATAGGGGCAACCCACCTCAACAAACCGGCGGAGGGGATGTTAGTTGGGACCAAGAGTTCGATCAGCCTTGTCCGAAGCATGGCTCGAGCAAACGGCCGGCAAAACACGCTATAAGAGAGTGCAGGCCCTTTATGGAAGCAATGATGGGTCGCTTTAATCCTAATGACAGGCCTCCAAATGGCGGTTCAGGCCCAGGGTTCTATGGTCCGGGTCATCAGGGGAACATGTAGGATCGAAAGTATGTCTAGAGGGGGGGTGATTAGACTACTTGACAATATAAAAATTCTGCCTTTTGATCATGAACAGTTTTTGGCAGTTTCACAATTATGATCAATTCAAGTATCACCCTACACATGCAATTCTAGAGTATAAGCAGCGGAAAGTAAATTGCATATGTAGTAAAGAGAGGTGGAGAAGATCAAACGCAATTTGGAGACACGGAGATTTTTCTCGTGGTTCCGATAGGTGGTGCTATCGTACATCCACGTTGATGGAGACTTCAACCCACGGAGGGTAACGGCTGCGCGAGACCACGGAGGGCTCCACCCACGAAGGGTCCACGAAGAAGCAACCTTGTCTATTCCATCATGGCCTACGCCCACGGAGGACTAGCCTTACTCGGGGTAGATCTTCACGAAGTAGGCGATCTCCTTGCCCTTACAAACTTCTTGGTTCAACTCCACATCTCGAAGACGGAGGCTCCCAAGCGACACCTAACCAATCTAGGAGGCACCACCCTCCAAAAGGTAATAGATGTTGTTGATGATGATGAACTCCTTGCTCTTGTGCTTCAAATGATAATCTCCCCAACACTCAACTCTCCTCACTGATATGGCTGTGGTGGAAGAAAGGATTGAGTGGAAAGCAACTTGGGAAGGTTAGAAATCAAGTTTCATATGGTAGGAATGGAATAACTTGATCTCAACACAAGGGTAGGTAGTTCTCTTCTCAGAAAGTGTAAGGTAGGAGTGGTAGTACTTTCTGATGGCTCTCTCCACGAATGAAGAGGGGGTGGAGGGGTATATATAGCCTCCACACAAAATCCAACCATTACACACATAATTGAGCAATCTCGGTGTGACCGAAGTGAAAACTCGGTCAGACCGAAAGTTCAAATATAGTGAACGTTGGGGTTTTCGGTGGGACCGAAAATACCATCTCGGTTTGTCTGATATGAGTCAAAGGTAGGAACTTGCCAGAATCGGTGGGACCGAAATCAACAACTCGGATATTCTGAAATGATGACAAACGGTTACAGAAGGTTGGCAGTCCAGTTTCGGTGAGACCGAACTCAAAATCGGATTGACCGAAATATCTAGGGTTTGGAAAATAGCTGAGGTGGTTCATCTCGGTGGGACTGAGTTGGAAGAATCGGTTTGTCCGAGATTACTTATGAGTGTGTTAAGTAGTGAAAATTGCTGATAGTTGAAGGAGCTAAATCACTAAGCACTTGAGCAACCAGATCATCAACACAACCTCATCCCCTTTTAATAGTATTGGCTTTTCCTATGGACTCAATGTGATCTTTGATCACTAAACCAAAAATGGAGTCTTGAGCTTTTGCCAATGCTTGTCTTAGCATTTTGAGGGGTCCACTTCTTCAGACATTTCCATACCCATATCATCGAACTTCTCTGAAATGATTCTCAAGTAACTATTAGTTCAATGATATATATGTTGTTATTAATTACCAAAACCACCCGGGGATTAGTTGCACTTTCAATCTCCCCCTTTTTGGTAATTGATGACAACATATAGATCAAAGCTTCGACAATAGATATAATCAATGAATAATATCGTCGCTTTGAGAAGTATGTGATAAACAAGAGCTCCCCCTAAATTTGTGCATTATTTAAAATTTGCGTTTGAATGCAAATGCACAATCGATTAGGATTATGGGTCATTCTTCCATGTCACATACATCTTGGTGGAGAGCACAAAATGATAAGAATAAATAACATGCACCCAATCACCAAGACATGAGTAAATAGCCATACAAGAAGGAATAGCATATGATAAGCATTAAGCACACATTAAAGCATAGTATGACCAAGCACTCATTAAGGTAGCATCAAACGTAGTATCAAGCACACTTAAAGTATCAAGAACCAAAAGAACCAAATGTATCTCAAAGAAAACCGGCAAAAGACAAAAGAACGAAAGAGCACTCTCTCTCTCGAAGCCCTATGATCTATACAATTTCTCCCCCTTTGGCAACAAGTTACCAAAAAGTTCGAAAAAGCATAGAGCTAAGCGTCACTGTGGGCTCTGCTGGCGGCTCCCGTCTGGGTAGATGTCGGAGTAGAAATGGCGGCATCGGCGAAGACTTCTGCTGATGTCTGCGCTGGAGGAGTGGATGCTGGAGCTGGAGCTGGAGCTGGAGTAACTGCTGGAGCTGTAGGAGGTGTTGAAGTAGTAGCTGCAGTCACTGGGATAGCTGCTGATCGGGATCCTCTGGGAACCTGAGTAGTCTGGCGATGAGAGTCCTGAACTAGATCATCCTGCATGAGCTCTGCTCTCTCCTGCCTTGCTTCCTCCATGTCTGCCTCAAGCTTGTTGGCGGACACCTGAATCTCAGTCAGCTTCACGTCCAGAGTGTGGATCTTGTCCTCAACAATCCTCTCTAGGCTTTCCTGAGATTGTTCAATGCTGGCCAGGCGTTGTTCAATCCTCTGGGTAGCTTCAAGAATCTGCTCTCCGAAGCTCTTTGGTTTAGCTGCTGCTGCTGCTGCTTCTTTATCAGCTTTGGCTTTCTTAGCAGCCTCGATTTTGGCTTGACCTTCAACTGAGGTTGGATCCTCCTCATCCATCACAACAACGTTATCTTCATGCTCTGGCTGCAGTGGCAAGTGCTTCCTATCCAACATGAATTTGCCCGTGCCAAACTTGGCATTGATGAGCATCTGAATTTGTGGGGCAAATCCACACGACCTCTTCTGGTCAGCTGCAGTCCTCTTAATGGTCTCTACCATTAAGTCCATCACCTTGAAAGGTGCCTTCTCATCAAGAATGTGCAGCATGTTGATAGAATAGCCTCGAATCATGCGGTGGTCTCCAGACTTGGGCATCAAGGTATGCCTCAAAATAGTGTTTGTGGTAGTGAGACCTGCCTGGAGATAGTACACTGAGCCAAGCTTCCACCCTTCCAAATCAGCTGCGGGGATCTCCTTGTACATGTTCTTCATGGAATCATGGTTCTTCTTAGGAATCCCATAGACATCAATGTCGTCCTCTCTCTGCACTGGAGCATTCAGAAGTTCTGCCCATTCTTCAACAGACGAAGAAAACCTTTGACCTTCAGTCATCCAGGTGATCTTGCCATCAGGATAGAAGTGGGCTGTGGCGTAGAACTGCATGATCATCTCGTCATTCCAATCTGTCAGCTTCTGACCCACAAAGTCATCAACTCCACATGCAGTAAAGCTCTCATGCACATGGGGAAAGAAGTCTCGGTGCTCTTCACTGTCAATGTACTCCCAGTCAACATACCTGGTGTCTGCAACAATAGGCTTCTTATCCATCAACACGGTCTCATAGAAGTCCTGCTGCTCTCTGGTGTGGAATCTGGGGTCCACAGCAATCCTTCTTCTCACGGCATATGGATCAGACTGTCTCCATAGCCTGAGACCTCTATCCTTCCTTGCCTTCATATCCTCGGCTTGAGGATGAGCATCGTTGTGGAGCGGCAACTTAGGACGGAGCTTTAGCAACACATGTTCTTCATCAGACTCAGACGGTGGCATCTCACCTTTGTTCTTCTCAGAGGCCGGCATGTTCCTGGTTGTCCTCTTGGGCTTGGCTGGAGCTGCCTTGGCTTGAGCAGGCTTCTTGGGCTTAGAAGTGGCTTGAGCCCTAATAGCATCACCCATGAACTTAGCCTTCTGAGGAGGAGGCTGGGGTGCATCTTCTTCTTCTTCTTTAGTTGCATCAACTTGAGGTTCAGCATACACAACTCTCTTCCTCTTGGAAGTTTTCTTCACCTTACTTGGAGCTGGCTCTTCCAAGTTCAGCTTCTTGGCAACAGCTGACTGCTTGACTTTGCTGGTGCCTTTCTTCGACTGAAGCCCTTGGTGCTCTTTGGCAACAACATTCCTCTTGGGCTTGGAGGTTACTTCCTCAGCAATGAAGTCAGAGTCCTCATCATCAGAATTTCTCTTCTTTCTGGTCCTGGTGGCTGCAGGAGGCAAACCACTAGGGGTACTCCTCTCACCATCATCACTGGAACTACTAGCCTCGGGACTAGTATCTGCCTCAGGGATCTCTGCAAAAGGTGACTCAGACCTATTCTGGCTGTCACTGACATCTGACATGGCTGACAACCTGTGAATAGATAAGGTATAGGCAGAGTAGAAGAGTTATCACAACTGCAGAGGTTTTTGAAGAAAATGAGTTCAAATCTTAGTTTTGAGTTTTCACAGAATGCATTTCGGTCAAACCGATTTTCAGTTTCGGTGAATCCGAAGTGTATAACAGAAACCTACACACCACTTTCGGTCAGACCGAAATGGGTTTCGGTCCAGCCGATAAACTAGGGTTTCACTAAAACTGAGTTTCGGTCACACCGATTTGCACAACTCGGTTAGACCGAAAGTGCAGTGCAATGGCCAGAGGCCAAATCGGTCACACCGAAAAATTAAAATCGGCTTCACCGAGATGTGTTCCGTGGAAACCTAAACCTAAGAATTTCGCTCGAAACTAAAACGATCTGATCTGATGTTAAGGAGGATTTCAAACGTGGCTAGATGCAGGGCAAACCAATCGTGCAAGAATCAGATGGGGAGCACGAGAGGGATCGAGACTCACCCTAACTTGGTGGAGTCCCTCTACGGCGGCAACGGCGCGGAGAAGAATACCGTTGACGGCGGCGGAGACCTGCGGCGAGGGCACACAGGCGACGATGGCGACGATCCGAAGACCAGGGCGACGGCAGCAGGGGACTTGGGGGCGAAACGGTTTGAAGAATTAAATCGCGCGCTGCCCTCAGTATATATATATCCCCATGCTGTCGGTGGGACCGAGTTGAAAAACTCGGTGACACCGAAATGGATAACTGTTGTGCAGTTACACATATCGGTCACGCCGAGATTTATAACTCGGTTTCACCGAGATGAAACCTAGATCAGTCTAAGCGTTTCGGTTGGACCGAGATGGAGAAGTTGGTCAGACCGAAAATGACTTAGAAGGTTTTGGAAGTCAGCCTTAGACGTATCGGTGGCTCCGAGTGCTCCTCACTCGGAGGGTCCGAAAATGACTTGTTCAAAGTTGTGATATGAGCATGAATAGAATTTGAGACAAGAAAGCATAGATAGCTAGGGGAGGTGCTTAGGCATTCTTGTCCATCCATTTGTCCAGAAAAAATCAAAACAATCAAAACAACAAATGGATGTCCTTGAATGGATAAAATCATGCATTCAACATGCTCACACAATAAGATAGCAAATGAAATATGTGTCAAACATGCACAACCAAAACTCTAGCTACTAGCACACAATTTGTCGATGACTAGGTCATCTATATATGAGTATTTTGACTTAGGAGTCAAATGAGAACATTTGATCATAGGTCATACTCATCGTTTAAGCACAAGTGGGGTTACCACTTTTACATAAAGCATTGATGTGTTCACATCATTTGGAGATGCTTTAGCTCAATTTTTTTTTAGAGCAAAGCTCCCCCTAGATGTGAGAACCCCTTTTAAAGGGTCAAACTAACCTTGGGTTGTCATAGAAGACTTCATGTAGATGTTGAAGATGTGGATGCTCAATGTTGATGTAGATCATCAAGAGTTGGGAGCTATCCTTTGGATTAGGGCACTTTCAATACCTACATGGGTTAGTCCCACAAGGAACAAACAAGGATATCCATAGACATAGATTGAAGTTCACAAAAGATGATGTCTATGAAAGCAATGATTACCTTGTCCCTTGACTTACCAACAAGAGGGTTTGTGACTCCATGAACTAGTGCATGATGTGGAAGTTGATTGCACAAGTTCTTGCCAAAATGAATGTGAGTGAAGTATGTTGGCGGAGTCACCCTCAAGAACCTTCTAGGTCTTCTTCTTTGGGATCCACATCATCTTGATGGGAATCCTTGGGGTTGTAGTTGAGCTTGACGAAGTAGAACTTGATGTGTCCTTGGGAACCCACTTGACCATGGCTTGAGGTGCTTCAATGAATGCATCAATCTCCTCTTGAAGCTTGTCCTTGGCCTTTAGCTTGTGGTCTTGTGGTGGAAGGTCATCTTGAGCTTGTTCCACATTGGAAGAAGTAGGATCATACTTCTCCATTTGAGAAACAAACTGTGGAGTAGGGTATTGACCTTCTTCCCACTCAACACCTTCGGCGTTGAACTTTCGCTCAAAACCAATCCCTTGATTCTTCCGGTGCCTTCCTTGTTTGCAAACAATTTCCTCAAAGTTTTTGCTTCCGGCAAGACTCTTGTAGACACCTTTCTCTATGATTTCCTTCAATAAGCTATTTTCTTGCTCAAGTGTAACTTGGCTTGAAACATTGTTAGTGGAATCAAGAGAACTACTAGAAGCAACAACATTAGATTTAACTTGGTTATTGTTACTACTAGAGGAAGAATTTTTCTTATGCTTGTCATGCTTAGTCTTAATAGGTGGCAAGAAATTAGACAAGAGAAGTCGTTTGGCAAGATATGAAGAACTCTTCTTTCGAAGATCGTCATTGATCGCTTTTAGAAACTCATGTTCTTGCTCTAGAGTGAGCTTCTCGAAGCGTAGCTTCTCATGAGATCTTATAAGCTCTCTATGATCTTCTTGAGTTGTTTCATGAGCTAACTTAAGAGTGTTTAGTTCTTTAGTTAGACGCTCAATCTCCTTCATAGCATTGTCATTCGACTCTTCTCGACTATAAAGACTACTAGCATTTTCATCATTACTAAGCTCACTAGATTTATCATGCAAGATCTCATCTTCACCAAGCAAGTCATCCTCATCACTATCAAAGTCAATGAATTCAGGGTGTGTTACCTTGGGGCCTTTAGCCATGAAGCATCTTCCAATTCCCTCATTTGGTGAATCAAATAAGTCGTAGGAGTTGGAGTTGGAGGATACGAGTGCAAGTCCGGCAACACCTTCATCTTGACTGTAGTCGGAGTCGGAGTGATAGCTTCCATCGGATTGATTGTCGGAGTCGGAGCCGGAGACCCATTCACCTACATGAGCTTGATGTCTTCTTCTTGTGTAGCTCCTTGATGACTTGTCTTTCCTCTCCGAATCCTTGCTTCTCCGAGAGGGTCTTCGTTCATAACGATCATCTCTACTCCTTCTCTCTCTCCGAGGTGACTCATCTCTTGCTCTTCTTCTTGGAGATTCTTCTCTTCTCTTGTGGGGAGCCGTACACTCATTTGAGAAGTGTCCGGGTCTTCCACAATTGTAGCAGTTTCGATCACGACTAGAAGATCTCTTTTCATCATATGATCTAGACTTTGAGCTTCTTTCTTTGCCTCTATTCTTGTAGAACTTGTTGAAGTTCTTAACCATTAGGCTTATCTCTTCATTGGAAATTAACTTGTCACTTGAGGTTGTGGCAGCATCACTTGTAGCTTTGTAAGCACCACTTGACTTGTTGTGAAGCTCTTCCTTATCCTTAAGTGTCATCTCATGAGCAACAATTCTTCCAATGACTTCAGTTGGCTTGAGAGTCTTGTAGTTTGGCATCATTTGGATCAAAGTGCACACGGTGTCATACTTTCCATCCAAAGCTCTGAGAATCTTCTTAATGATGAATCGGTCGGTCATTTCTTCGCTTCCTAAGCTGGCAATCTCATTTGTGATGAGAGCAAGCCTAGAGTACATTTCAGCGACTCCTTCACCATCCTTCATCTTGAACTTGTCAAGTTGACCTTGAAGAATATCTAGCTTTGATTCCTTCACAGATTCAGTACCTTCGTGCATTTCAACCAAAGTATCCCAAATCTCTTTAGCATTCTCAAGACGACTGATTTTGTTGAACTCCTCGGGACACAAAGCGTTGAAGAGAATGTCACAAGCTTGAGCATTGTTTTGCAACATCCGCAACTCTTCCGGTGTAGCTTCGCGATCCGGAACTTTTCCTTCCTTGAAGAATTCACCTTGCATACCAACACAAATAATGCCCCATGCGGCTGGGTTATGACCAAGAATATGCATTTTCATTTTATGCTTCCAACTAGCAAAATTTGTGCCATCAAAGTAAGGACCTCTACGATAATTACCCTCACTAGACGCCATACTCTCCTAGGTTGTGAAACCAAGCTTATGGAGTCCAATGCAATGGAAACCAAAACAATGGAGACCAAAGCTCTGATACCACTTGTAGGATCGAAAGTATGTCTAGAGGGGGGGTGATTAGACTACTTGACAATATAAAAATTCTGCCTTTTGATCATGAACAGTTTTTGGCAGTTTCACAATTATGATCAATTCAAGTATCACCCTACACATGCAATTCTAGAGTATAAGCAGCGGAAAGTGAATTGCATATGTAGTAAAGAGAGGTGGAGAAGATCAAACGCAATTTGGAGACACGGAGATTTTTCTCGTGGTTTCGATAGGTGGTGCTATCGTACATCCACGTTGATGGAGACTTCAACCCACGGAGGGTAACGGCTGCGCGAGTCCACAGAGGGCTCCACCCACGAAGGGTCCACGAAGAAGCAACCTTGTCTATTCCATCATGGCCTACGCCCACGGAGGACTAGCCTTACTCGGGGTAGATCTTCACGAAGTAGGCGATCTCCTTGCCCTTACAAACTTCTTGGTTCAACTCCACATCTCGAAGACGGAGGCTCCCAAGCGACACCTAACCAATCTAGGAGGCACCACCCTCCAAAAGGTAATAGATGTTGTTGATGATGATGAACTCCTTGCTCTTGTGCTTCAAATGATAATCTCCCCAACACTCAACTCTCCTCACTGATATGGCTGTGGTGGAAGAAAGGATTGAGTGGAAAGCAACTTGGGAAGGTTAGAAATCAAGTTTCATATGGTAGGAATGGAATAACTTGATCTCAACACAAGGGTAGGTAGTTCTCTTCTCAGAAAGTGTAAGGTAGGAGTGGTAGTACTTTCTGATGGCTCTCTCCACGAATGAAGAGGGGGTGGAGGGGTATATATAGCCTCCACACAAAATCCAACCGTTACACACATAATTGAGCAATCTCGGTGTGACCGAAGTGAAAACTCGGTCAGACCGAAAGTTCAAATATAGTGAACGTTGGGGTTTTCGGTGGGACCAAAAATACCATCTCGGTTTGTCCGATATGAGTCAAAGGTAGGAACTTGCCAGAATCGGTGGGACCGAAATCAACTACTCGGATATTCCGAAATGATGACAAACGGTTACAGAAGGTTGGCAGTCCAGTTTCGGTGAGACCGAACTCAAAATCGGATTGACCGAAATATCTAGGGTTTGGAAAATAGCTGAGGTGGTTCATCTCTGTGGGACTGAGTTGGAAGAATCGGTTTGTCCGAGATTACTTATGAGTGTGTTAAGTAGTGAAAATTGCTGATAGTTGAAGGAGCTAAATCACTAAGCACTTGAGCAACCAGATCATCAACACAACCTCATCCCCTTTTAATAGTATTGGCTTTTCCTATGGACTCAATGTGATCTTTGATCACTAAACCAAAAATGGAGTCTTGAGCTTTTGCCAATGCTTGTCTTAGCATTTTGAGGGGTCCACTTCTTCAGACATTTCCATACCCATATCATCGAACTTCTCTGAAATGATTCTCAAGTAACTATTAGTTCAATGATATATATGTTGTTATTAATTACCAAAACCACCCGGGGATTAGTTGCACTTTCAGAACAGCTCCGGATCAGGATATAGGGGCAATAACAATGGTTATCAAAACCGGGCCGGTAATCAAAATGGTCAAGGAAGTTATAATAACCAGGGCAATCAGCCGCGTAATCAGGGTGGTTACAATAACCAGGGCAGTCAACAGCAGGGCCAAGGTAATCACAATAACCAGGGTAATCAGCAGCGTCAGCAACAGCAGCCACGATCCGGATATCAGAGTAATCCGAAGGAATTGAGTAGTGGGCAATATCATGTGTTCACCACGAGCCTGTGTAAACGAGATCAGAAGGTTTTAAAGCGGGCAGTTAACGCGGTTGAACCGGCAACACCGCAATTTCTGCGCTGGTCAGAGCAGCCCATTGTATGGAGTAGGGAGGATCACCCAATGCGGGTGGATAATCCGGGCCACTTGGCCTTGGTGGTAGCGCCACAGGTGGGAGGTTATAAGTTCACTAAAGTTCTCATGGACGGCGGTAGCAGCATCAACATCTTGTACTATGAGACCTTCCGTCGTATGGGCCTAACGGATAAGAAGTTAAGACAATCAAACACGGTGTTCCACGGGGTGGTTCTAGGTAAGTCGGCTTATCCAGTTGGAAAGATTGACTTGGAAGTTACCTTTGGAGATGAGCATGATTCCAGGTCAGAAATGATAACTTTCGAAGTTGTCAAGATCCGGAGCCCCTATCACGCTTTATTCGGGAGAACGGTTTATGCCAAGTTTATGGCTAGGCCATGTTATGTTTATCTGCAACTCAACATGCCGGGTCACAAGGGCACGATCACAGTTCATGGAAGTCGCAAGATAGCAGTGGAGTGTGAAGAGGGAGATGCAGCCTACGCAGAGGCAGTATGTGCCACAGAAGAGTTGAAGTTTTATAAAGATAATGTCGATCCGGCAGATATGACTCCGCTGAAGAAGCCAACTACAGAGCATGATCCGGCATTGAAGTTTAAATCGACGGAGGAAACCAAGCAAGTTGATTTTGTGCCGGGTGATTCGTCCAAGTAGTTCACTATCAGCGCTAACCTTGATCCCAAATAGGAAAGCGCGCTCATCGAGTTCATCCGTGAGAACCGGGATATCTTTGCGTGGAAGCCTTCTGACATGCCAGGTATACCGAGGGAACTCGCTGAGCACAGCCTTAACATTGATCCGAAGTATAAACCGGTTAAACAATATTTGCGCCGCTTCAATGAAGAGAGGCGCAAGGCTATAGGAGAAGAAGTGGCCACGCTTTTGGCCGCAGGGTTCATAGTTGAAGTTTTTCACCCAGAGTGGTTGGCTAATCCGGTCCTTGTGTTAAAGAAGAATGGAAAGTGGAGAATGTGTGTGGATTACACAGACCTCAACAAGGCTTGCCCAACTGATCCTTTTGCTCTCCCTCGCATTGATCAGATTATCGATGCTACAGCGGGATGTGAGCGGCTAAGCTTTTTGGATGCATATTCAGGATATCACTAGATTAAGATGGCAGTTAAAGACCAAGAGAAGACAGCTTTCATAACCCCTTTTGGTGCTTTTTGCTATGTATCCATGCCTTTTGGGCTCAAGAGTGCTCAAGCAACTTATCAGCGTTGCGTTCAGAATTGTCTTAAAGGACAGATAGGGAGGAATGTTCATGCCTATGTGGATGACATTGTGGTTAAATCAAGGAAAGAGGAGACGATGATAGAGGATCTTAAGGAGACTTTTGACAATCTTCGAGCCTATAAGATGATGCTTAATTCGGAGAAGTGTGCCTTTGGTGTTCCGGCAGGAAAACTATTGGGATTCTTGGTCTCAAACAGAGGAATATAAGCTAATCCGGAGAAGATTAAGGCAATCACATCTTTGACTAAACCAGTTTGCATCAATGATGTTCAGCGTATTGCTGGCCGGATCACAGCATTAAGCCGGTTCATCAGCCGTTTGGGAGAGAAGGCGATCCCGCTTTACGAGATGCTGAAGAAAACAGATCGGTTTATATGGAGTGATGAGGCGAACGTGGCATTTGAGGATCTAAAGCGGCAACTGGCAAAGCCGCCGGTCCTGGCTGCCCCTGTTGATAAGGAGCCGTTGCTGTTATACGTCGCTGCCAATGCACGGGCAGTCAGCGTCGCAATTGTGGTTGAACGCAAGGAAGCAGGAAAGGAATACCCGGTTCAGCATCCAGTTTATTATGTGAGTGAAGTACTCATTGAGTCCAAGCAAAGGTACCCACATTGGCAGAAGCTGGTATATGGTGTGTTCATGGCAAACCGGAAGCTGAAGCACTATTTTCAAGGTCATCCAATAACTGTGGTTAGTTCAGCACCGTTGGGGGACATAATCCAGAACAGGGAAGCTACAGGTAGAGTGGCAAAGTGGGCCATTGAGCTCAGCCCGCATGAGTTGAAGTATGTGTCACGCACCGCTATAAAATCTCAGGCATTGGTGGATTTCATCAATGATTGGAAAGAATTACAAACTCCTGAGGAGAAGCTGGATCTTACATACTGGACGATTCACTTTGACGGTTCAAGACAGTTGGAAGGCTCGGGGGCTGGAGTTGTCTTAACTTCTCCGCGAGGTGACAAGTTTTGTTACGTCCTCCGTCTATTGTTTCCTTGTACTAATAATGCAGCAGAATATGAAGCATTACTTCATGGCTTGCGGATGGCAAAGGAGATGAACTTGAGCCGGGTTAAGTGTTTTGGCGTTTCAGATTTGGTGGCACAGCAAGTTTCAGGCAAGTGGGATTCGAGAGATCCCCTCATGGCGGCTTATAGACGAGAAGTAGAAGCAGTTGCTGGATGTTTCAAAGGGTATCAAGTGGACCACATAGACCGGCGAAGGAACGAAGCGGCTGATGCTTTAAGCCGGTTGGGTTCTCAACGTAAACCGGTGCCACCAAATACTTTTTTGGATGAGCTGCACAGTCCGTCAGTACAAATACCATCAGAGGAAGACCTAGTTGTTCCTGATCCGGAGGCACAGTTAGTGGCAGCACTTCATGTTATTCCGGATTGGACGCTGCCTTATTTGGCATATCTGAGCTGAGGAGAGCTACCGGACGATGAAATAGAGGCACGACAGATAGTCCGGCGTTCTAAGTCCATGACAATTGCAAACGGAGAGCTTCATCATCGCAGTGCTTCTGGAGTATTTCAGCGGTGTGTATCAGCTGAGGAAGGTTGTGAGATTCTTCACGAGATCCATGAAGGGGATTGTGGTCATCATGCCGGTTCAAAATCATTGGTGGCTAAAGCTTTCCGACATGGTTTCTATTGGTTAACAGCTCATGCTGATGCGGCAGATCTAGTCCGGAAGTGTGATGCTTGTCAGAAGTTTTCAAGACGTGCTCTTGTTCCGGCGCAGGAGCTCCGGATGATACCAATAACTTGGCCGTTTGCGACTTGGGGGCTTGATATGGTTGGACCCTTTAAGCGATCTCAAGGTCAGAAAACTCATCTACTGGTGGCGGTGGATAAGTTTACAAAGTGGATTGAGGCAGAGCCTGTGAGCAAGTGTGATGCGGCCACAGCAGTCAAATTCATCAAAAAGGTAATTTTTCGGTTTGGCTTTCCGCACAGTATCATCACAGACAATGGCACCAATTTATCTCAGGGTGAGATGGAAGAATTTTGTCAACGAGAACATATTCGCCTAGATGTATCTTCTGTGGCTCACCCCCAATCCAATGGTCAAGCTGAAAGAGCAAATCAGGAGATTTTGCGGGGTATCAAGCCCCGACTTATGACTCCTTTGCAGAGAACCCCAGGTTGCTGGGTTGAGGAGTTACCATCTGTTCTTTGGAGTATCAACACTACACCAAACCGGTCTACAGGTTACACACCTTTCTTCATGGTATATGGTGCTGAAGCGGTCCTTCCAAGTGATATCCGTCATGATTCACCAAGGGTGACAGCCTATGTTGAAGCGGCCAATGAGCAGGCAAGACAAGACAGTTTGGACCGGCTGGATGAAGAGCGTGATATAGCAGCAGCACGGTCTGCAATCTATCAACAAGACTTGCGCAGATATCACAGCCGCCGGATCAAGAGCGGAACATTCCAGGAGGGTGACTTAGTACTCCGGCTCATCCAAGACCAAACAGATATGCACAAGTTATCCCTGCCTTGGGAAGGGCCCTTTGTGGTCAGCAAGAATCTGCACAACGGTTCATATTACCTGCTAGACGTTCGAGAACACAAGGACTCACGGACATCAGAGGAGGAGACGAAGAGGCCATGGAACATTACCCACTTACGGCCCTACTATACTTGAGCTATGAACTCCACTGTATCCTATATTATGATTAATGAATAAACCGGCACCCTCGGTAAACCGAGGGCTCAGCCTTTTTTCCAATACAAATATCTTATGAGGACAACCATATATGTATTATTATATGTCATATTTCAAACATATCGACCGGTTTAAAACTGATTTTTCCAGAATGAATACTCAGAAGCAATAAAACTCCCTGAAGAGCATGGGGTCACATCCGGCTCAAAGAGGACGCTTCACGGAAACCCTTTGGATGGAAATCCATCCAGTGATTGGTGCAAGATCTACCCATGGCTTCATGGAGCCATGGAGGCCCTCTGGAAAGACGGGATTACCCGCATCCAGTGATTGGCTAAAAACTTTTTCTTATGGTTCCTATGGAAAGATGGGATTACCCGCATCCATCGACCGGCCCTCTGGAAAGACGGGATTACCCGCATCCGGTGATTGGCTAAAACTTTTTCTTATGGTTCCTATGGAAAGATGGGATTACCCGCATCCATCGACCGGCCCTCTGGAAAGACGGGATTACCCGCATCCAGTGATTGGCTAAAACTTTTTCTTATGGTTCATATGGAAAGACGGGATTACCCGCATCCATCGACCGGCCCTCTGGAAAGACGGGATTACCCGCATCCAGTGATTGGCTGAACTTTGCTTTGAGCCTGGCAGCTCGTAAAAAGCCTCGACTACATGGTTTTATTTGCAAATTTGCGTTTTCTGATCTTTATGTGTTATGATTCTTTAATCCGGAGTGGGACAATTCAAGAAATTGGCCACACATCTACAAAATTAAAAGTCCGGATCGTGAATACCAGCATGAGATAAACCGGTGTTCATTATAACCCAGATCATCCATCAGGCAAAAAGCTACAAACTTCTGGACAAAGTTTCAGAATGATATAAACCAGTGTCTTTTATCAAGCCTGGGTTTGTTATTGGATCCATGAAGGTCTTCATCAAGGAATTTTAAATTCTACCGGATTAAGAGTATTGAGCATACTTGATCTCAGGTATAAAATTATTTCTGATATAAGTATACGCTTGTTTGATATATTATGAGAACAATTTAATCTGTCCAGCGGTAAACCGCTAGGACATGTTTTCAGTGTTATTTATGCAGGAATAGATGATACGCAAGATAAGCGACATCAGACAAAATTTAAAATTGGCAAACATTAAAACAAGAAGTCAGAATATCCGGATCAAAACAGACACAATTTTCAGCTATCCTATTACAAGGCATAGCAAGCCCGATGGATTAAAGATTGTTTATTAAAGCGGGACTGCAACTACAACAATAAAGTCATGAGTTATGCTCCTTCCTGCTGAGACGGCTGGGCATCAACTTGATCAGGAGTATCCTCTTCCTCTTGAAGCGGTTGGAAGTCAGGGGTGCACCAGTCGATTCTCGTTAAAGTACGGAAATACATCTCTTCGTTGATGAGTTCCGACGGTTCGATATCAGGAGCGAAGGTATGAGGACGCACTGGTGGGATTAGATTGACGGTTTCATAAACCGGCCGCTCCATCCGCTCGTTTTGCAAGTCATAACCTGGATGATACCTGGATAAATCTGCTTCGGCTGCAAGTTTACTGGCAAGAGGACGCATCTCCTTTGTCAAAGCGTAGAGATCCTTTGCAGTAAACGATGATCCATCTTCCTTGGTATTTGGACACCCATTTAAAGCCTCTTCCGGATCAAAGTCCAGAACCCATGCCTTGGCTCTCGTAAGCGCCATGAGGGCACCGGCTCGAGCAGCAGATTTCTTGACTTCCTCCAAACGCACTGGCAAAACGGACAACTTTTCTAATGTGCCTTGGATGGTCGTGAGGGCGGTTTACTGAAAGATGTCGCACTTATGATCCTTTGGGCGCCGGAATACAGTTGCTCGACCAAAGTGTAACAAGCCTTAAGTTTTTTCCGCAAGTCATCCCCAAGATGGGAGACACGGCGCCCTGCATATGATTATCACAGTTAAACCGGCACATATGGAATGTTACAAAGATGAAAGCAGGAATACAGATTATATACTTACCGAAGATTGCAGAAGTCATTAACTCAATTTGCCGCTTTAAACCGGTTAATTCTTCAGTAACCGGATTAAGCGCCTCCTCAGCATCCTGAGCCCTTTTCTCCAGCTCTTTCTTCTGAACCTCAAAGGCGGTCCGCTCTTCTTCAAAGAATTTTTTCAGATCTTCAGCAGTCTTTAAACTCACCTTCAGATCTTTCTTGGCTTTCGAAGCAGCAGCCTCCGTTTCAGCAAGACGGCTCCAAAGCTCATTGATTTCGTCAGCACTCCGGTTTAAATCAGCCTACAAGTAAAATCAAGTGATAAGAAGCAAAAATCAGACAAGTCTCAAGCACACAAACAAGTTGTCTACTTGACACTTGGGGGCTAATGGGCAGTTGAAACAGTAAACAGCAGCAATTCAAAGACAAAAGTCTCAAGCACACAAGCAAGTTGTCTACTTGACACTTGGGGGCTAATGGATAATTGAAGTATCAGAAGAAATTATTACAAGTATCAAATACATAACCAAGTTATCTACTTGATACTTGGGGGCTAATGTAAGATCAGTTATTCAAGTTATAAGTTCCGGTTCACCTTCAACGCTCAGCTAAACCGGAACTTGGGGATACTATGAGATGGTTAGAAGAATATCAAAAGCACAAAATCAGAAGGAAAGGATTACCTCATATTTTTCTTTCATCAGGTTAATCAAGCCCGCTTCATAATCTCGGCTGGTGTGGAGCCGGTTCAAGTATCCGGAATAGAGCTCCTGGGCACTCATGTCAGCAAGGATGGATAGCTCGGTACTCCATTTACCTTTCTCTTTATGCAGCTTCTCCGCTTTAGCCGTATGTTTGGCTAAAACAGTGGGCTCAGCCGGAGCAGTCAAAGCAGTGCCAGACACTACAACTTCTGGAGAAGCAGGTGCTGTTGGTGGAGCTGCAGCATGAACCGGACTGGGAGAGGCCGGATTGACCTGAGGAGAATTGGCCCGGGCAGGACTTGGCGGATCATGAACATCATCAGCAGTAGGGTTCTCGGGCACTGAATTATGATCCATAGGCGCAGGATTCTCAAGAGGAATTATGGGCTCGCCTTCTGGGGGGACGGTTGTTGCCGGATCAACCGCCGGATCTTCAACATTAGTCTCAGCAGTGGGTTTGTTGGCCTTGGGTTTTTTGCTAGGCTTTGGCTTGCTGGAAGAAGTTTGGAAAATGAGTTAAGATTATGAAGCAAAAGGTAATCATAAACCAGAAAGGTTAAAAAGACTTACCCTGGAACAGTTTCCAGTGGGGGAAGTTGCGTGGCGGTCGATTCACCAGAGGAAGATAATGGAGTCTCCTGATAATCAGGGTCAGACGGTTTAAGAGGTTTGCGGATAAGCCCGGCTTTGGGGTGAAGGAGGGTTGGAGAGAGTATAACCTCAGAACGGCGCCTCCGAGCCGGAGTGAGAGAGATTCCGGATGATTCCACTACCAGGCCGCTATGGCGAGTGGTCCGGCGAAGGGCTTCATGTTGTTGTTTCTTCAAAAGAAAATTAGGATCCAATTGAGCATAAGGGTGAGAAAATTGATATTTCCGGACTGTCCGACGACTTTTTTGTGGAAGTGGTTCTGAATCGGAAGAAAGGATAGTTACCTCAACTTCGGCCGGTTTATCACCTTCAGCCAACTCATGTGGAAAGTTATCATTAGATACAGATATGCGTAAAAGCAAGCAAGTTAAATCCGGATTAAATCATACCTCAGAGTCCGGATCGTCATCCTCAGCGTGAGAACAAGAGCATCCGGCCGCCTTTCTCTTCTTACTAGCAAAGGTTTTCCGACGTGCCTGTTTTCCGGTTTTCTCCTGAGGCTTTCTTTTCCAGAAAGGATCATCGGCCTATTCGGACAGAAAGAGACAGTTAGAAGACGGTTTATATAAACGGATTAAAATTATATATATAAAAAAACAAGGCTTACTGCAGGCAGCTTGTTCTTCTTGTAATACGGAGCCAACCCGATTTTGCCGCAATCCTCTAAAGAGACGTTGAGCATCTTCTTAGCCGATTCAATAACCTCCGATTCAGAAAGTTCATCCTTGGTAAACCGTTGAGGGTCGTCCGGTTTACCAGAATACTTGCACATCAAATGTGGTCGCCGACTCAAGGGAAGGATACTCCAAGAGAGCCAACAGCGCATAAAATCGGTTCCAATTAGACCGTTGGCCATAAAAGCTTTCAGTTTGGTAAGCTGAGAAGCAAACCGGGGCCGTTCGGCAGAGGTAAGTCGCTGTGGCAAAGGGTGATCCTCCGGAAGACGGTGCTCGCGGTAACCCGGCAATGGGTTCTCCCCACCAGGAGAAGTGTCAATACAGTAAAACCAGGACTTATTCCAATCCTTTGGGTGCGTATGAAGAGCGGCGTGGGGAAAGACTACATCTCTCCTTTTCTGGATGCTAACCCCACCCAGTTCTTGATGCGGTCCGCTGGTGAATTCAGTGCGCCGGTTTAGGTGAAAGAAATCCCGGAACAGGTCGACAGACGGTTCTTCTTGCAGATATACCTCTGAGAACACTTGGAAATCACAGATATTGGAGACAGAGTTTGGACCTATGTCCTGAGGATGGAGCTGGAAGGCGGCAAGTACATCCCGGAAAAATTTTGAACCAGGGGGTGTGAAGCCTTGAGCTATATGATCAAAGAAAACAATAACCTCCCCCTCTCTGGGAGTAGGAGGGCATTCACCTTTTGGAGCCCGCCACTTTAAAACAGATCGAGGGCCTAAAGTGTCAATTGACACAGCTTTGGTTAAATCTTCTTCCGTGACAATGGAAGGAGCCCAGTCGCAAGAAACAAACTGTTTGGCCATAGCAATAGAAGGACAAAGGTACTGAAAGGGTAAAAGTAAAGACCGGATTATTTAAGTACAGCGGCATAAACCGGAAGATATATACGAAGATCACGCAACGGTTTAGACAAGGGACTAATGATATGGTTAACCCGGCAATAACAAGGAGCTGTGTTACTACCGGTTCATGACAGCAAAAGAGGAACTGCTAAACCGTCACGTTCATCTTTAAAAAATTTACAGGAACAGTGCATGACTGTATAAACCGGAGCATACGTAACAGATCTATAGAGGAGAAAGACAGGTTTTCAAAGACAGCTAAGGTGGAACAGATCTGAGCATACAAGAAAAGGAAAAACAAATGTCAGGAGTATACGGGAAGAACTGCAAGGGTCCTATACAGCGGGTAAATCTACAGGTTAAACAAGAATGACGAAGATCTGAAGCATATGCAGCGGAGTAAAGGCAAAAGTTTAAAGGGCAAGATCTAAAAGTAAAGGTTACTGAGAACTATTTGTTTAGGTCGAACGAAGATGAAGCTTTTACTGAGGTTCTAATGGCGGAGGTACGAACCCTAGAAACTACGGATCTACAATGAAGAAGAAAGACGTACCTGGAACAGCAGGGATCAGTGGCGGAGGTTCTCTGGTCAAAACTCAGGTCGATGCAGCGGCCAGTGAGGTCTCGGATTCGGTGATCGACGGCGGCGCTTCGAGCTCGGGCGTCAATGGCGTCTGGAGCTCGGGCGACAGAGGAAGAAGAGAGAGGAAGAGAATAACAGATGGGGACAGCGGTATTTATAAGGAAAAGTCAGATACGAAGCGACAGGTGCGGGATTCGAGGGAGCAAAGGATCGGATAGAGATCCTTTGACGCCTCGATTTTCGGGATAACCATTAAACAAAGCTACAGTACAGCTCGCGGCGTTAAATGCGGAAGTGATGTCACGGTCAGATTCAGTGATTCTCGAGGATGACGTCAGGGCCGGTTTACAAAAAATGAGAAGACACAGAAGAAAATTATACAAGACAAAGGACATTGATGTGAACAAGTTCAAATCATTCTGGGGCCTAATGTCAGGGATATTACTAGCAGGTATGAACCGGCTAGTATAAACCGGTTTATTATAGTATGTTTATATGGTTGTAATATTTAGTAAAGGCTGCGGCCCATGAGATCTTAGGGCCCATGTATAGAGTTATGATTTGTAAACCGCCCGATGATGTTGCTTGAGAGATAAGGAAGAAAGAGCAGAGACCGAGGCGGACACAAGTATGAGGCGGCCTCGGGACTCTGTAAACCGGACTGGGCGTCGCCTCTCTATATAAAGGGACGACCAGGCGACGGTTCAGGGACAAGCAAGAATCAACCCGTCGAGACTACAGGCAAGCGATCCGCTCCCTGTAATCCGACGCCCAAGCAATACCAAACCAACTAGACGTAGGCTTTTACCTTCATCGAAGGGGCCGAACTAGTATAAACCCTCTGTGTCCCTTGTGTGCTATGAACCCCTTCAAGCTAACCCGTGCGATGGTTCCATCATCAAGTCCGTTAAACCGGACATCTGCCGTGTTAATTCCACGACAGTCACTGTCCTGAAAATAATACACCTTACATAAAGGAGCAGAGGGAGTATTTGAATAAGAATTTTTCAATGAAAGACCTCGGCAAAGCTGCTCATATATTGGGCATCAAGATCTATAGGGATAGATCGAGACACTTAATAGGGCTTTCACAAAGCACATACCTTGACAAAGTTTTGAGGAAGTTCAAGATGGAACAGTCAAAGAAAGGGTTCTTGCCTGTGTTGCAAGGTGTGAAATTGAGTAAGACTAAAATCCCGACCACGACAGAAGATAGAGAGAATGAAAGTCATTCCCTATACCTCAGCCATAGGTTCTATAATGTATGCCATGTTGTGTATCGGACCTGATGTGCGCCTTGCCATAAGTTTGGCAGGGAGGTACAACAGTGATCCAAAAGTGGATCACTGGACGGCGGTCAAAATTATCCTTAGGTACCTAAATAGGACTAAGGAAATGTTTCTTGGTTATGGAGGTCATAAAGAGTTCATCGTATAGGGTTACATCGATGCAAGCTTTGACACTGATCCGGATGACTCTAAGTCTTGCTACTTCTCGAGCTTGTGTTGTATTCCCTCGAAGAGGAAAGGGTGATGCAGCACAGTAACATAAGTATTTCCCTCAGTTTTTGAGAACCAAGGTATCAATCCAGTAGGTGAACACGCGAGAGTCCCTCGCACCTGCACAAACAAATAAGAACTTCGCAGGCAACACGATAAGGGGTTGTCAATCCCTTTACGGTCACTTACGAACGTGAGATCTGATAGATAGAATAGTTTGATATTTTTGGTATTTTTGGATATAAGAACAGAAAGTAAAAACAGCAAAGTAAAGTAGATGGTAGATTAATATGTTGAGAATAGACCCGGGGGCCATAGGTTTCACTAGTGGCTTCTGTCATGATAGCAGAATTCTATGGTGGGTGAAAAAATTATTGTCGAGCAATTGATAGAAAAGCGAATAATTATGAGAATATCTAGGCATGATCATTATATATAGGCATCACGTCCGTGACAAGTAGACCGAAATGATTCTGCATCTACTACTATTACTCCACACATCGACCGCTATCCAGCATGCATCTAGAGTATTAAGTTCACAAGAACAGAGTAATGCTTTAAGCAAGATGACATGATGTAGAGGGATAAACTCAAGCAATATGATATAAACCCCATCTTTTTATCCTCGATGGCAACAATACAATACATGCCTTGCTGCCCCTGCTATCATTGGGAAAGGACACCGCAAGATTGAACCCAAAGCCAAGCACTTCTCCCATTGCAAGAACTATAGATCTAGTAGGCCAAACCAAACCAATAATTCGAAGAGACTTGCAAGGATATTATAATCATACATAAAAGAATTCAGAAAAGAACCAAATATTTCTCATAGATAATCTTGATCATAAACCCACAATTCATCGGATCTCGACAAACACACCGCAAAAAGATTACATCAAATAGATCTCCTCGGAGACCGAGGAGAACTTGGTATTGAGATCCAAAAAGAGAGAAGATGCCATCTAGGTACTAACTATGGACCCAAAGGTCTGTGGTAAACTACTCACAACTCATGGTGAGGCGATGGTGTTGATGTAGAAGCACTCCATGGAAGATCCCCCCTCCGGCGGAGCTCCGGAACAAGCCCCAAGATGGGATCTCACGGGAACAAAAGGTTGCGGCGGTGGAATTAGGGTTTTCTCTATTGCTTCGATGTTTTCAGGGTACATGGGTATATATAGGAGGAAGGAGGGTATCGTGGGAGCTAGAGGGGGCCCACGAGGGTGGGGGCGCGCCCTGTAGGACGGGGCACGCCCTGGGCCCTCGTGGCCGGCTCCTTCATTCCCTCGTGTGTACTCCAAGTCTTCTGTGTTGATATCGTTCCAAAAATAACTCCCACGAAGGTTTCATTCCGTTTGGACTCCATTTGATATTCCTTTTCTGCGAAACCCTAAAATAGGCACACAAAAACAGCAATCTGCACTGGGCCTTTGGGTTAGTAGGTTAGTCCCAAAAATAATATAAAAGTGCATGATAAAGCCCATTAAACATCCAAAACATCATATATATATATATATATATATATATATATATATATATATATATATATATATATATATATATATATAATAGCATGGAGCAATCAAAAATTATAGATACATTGGAGACGTATCAAGCATCCTCAAGCTTAATTCCTGCTCGTCCTCGAGTAGGTAAATAATAAAAACAGAATTTTTGATGTGGAATGCTAACCAACATAATTTTCAATGTAATTTCTTTATTGTGGCATGAATGTTCAGATCCGAAAGATTCAAGACAAAACTCTATATTGACATAAGAAATAATAATACTTCAAGCATACTAACAAAGCAATCATGTCTTCTCAAAATAACATGGCCAAAGAAATTTATCCCTACAAAATCATATAGTCTGGCTATGCTCCCTCTTCATCACACAAAATATTCATATCATGCACAACCCCGGTTTCAGCCAAGCAATTGTTTTCATACTCAATTTTTTCAAACCTTTCAACTTTCACGCAATACATGAGCGTGAGCCATGGATATAGCACTATAGGTGGAATGGAGTGGTGGTTGTGGAGAAGACAAAAAGGAGGAAGATAGTCTCACATCAACTAGGCATATCAATGGGCTATGGAGATGCCCATCAATAGATATCAATGTGAGTGAGTAGGGATTGCCATGCAACGGACGCACTAGAGCTATAAGTGTATGAAATCTCAACAAAAGAAACTAAGTGGGTGTGCATCCAACTTGCTTGCTCACGAAGACCTAGGGAATTTGAGGAAGCCCATCGTTGAATTATACAAGCCAAGTTCTATAATGAAAATTCCCACTAGTATATGAAAGTGACTAAACAAGAGACTCTCTATCATGAAGAACATGGTGCTACTTTGAAGCACAAGTGTGGAAAAAGATAGTAGCGTTGTCCTTTTCCTTTTTTTTCTTTTTTTGGGCCTTTCTTTTTCTTGGCCTTTCCTTTTTTTTCTTTTTTTTCTTTGGGGCAATGCCCTAATAATGATGATCATCACACTTATATTGAATTACCACTCGATATTATAACTCGATACTAGAACAAAGTATGACTCTATATGAATGCCTCCGGCGGTGTACCGAGATGTGCAATGAATCAAGAGTGACATGTATGTAAAAATTATGCATGGTGTCCTAGCCACAAATACGATGTCAACTACATGATCATGCATGGCAATATGACAATATGAAGCATGTCATATGAACGGAATGGTGGAAAGTTGCATGGCAATATATCTCGGAATGGCTATGGAAATGCCATGATAGGTAGGTATGGTGGCTGATTTGAGGAAGGTATATGGTGGGTGTATGGTACCGGCGAAAGTTGCGCGGTACAAGAGAGGCTAGCAATGGTGGAAGGGTGAGAGTGCGTATAATCCATGGACTCAACATTAGTCATAAAGAACTAATATACTTATTGCAAAAATTTACGAGTCATCAAAACAAAGCAATCAACGCATGCTCCTAAGGGGAGGTTGGTAGGAGTTAACCATTGCGCGCCCCCGACCTCCACACAAAGGATGACACTTAACAAATACCTCATGCTCTAACTTCATGACATAGCGTTCACCATACATGCATGCTACGGGAATCACAAACTTTAACACAAGTATTTTTCAAATTCATAATTACTCCACTAGCATGACTCTAATATCACCATCCTCATATCTCAAAACAATAATCAAGTATCAAACTTCTCATCATATTCAATGCACTTTGTATGAAAGTTTTTACTACATTCATCTTGGATGCCTATCATATTAGGACTAGTTTTATAACCAAAGCACATTACCATGTTGTTCTAAAAGACTCTCAAAAAGATATAACTGAAGCATGGGAGATCAACAATTTCTACAAAATAAGATCACCATCGTGCTCTGAAAGATATAAGTGAAGCACTAGAGCAAAACTATTTAGCTCAAAAGATATAAGTGAAGCATATAGAGTGTTCTAACAAATTCTAGACCATGTTTATCTCTCTCAAAAAGGTGTGTCCAAAAAGGATGATTGTGGAAAACTAACAAGAAAAGACTCAAATCATACATGATGCTCCAAGCAAAACACATATCATGTGGTGAATAAAAATATAGTCCCGAGTATAGTTACCGATAGATGAAGACAAAAGAGGGGATGCCTTCCTGGGGCATCCCCAAGCTTAGGCTTTTGGTTGTCCTTGAATTTTACCTTGGGGTTCCTTGGGCATCCCCAAGCTTAGTCTCTTCCCACTCTTTGTTCCATAGTCCATCAAAGCCATACTCAAAACTTGAAAACTTCACAACACAAAACTTAGCCAAAAATCTCGTGAGCTCCGTTAGTATAAGAAAACAAACCACCATTCAAAGGTATTGTAATGAACTCATTCTTTGTTTATATTGGTGTTAAACCTACTGTATTCCAACTTCTATATGATTCATACTCCCCAATACTACTCATAGATTCATCAAATAAGCAAACAACACACGAAAAACAGAATCTGTCAAAAACAGAACAGTCTGTAGTAATCTGTAACTTTCGAATACTTCTGTAACTCCAACAAATTTGAAATAAATTGGTAAATGTGAGGAATTTGTCTATTAATCATCTGCAAAAAGAATCAACTAAATACCACTCTCCAGTAAAATCTGGTGACTATTCTCGTGAGCGCTAACGTTTCTATTTTTTTACAGCAAGATCATATAAACTTCACACAAGTCTTCCCAAAGGTTCTACTTGGCGTAAACACTAATTAAAACACAAAACCACATCTAAACAGAAGCTAGATGCAATACTTATTCCTAAACAGAAGCAAAAACAAAGAAAAGAAAATTGGGTTGCCTCGCAACAAGCTCTTTCTTTATAGCCATTAAGATAGGCTTGAGAATTCAATGATGATCACATGAAAGATAAGAATTGAAGCACAAAGAGAGCATCATATAGCATGTGAAAATCACATCTAAGTCTAACATACTTCATGCATAGGCATTTTATAGGAAAACAAATTAGCAAGACAAGCAAGATCTAGCATATGCAAGGAAGTAGAAAGAAACAATAGCAATCTCAACATAATGAGAGGTAATTTATAATATGAAAATTTATACAACGACTCATAATAATTGCATGTAGGATCATAAGCAAATTCAACAATATAGCTATCACATAACATATTCCCAACACGATCCACATGCATGCGAAGTTGACACTCTTCCAAAATAGTGGGATTAACATTAGCTAAAGTCATGACCTCTCGAAAGCCACTTTTATCAAAAATTCCATAAGAATGGAAATTCTCCAAATATGTGGGATCTAAAGTTGACACTCTTCCAAACCCACTTTCAATATTATTGCAAACATTATTATCAATCTTACATTCATCATGGGGATTAAATAAATATTCAAGATCATAAGAAGAATCACCGCAATCATGATCATTGCAACAAGTAGTGTGCATAGCAAAATAAGCATCCCCAAGCTTAGGGTTTTGCATATCATTAACACAATTGGCATTAATAGAATTTATAATAACATCATTGCAATCATGCTTTTTATTTAAGGCGAGCTATCATGAATCACTTTTTCTTTCAACAATTCCTCACGATTTTCAGATTCATGAATTTCAAGCAAAACCTCATAAAGATAATCTAGTGCACGCAGCTCACTAGCAATTGGTTCAACATAATTGGATCTCTTAAAAAGATTAGCAAGTGGATGAGGATCCATAATTTAGCAAGCGAAGATGCAAGCTAATAAAAGGTACATGGCAACACAAGCAAACAAGAAGCAAGCGAACGGTAAACACACGGCAAAAAGAAGGGCAAATAAAACGGCAAGGGTGAAGTGGGGGAGAGGAAAATGAGAGGAAAATAAATGTAATGCGAAGGATAAGGGTTTGTGATAGGTACTTGGTATATGATTTTTGCGTAAACCTCCCCGGCAACGACGCCAGAAATTCTTCTTGCTACTTCTCGAGCTTGCGTTGTATTCCCTCGAAGAGGAAAGGGTGATGCAGCACAATAGCGTAAGTATTTCCCTCAGTTTTTGAGAACCAATGTATCAATCCAGTAGGAGACCACGCGCGAGTCCCTCTCACCTGCACAAACAAATAAGAACTTCGCAGCCAACGCGATAAGGGGTTGTCAATCCCTTTACAGTCAGTTACGAAAGTGAGATCTGATAGATAGGATAGTTTGATATTTTTGGTATTTTTGGATATAAGAACAGAAAGTAAAAACAGCAAAGTAAAGTAAATTGTAGATTGATATGTTGAGAATAGACCCGGGGGCCATAGGTTTCACTAGTGGCTTCTGTCATGATAGCAGAATTCTACGGTGGGTGAACAAATTACTGTCGACCAATTGATAGAAAAGTGAATAATTATGAGAATATCTAGGCATGATCATTATATATAGGCATCATGTCCGTGACAAGTAGACCGAAGCAATTCTGCATCTACTACTATTACTCCACACATCGACCGCTATCCAGCATGCACCTAGAGTATTAAGTTCATAAGAACAGAGTAATGCTTTAAGCAAGATGACATGATGTAGAGGGATAAACTCAAGCAATATGATATAAACCCCATCTTTTTATCCTCGATGGCAACAATACAATATGTGCCTTGCTGCCTTTGCTGTCACTGGGAAAGTACACCGCAAGATTGAACCCAAAGCCAAGCACTTCTCCCATTGCAAGAACTATAGATCTAGTAGGCCAAACCAAACCAATAATTCGAAGAGACTTGCAAGGATATTATAATCATACATAAAAGAATTCAGAAAAGAACCAAATATTTCTCATAGATAATCTTGATCATAAACCCACAATTCATCGGATCTCGACAAACACACCACAAAAAGATTACATCGACTAGATCTCCTCGAAGACCGAGAACTTGGTATTGAGATCCAAAAAGAGAGAAGAATTCATCTAGGTACTAACTATGGACCCGAAGGTCTGTGGTAAACTACTCACAACTCATGGTGAGGCAATGGTGTTGATGTTGAAGCACTCCATGGAAGATGCCCCCTCCGGCGGAGCTCCGGCATAGGCCCCAAGATGGAATCTCACGGGAACAGAAGGTTGCGGCGGTGGAATTAGGGTTTTCTCTGTTGCTTCGATGTTTTCAGGGTACATGGGTATATATAGGAGGAAGGAGGGCATCGGGGGAGCCAGAGGGGGCCCACGAGGGTGGGAGCATGCCCTGTAGGAGGGGGCGCACCCTGGACCCTCGTGGCCGCCTCCTTCGTTCCCTCGCGTGTACTCGAAGTCTTCTGTGTTGATATCGTTCCAAAATTAACTCTCGCGAAGGATTCATTCCGTTTGGACTCCGTTTGATATTCCTTTTCTGCGAAACACTGAAATAGGCAAAAAACAGCAATCTGCACTGGGCCTTTGGGTTAGTAGGTTAGTCCCAAAAATAATATAGAAGTGCATGATATAGCCCATTAAACATCCAAAACATCATATATAATAGCATGGAACAATCAAAAATTATAGATACGTTGGAGACGTATCAAGTCTCAATCTAGATACATATTGAACGTGGGAGCAATTAGCTAGAGTAGCTCTATGCAGAGCATTGTAGACATAGATATTTGCAAAGTATACACAGATCTGAATGTTGCAGACCCATTGACCAAAAACCTCTGTCACAAGCAAAACATGATCACACCTTCGAAATCTTTGGGTGTTAATCACATGGCGATGTGAACTAGATTATTGACTCTAGTGCAAGTGGGAGACTGACGAAAATATGCCCTAGAGGCAATAATATAATGGTTATTATTATATTTCCTCAATCATGATAAAGGTTTATTACTCATGCTAGAATTGTATTGACCAAAAACTTAAATACATGTGTGGATACATAAAAAATATTGCGTCCCTAGTGTGCCTCTACTAGACTAGCTCGTTGATCAAAGATGGTTAAGGTTTCCTAACCATAGGCACGAGTTTTCATTTCATAATGGGATCACATCATTAGGAGAATGATGTGATGGACAAGACCCAACCGTTAGCATAGCATATGATCGTTTAGTTTATTGCTACTGCTTTCTTAATGTCAAATAATGTTTCTTCTACCATGAGATCATGCAACTCCCGGACTCCGGAGGAATGCCTTGTGTGCCCATCAGATGTCACAACGTAACTCGGTGATCATAAATGTGCTCTACAGGTATCTCCGAAGATGTCTGTTGAGTTGGCATGGATCGAGACTGGGATTTGTCACTCCGTATGACGGAGAGGTATCTCTGTGCCCTCTCAGTAATATAACATCACAGGAAGCTTGAAGTAAAGTGAGTAAGGAGTTAGTTGCAGGATGATGTATTACGAAAGGAGTAAGGAGACTTGCCGAGAACGAGATTGAACTAGGTATGGAGATACCTATGATTGAATCTCGAGCAAGTAACATACCGATGGAGAAAGGGAACTACGTGTGTTGTGATAAAGGTTTGACTGATAAAGATCTTCGTAGAATATGTAGGAACCAATATGGGCATCCAGGTCCCGCTATTGGTTATTTACCGGAGAAATGTCTTGGTCATGTTTACATCATTCTCAAACCTGTAGGGTCTGCACACTTAATGTTCATTGACGATATATTATTGTACGAGTTATGTTTATTGGTGACCGAATGTTGATCGGAGTCCTGGATGAGATCACGGACATGACGAGGAGCTCCAGAATAGTCCGGGGGTAAAGATTGATATAAGGGATAATTTTGTTTGGTCTCTGGAAGGGTTCCGGAATTCACCGAAAGAGGTTTCAAATGTTTTGCAAAATGTTCTGGTGCGAGAACACTTTATTTGGGCCAAGGGGTAAAGCCCACACGGCTTTAGGAAGGTGCAAAAGGAAGTTTTGAGGAGGCCATGGGCCAGACGCCGAGGACCCTGTCATCTGGGCCAGGAGTCCGAGAAGGACTCTTGCATTGCGTGCCAAACCGACTTTGAGGAGGCTCTTTCTCCAAAAAACGACCCCAGGGCTCAACATATAAATAGAGAGGCAATGCTAGTACTCGAAACACGTCAAGATTCACCAAGACGTGTGCCGGCAACCCCGCGCCCTCTAGTTTATCCTCCGTCATAGTTTCCGTTGTGCTTGGCGAAGCCCTATGGAGATTGTTCTTCAGCATGTCGTCGTGTTGTCGGAATTCATCTACTACTTCGCCCTCTTGCTGGATTAAGAAGGTGAGGACGTCAACGAGCTGAATGTGTGTTGAACACAGAGGTGACTTACGTTTGATACTTGATCAGGGTGGATCGTGAAGGTGTAGGACTACATCAACTGCGTTGATAAATGCTTGCGCTTAGCGATCTTCAAGGGTATGAAGAAACTCTTCCCCTCTCGTAGCTATGCATCTCCATGGATAGATCTTGTGTGTGCGTAGATTTTTTATGCAACGTTCCCCAACAGTATCTAGGCATCATGTCTGAGACAAGTAGACCGACTCCTGCCGTTGTCTACTACTATTACTCCACCCATCGATCGCTATCCAGCATGCATCTAGGGTATTAAGTCTATAAAAATAGAGTAATGCCTTAAACTAGATGGCATGATGTAGACAAAGTAAACTCAACTAATATGAATATGTTGGAAATATGCCCTAGAGGCAATAATAAAAGAGTTATTATTATATTTCTTTGTTCATGATAATCGTTTATTATCCATGCTATAATTGTATTGATTGGAAACTCATATACATGTGTGGATAAATAGACAAACTTTGTGTCCCTAGTAAGCCTCTTCAGGACTAGCTCGTTGATCAAAGATGACCGCGGTTTCCAGGTCATAGACATGAGTTGTCATTTGATAACGGGATCACATCATTAGGAGAATGATGTGATGGACGAGACCCAAACGTTAAACATAGCTTTTGATCGTATCAGTTATCGCTATAGTTTTCTGCATGTCAAGTATAAGTTCCTATGACCATGAGATCATGTAACTCACTGACACCGTAGGAGTGCTTTGTGTGTGCCAAACGTCGCAACGTAACTGGGTGACTATAAAGGTACTCTACAGGTATCTCCGAAGGTGTCTGTTGAGTTGACATGGATCGAGACTGGGATTTGTCACTCCGTGTGACGGAGAGGTATCTCCGGGCCCACTCGGTAATACATCATCTCAATGAGCTCAAAGTGACTAAGTAGTTAGTCACGGGATTATGTATTACGATAACGAGTAAAGAGACTTGCCGGTAACGAGATTGAACTAGGTATAGAGATACCGACGATCGAATCTCGGGCAAGTAACATACCGACGAGACAAAGGGAACTGTATACGGGATTGCCTGAATCCTTGACATCGTGGTTCATCCGATGAGATCATCGAGGAACGTGTGGGAACCAATATGGGTATCCAGATCCCGCTATTGGTTATTGACCTGGGAGTGTCTCGGTCATGTCTGCATGGTTTCCGAACCCGCAGGGTCTACACACTTAAGGTTCGGTGACGCTAGGGTTGTTAGTGAGAACAGTGCATGGTTACCGAAGGTTGTTCGGAGTCCCGGATGAGATCCCGGACGTGACGAGGGTCTCCGGAATGGTCCGGGGACGAAGATTGATATATAGGATGAGAGTGATCGGAGTCCGGAAGTGTTCCGGGGAGTATCGGGAAATCGGCGGATGACCGAAAGGGGTTTTCGGGGTCCCGGAAAGAGTTTCGGGCCTAATGGGCCACAAAGGGGAGACGCAACAGCCCTCATAGGGCTGTGCGCCCCCCCTAGGGCCCTCTCCTCATGCGCCAAGGGGGCTGGACCCCCCTAGGGCTGCCGCACCCCCTTAGGCTTGGGGGGCAAGGCACCTGGGGGGGAAACCCTAGGCCCTGGCCGCCGCCCCCCCTTGGCCGCCCCCCTTCTCCCCTTGGCCGCCGCCCCTAGGGGGTAACCCTAGGGCGCCCCTCCCCTCTCTACCCCCCTATATAAAGAGAGGCAGAGGGAGGGCAGCCACACACGTTCGTGCCTCGGCGCTGCCCTCCCTCTCCCACATCCATCTTCGTCAATTCCCGCAGTGCTTGGCGAAGCCCTGCTGGAATCCTCCACCACCATCTCCACCACGCCGTCGTGCTGCCGGTGTCTCCATCAACCTCTCCTTCCCCCTTGCTGGATCAAGAAGAAGGAGACGTCCCCGAGCTGTACGTGTGAAGAACGCGGAGGCACCGTTGCTTCGGTGCTAGGATCTTCGGCGATCTGAATCGCGGCGAGTACGACTCCATCAACCGCGTTCTTGAACGCTTCCGCTTAGCGATCTACAAGGGTATGTGGATCCAACTCTCCCCTCGTAGATGCATCTCCTAGATTGATCTTGGTGAGCGTAGGAAAAATTTTTGTTTCCCATGCAACGTTCCCCAACAGTGGCATCATGAGCCAGGTTCTTGCGTAGATGCTTTCACGAGTAGAACACAAAAGGGTTTGTGGACGTTGATGTTTAGATTGCTTCCCTCCTTAGTCTTTCTTGATTCAGCGGTATTATGGGATGAAGCGGCCCGGACCAACTTTACATGTCCACGTACATGAGACCGGTTCCATCGACAGACATGTGACTTTTGTTGCATAAGATGGCTGGCGGGTGTCTGTCTCTCCTATCTTAGTTGAATCGGAATAGAACAAGGCGGTCCTTGTAGAAGGTCAAATAGCAACTTAAATATCACCGTTGTGGCTTTGCGTAGGTAAGAAGCGTTCTTGCTAGATACCCATAGCAGCCACGTAAAACATGCAACAACAAATTAGAGGACGTCTAACTTGTTTTTGCAGGGTATGTATGTGATATGATATGGCCAATGACATGATGAGATATATTTGATGTATGAGATGATCATGTTGTAATAGTTAATATCGACTTGCATGTCGATGCATACGGCAACCGGCAGGAGCCATAGGGTTGTCTTTAATTTTTGTATGACCTGCGTGTCAATCATTAAGCGCTTTGTAATGCTTTACTTTATCGCTAAACGGTAGCAATAGTAGTAAGAGCATGGTGGGCGCGCGACAACCCCGATGGCGACACGATGATGGAGATCATGATGATGGGGATCATGGTGTGGCGCCGGTGACGATGGAGATCATGCCGGTGCTTTGGTGATGGAGATCAAAAGCACGAGTTGATGGCCATATCATGTCACTTATGATTTGCATGTGATGTTAATCCTTTTATGCATCTTATTTTTCTTAGGACGATGGTAGCATTATAAGATGATCCCTCACTAAAATTTCAAGATAAAATTGTGTTCCCCCCGAGTGTGCGCCGTTGCGAAGGTTCGTCGTTTCGAAGCACCACGTGATGATCGGGTGTGATAGACTCTACGTTCGCATACAACGGGTGCAAGCCAGTTTTGCACATGCAGAACACTCGGGTTAGACTTGACGAGCCTAGCATGTACAGACATGGCCTCGGAACACGGAAGACCGAAAGGTCGAGCATGAGTCATATAGTAGATATGATCAACATGTAGATGTTCACCATTGACACCACCTCATCTCACGTGATGATCGGACTTGGGTTGGTGGATCTGGATCATGTCACGCTCGAATGACCAGAGGGATGTCAATTTGAGTGGGAGTTATAAATAATTTGATTAGGTAATAACTCACTTATCATGAACAATAGTCTAAAAGTCTTTGCAAATCTTTTGTTGTAGATGGCTCGCGCAGTAGCTCCCCTGAATTTTAATGCGTTCCTAGAGAAAGCTAAACTGAAAGATGATGGGAGCAACTTTGTGGACTGGCTCCGCAATCTGAGGATCATCCTCACAGCTGCCCAAAAGGTTTATGTCCTAAGTGCACCGCTAGGTGAACCCCCCGCTCCGGCCTCTGTGGACGTTATGAACGCCTGGCAGACGCGCTCGGATGACTACTCAGTCGTGCAGTGTGCCATGTTGTATAGCTTGGAAGGAGGACTTCAAAGGCGTTTTGAACGTCATGGAGCATATGAGATGTTCCAGGAGTTGAAGTTCATCTTTGAAAAGAATGCTAAGATCGAGAGGTATGAGACCACCGATAAATTCTTTGCTTGCAAGATGGAGGAGAATTCGTCTGTCAGTGAGCACTTGCTGAAGATGTCTGGGTACTATACCCGCATAGCTGATCTGGGACTTGTGTTCCCGGAGGAGGCTATCATTGACAGAATTCTCCAGTCACTCCCACCTAGCTACAAGAGCTTCGTGCAGCAGTATAACATGCAAGGGATGAACAAGTCCATCGCCGAGCTTTTTTCAATGCTGAAAGTCGCTGAGGCAGACATCCAGAAGGAGTATCAAGTGTTGATGGTCAATAAAACTACCAGTTTCAAGAAAAATGGCAAGGGCAAGAAGGGTAACTCTAAGAAGGGTGGCAAGGCAGTTGCTCATCCAGTGAAGAAACCCAAGGCTGGGCCCAAGCCAGAGACTGAGTGTTTCTATTGCAAGGGGAACGGCCACTGGAAGCGGAACTGCCCCAAGTATCTGGCAGACAAGAAGGGGGCCAACAACAACAACAAGCAAGGTATATATGATATACATGTTATTGATGTGTACCTTACCAACTCTCGTTGTAGTGCCTGGGTATTTGATACCGGTTCGGTTGCTCACATTTGCAACTCTAAACAGGAACTACGGAATAAACGGAGGCTGGCGAAGGACGAAGTGACGATGCGCGTGGGAAATGGTTCCAAGGTTGATGTGATCGCCGTCGGCACGCTCGCTCTTCGATTACCATCGGGATTAGTTATGAACCTGAATAATTGTTATTTAGTGCCTGCGTTGAGCATGAACATTATATCTGGATCTTGTTTAATGCGAGACGGTTACTCATTTAAATCAGAGAATAAAGGTTGTTCTATTTATATGGGTAATATCTTTTATGGTCATGCACCCGAATTAGGGGGTTTATTCTTATTGAATCTCGATAGTGATGATACACATGTTCATAACATTGATGCCAAAAGATGTAGAGTTGATAACAATAGTACCACTTTCTTGTGGCACTGCCGTCTGGGTCATATCGGCGTGAAACGCATGAGGAAGCTCCATGCTGATGGACTTTTGGAGTCTCTTGATTTTGAATCACTTGACACATGCGAGCCGTGCCTCATGGGCAAGATGACTAAGACCCCGTTTTCAGGAACAATGGAACGGGCAAGTGACTTATTGGAAATCATACATACTGATGTGTGTGGCCCGATGAGTGTCACGGCGCGCGGTGGATATCGTTATTTTCTCACCTTCACTGACGACTTAAGTAGATATGGGTATATTTACTTGATGAAGCATAAGTCTGAAACGTTTGAAAAGTTCAAGCAATTTCAGAGTGAAGTTGAGAATCATCGTAACAAGAAGATCAAGTTCCTACGATCTGATCGAGGGGGAGAGTATCTGAGTTATGAGTTTGGCAATCACTTGAGAAAATGTGGAATTGTTTCACAGTTGACGCCACCTGGAACACCACAGCGTAATGGTGTGTCCGAACGTCGTAATCGAACCCTATTAGATATGGTGCGTTCTATGATGTCTCTTGCCGATTTGCCACTATCGTTCTGGGGATATGCGTTAGAGACAGCTGCATTCACTTTAAATAGGGCTCCATCTAAGTCCGTTGAGACAACACCGTATGAACTATGGTTTGGTAAGAAACCTAAGTTGTCTTTTCTCAAAGTTTGGGGTTGCGATGCTTATGTCAAAAGGCTTCAGCCAGAAAAGCTCGAACCCAAAGCGGACAAATGTGTCTTCATAGGATACCCAAAAGAGACGGTTGGGTACACCTTCTATCTCAGATCCGAGGGCAAAGTGTTTGTCGCTAAGAACGGGTCCTTTCTCGAGAAAGAGTTTCTCTCGAAAGAATTGAGTGGGAGGAAGGTAGAACTTGATGAGGTTATTGAACCTCTACTTCAACCAGAGAGTAGCGCAGCACAGAAAGATGTTTTTGTGGAGCCTGCAGAGGTTGAAGAGGAAGCCAATGATGATGATCAAGAAGCTTCTGATCAAGTTACTGCTGAACCTCGTAGGTCGACAAGGGTACGCACTGCACCTGAGTGGTATGGTAACCCTGTCTTGGAGGTCATGTTGTTGGACAACAGTGAACCTACGAGCTATGGAGAAGCGATGGTGGGCCCGGATTCCGACAAATGGTTAGAGGCCATGAAATCCGAGATGGGATCCATGTATGAAAACAAAGTATGGACTTTGGAAGTATTACCTGAAGGGCGGAAGGCCATTCAGAATAAATGGATTTTTAAGAGGAAGACGGACGCTGACGGCAATGTCACCGTGTATAAAGCTCAACTTGTGGCAAAGGGTTTTTCACAAGTTCAAGGGATTGACTACGATGAGACTTTCTCACCCGTAGCGATGCTTAAATCCGTCCGAATCATGTTAGCGATAGCTGCATATTTCGATTATGAAATTTGGCAGATGGATGTCAAAACAGCGTTCCTTAACGGTTTTCTTAAGGAAGAGTTGTATATGATACAACCGGAAGGTTTTGTCGATCCAGAGAATGCTGACAAAGTTTGCAAGCTCCAGCGTTCCATTTATGGGCTGGTGCAAGCATCTCGGAGTTGGAATCTTTGCTTTGATGAGGTGATCAAAGCGTTTGGGTTTGTACAAGTTTACGGAGAAGCTTGTATTTACAAGAAAGTGAGTGGGAGCTCTATAGCGTTTCTAATATTATATGTGGATGACATATTGCTGATTGGAAACAATATAGAATTTTTGGATAGCGTGAAGGGGTATTTGAACAAGAGTTTTTCGATGAAGGACCTCGGTGAAGCTGCTTTCATATTGGGCATCAAGATCTATAGAGATAGATCGAGACGCTTGATAGGACTTTCACAAAGTACATACCTTGATAAAGTTTTGAAGAAGTTCAAAATGGATCAATCCAAGAAGGGGTTCTTGCCGGTATTGCAAGGTACAAAGTTGAGTAAGACTCAATGCCCAGTGACTGCGGAAGATAGAGAAAAGATGAGTGTCGTCCCCTATGCTTCAGCCATAGGCTCTATCATGTATGCAATGCTGTGCACAAGACCAGATGTCAGCCTTGCCATAAGTATGGCCGGAAGGTTTCAAAGTAATCCTGGTATGAATCACTGGACAGCGGTCAAGAATATCCTAAAGTACCTGAAAAGGACTAAGGAAATGTTTCTCGTTTATGGAGGTGATCAAGAGCTCGTCGTAAAGGGTTACGTCGATGCAAGCTTTGACACTGATCCGGATGACTCTAAGTCTCAAACCGGATACGTATATATTCTCAACGGGGGAGCGGTAAGCTGGTGCAGTTCCAAGCAAAGCGTGGTAGCCGATTCTACATGCGAAGCGGAGTACATAGCTGCCTCGGAGGCGGCGAAGGAAGGTGTCTGGATGAAGGAGTTCATGACAGATCTTGGGGTTGTGCCTAGTGCACTAAACCCAATGACTCTGTTTTGTGACAACACTGGTGCCATTGCTCTAGCCAAGGAACCAAGGTTTCACAAGAGGACCAGACACATAAAGCGACGCTTCAATTCCATCCGCGATTCAGTCAAGGAGGAGGACATAAGCATTTGCAAAGTACATACGGATTTGAATGTTGCAGATCCGTTGACTAAGCCTCTTCCACGGGCTAAGCATGATCAACACCAAGACTCTATGGGTGTTAGATTCATCACCTTGTAATGCTAGATTATTGACTCTAGTGCAAGTGGGAGACTGTTGGAAATATGCCCTAGAGGCAATAATAAAAGAGTTATTATTATATTTCCTTGTTCATGATAATCGTTTATTATCCATGCTATAATTGTATTGATTGGAAACTCATATACATGTGTGGATAAATAGACAAACTTTGTGTCCCTAGTAAGCCTCTTCAGGACTAGCTCGTTGATCAAAGATGACCGCGGTTTCCAGGTCATAGACATGAGTTGTCATTTGATAACGGGATCACATCATTAGGAGAATGATGTGATGGACGAGACCCAAACGTTAAACATAGCTTTTGATCGTATCAGTTATCGCTATAGTTTTCTGCATGTCAAGTATAAGTTCCTATGACCATGAGATCATGTAACTCACTGACACCGTAGGAGTGCTTTGTGTGTGCCAAACGTCGCAACGTAACTGGGTGACTATAAAGGTACTCTACAGGTATCTCCGAAGGTGTCTGTAGAGTTGACATGGATCGAGACTGGGATTTGTCACTCCGTGTGACGGAGAGGTATCTCCGGGCCCACTCGGTAATACATCATCTCAATGAGCTCAAAGTGACTAAGTAGTTAGTCACGGGATTATGTATTACAGTAACGAGTAAAGAGACTTGCCGGTAACGAGATTGAACTAGGTATAGAGATACCGACGATCGAATCTCGGGCAAGTAACATACCGACGAGACAAAGGGAACTGTATACGGGATTGCCTGAATCCTTGACATCGTGGTTCATCCGATGAGATCATCGAGGAACGTGTGGGAACCAATATGGGTATCCAGATCCCGCTATTGGTTATTGACCTGGGAGTGTCTCGGTCATGTCTGCATGGTTTCCGAACCCGCAGGGTCTACACACTTAAGGTTCGGTGACGCTAGGGTTGTTAGTGAGAACAGTGCATGGTTACCGAAGGTTGTTCGGAGTCCCGGATGAGATCCCGGATGTGACGAGGGTCTCCGGAATGGTCCGGGGACGAAGATTGATATATAGGATGAGAGTGATCGGAGTCCGGAAGTGTTCCGGGGAGTATCGGGAAATCGGCGGATGACCGAAAGGGGTTTTCGGGGTCCCGGAAAGAGTTTCGGGCCTAATGGGCCACAAAGGGGAGACGCAACAGCCCTCATAGGGCTGTGTGCCCCCCCTAGGGCCCTCTCCTCATGCGCCAAAGGGGGTGGACCCCCCTAGGGCTGCCGCACCCCCTTAGGCTTGGGGGGCAAGGCACCTGGGGGGGAAACCCTAGGCCCTGGCCGCCGCCCCCCCCTTGGCCGCCCCCCTTCTCCCCTTGGCCGCCGCCCCTAGGGGGTAACCCTAGGGCGCCCCTCCCCTCTCTACCCCCGTATATAAAGAGAGGCAGAGGGAGGGCAGCCACACACGTTCGTGCCTCGGCGCTGCCCTCCCTCTCCCACATCCATCTTCGTCAATTCCCGCAGTGCTTGGCGAAGCCCTGCTGGAATCCTCCACCACCATCTCCACCACGCCGTCGTGCTGCCGGTGTCTCCATCAACCTCTCCTTCCCCCTTGCTGGATCAAGAAGGAGGAGACGTCCTCGAGCTGTACGTGTGAAGAACGCGGAGGCACCGTTGCTTCGGTGCTAGGATCTTCGGCGATCTGAATCGCGGCGAGTACGACTCCATCAACCGCGTTCTTGAACGCTTCCGCTTAGCGATCTACAAGGGTACGTGGATCCAACTCTCCCCTCGTAGATGCATCTCCTAGATTGATCTTGGTGAACGTAGGAAAAAATTTTGTTTCCCATGCAACGTTCCCCAACAGAATAAACCCCATCATTTTATCCTTAATGGAAACAATACAAATTCGTGTCTTGTCCCTTTCTTTCACTGGGTGGAGCACCGCACGATTGAACCCGTCACAGATCACCTGTCCCACTGAATATAAATCAATCTAGTTGGCCAAACCAAATGGATAGATGGGAGAGAAATACAAAGCTATAACAAGCATGCATAATAAAGTTCAAAGAAGACTCAATTAATATTCATGAATATTCATATCTTAAATTCACAATTCATCGGATCCCGGCAAACACACCACAAAAGAAGATTACATTGGATAGAACTCCAGGAACATCGAGGAGAACATGTTATTGAAGATCAAAGAGAGAGAGAGAGAGAGAGAGAGAGAGAGAGAGAGAGAGAGGAAGTAATCTAGCTACTAGCTATGGACCTGTAGGTCTATGGTTAACTACTCACGCATCATCGCAAGGGCAGCAAGGACAATGGGGAAGCCATCCATGATCGATTCCCCCTCTGACGGAGTACCGGAAAAGGCCTCCAGATGGGCTCGCGGAAGAACAGAGGCGTGTGTCCACGGAAAAATTCTTTCGGGTTCCTCTATGATATATTGGGAATATTTGGGAATTCATAAGGCAGAATTAGGTCAAGAGGTACCATGAGGGGCCCACAATCTTAGGGGCGCCACCTGGGGCGCGCCCTACGAGCTTTTCGCTCCCTCGTGACTTGTATGGTCTCCTCTCGAACCTTCGTGGGTCTCTTCTGGTCCAGAAAATATTAATCCAAAGATTTTTCTCCATTTGGACTTCGTTTGATATTGATTATCTGAAAAGCCAAAAACAAGCAAAAACAAAAAACAAAAACTGGCACTTGGCATTGAGTTAATAGGTTAGTCCCAAAAATTGATATAAAATAGCATATAATTGCATATAAAAATCGAATGTTGATACTATAATAGCATGGAACAATGAAATATTATAGATATGTTGGAGACATAGCATCATCCCCCTGCTTAATTCCTGCTCGTCCTTGATTAGGCAAATGATAAAAATACTTTTTTTGATGTGGAATGCTACCTAACATGTTCATCGTGTAATCTCTTTTATGATATGAATATTAAGAAATGAGTGATTCAATGAAATAGTCTATAATATGATATAAAGATATCGACACTCAGGCATACCAACAAACAATTATGCCTTTCAAAATAAAAATGCTAAAGAACGTTATCCTACAAATCATATGGCCTTGTCATGCTCGGTCTTCCTAACACAAAGTATTAATCATGCACGACCCCGATGCCAAGCCGAGCAATTGGTTCATACTTTTTAACGTGCTTCAGATTTTTCAACTCCCACGCAATACATGAGCGTGAGCCATGGATATAGCACTATGGATGGAATAGAATGCAGTGATAGAGATCAATAAGGGAAAGTCAAAAAGGAAGATATTCTCGCATCGATGCGTCTAATCAATGGCCTATGGAGATGTCCATCAATTGATATAAATGCAAGGAGTAGGGATTGCCATGCAACAGATGCATTAAGAGCTATAAGTATATGAAAGCCAAAACTAAAAACTAAGTGGTTGTGCATCCAACTTGCTTGCTCATAAAGACCTCGGGCATTTGAGAAACCCCATCATCAGAATATAGAAGCCAAGTTCTATAATGAAAAACTCCCACTAGTGTATGGAAGTGACAACATAGGGGACTCTCTATATGAAAAACATGGTGCTACTTTGAAGCACAGGTGCGGAAAAGGATAGTAGCATTGCCCCTTCTCTCTTTTTTCTCTCATTTTTTGTTGGGCTCTTTTTGGCCTCTTTTTCGTCCATTTCTCCTACCGACTTGCGGGGGAATCATAATCACCATCATCCTTTCCTCACTGGGACAATGCTCTAATAATGACAATCATCACACTTTTATTTACTTAAAACTCAATATTACATCTCGATAACTAGAACAATATGACTCTATATGAATGCCTTTGGTAGTGTACTAGGATGTGCAATCATCTAGCATAATATGTACAAGAACATGATGAACGGTGGCTGAGCCACAAATACTATGTCAGCTATATGATCATGCAAAGCAATATGACAATGAAGATGTGTATCATATGGCGGAACGGTAGAAGTTACATGGAAATATAACTCGGGATGGCTATGGAAATGCCATAATAGGTAGGTATGATGGTTGTTTTGAGGAAGATATAAGGAGGCTTATGTGTGCTAGAGCATATCATATCACAGGGTTTGGATGAACTGGCAAGTTTGCACCAACTCTCGAGGTGAGAAAGGGCAATGCACGGTATCGGAGAGGCTAGCAAATTGTAGAAAGGTAAGAGTGTGTATAATCCATGGACTCACATTAGTCATAAAGAACTCACATACTTATTGTAAAAGTCTATTAGCCCTTGAAGCAAAGTACTACTATGCATGCCCCAAGGGGGAAGATTAGTAGGAAAAGACCATCGTGATACGTCTCCAATGTATCTATAATTTTCTTATAATTCCATGCTATTACATTATCTGTTTTGGATGTTTAATGGGCTTTATTATGCTCTTTTATATTATTTTTGGGACTAACCTATTAACGGGAGGCCCAGTGCTAGTTTTTGTTTTTTTTCTATTTTAGATTTTCGCAGAAAAGGAATGCCAAATGGAGTCCAAACGGAATGAAACCTTTGCGATGATCTTTCTTGGACTGAAAGCAATCCAGAAGACTTGGAGTAGAAGCCTAGGACTCTACGAGGAGGCCACGAGGCCGGAGGGCGCGCCCAGGGGGGTAGGCGAGCCCCCTACCCTCGTGGGCCCCTCGTAGCTCCACCGATGTACTTCTTCCGCCTATATATACTCTTATACTCTAGAAACATTGGGGGGCAACGAACCCACTTTTCCATCGCCGCAGCCTTCTGTACCCGTGAGATCCCATCTTGGGGCCTTTTCCGGTGATCTGCCAGAGGGGGAATCAATCACGGAGGGCTTCTACATCAACACCATAGCCTCTCCGATGAAGCGTGAGTAGTTTACCACAGACCTTTGGGTCCATAGTTATTAGCTAGATGGCTTCTTATCTCTCTTTGATTCTCAATACAAAGTTCTCCTCGATTCTCTTTGAGATCTAATACTTTTTGCGGTGTGTTTGCCGAGATCCGATGAATTATGGATTTATGAACAAGTTTATCTATGAATATTATTTGGTTCTTCTCTGAATTCTCATATGCATGATTTGATATCTTTGCAAGTCTCTTCGAATTATTAGTTTAGTTTGGCCTACTAGATTGATCTTTCTTGCAATGGGAGAAGTGCTTAGCTTTGGGTTCAATCTTGCGGTGTCCTTTCCCAGTGACAGCAGGGGCAGGAAGGCACGTATTGTATTGTTGCCATCGAGGATAAAAAGATGGGTTATATCATATTGCTTAAGTTTATCCATCTACATCATGTCATCTTGCTTAATGCATTGCTCTGTTCTTATGAACTTAATACTCTAGATGCATGCTAGATAGCGGTCGACGTGTGGAGTAATAGTAGTGGATGCAGAATCGTTTCGGCCTACTTGACACGGACGTGATGCCTATATTCATGATCATTGCCTTAGATAACTTCATAACTATGCGCTCTATCAATTGCTCGGCAATAATTTGTTCACCCACCGTAATACATGCTATCTTGAGAGAAGCCACTAGTGAAACCTATGGCCCCCGGGTGTCTTTCCTACTATATTGAATCTCTTTTATTTACTTCGCATCTCGTTTACTATTTTGCAATCTTTACATTCCAATCTATGCAACAAAAATACCAAAAATATTTACTTTACTATCTTTATTAGATCTCACTTTTGTGAGTGGTCGTGAAGGAATTGACAACCCCTTTATCGCGTTGGTTGCATGGTTCTTGATTGTTTGTGAAGGTACTAGGTGACTTGATCATTGTCTCCTATTGGATTGATACCTTGGTTCTCAATACTGAGGGAAATACTTACGCTACTTTGCTGCATCACCCTTTCCTCTTCAAGGGAAAACCAACGCATGCTCAAGAGGTAGCAAGAAGGATTTCTGGCGCCGTTGCCGGGGAGATCTACGCCAAGTCAAGACATACCAAGTACCCATCATAAACTCTTCTCCCTTGCATTACATTATTTTCCATCCGCCTCTCATTTTCCTCTCCCCCACTTCTAAAACAATTTTCGAAAGCCTTTGCCTTCTCTTCGCCTCTCTTCCGTTCATTGTGTTTGCTTGCTTTTTGTGTGCTTGTGTGTTGGGTTGCTTGCTTTGTCACGATGGCTCTTCCAGAAGGCGTTGATCCTCACCTTAGAAGGTTGGAAGAAATTGAAAACCACGTAAGAAGCTTTATGTCTTTGCAATTTGAGCATAACAATCTCTTTAGAAACGAGCTTAAAGAACGAAAAAGTTTTACGGAGTACATGAATAAAGAGCTCGATGATATGTCCAAGGAATTTTATGGTTTTAAATCTCATTTTGCTCATCTTGGAAATTTAGTAGGCCAATTTTTGGATAAGCAAGCCACCTTAGTTAATAAGATGGCCGCTAAACCGGAAGATTTTTATGATAATAATGACGAAGATCTATAAGTGATTGATCTGACTCCTATTAAATCTTTGTTTTCCAATATGAATCTTGATAAACATGGGACTGGAGATGAGTCAACTTTAGTTAAAAGGCGTCCCAATGATTTGGAGTTTTTAGATCTAGATGCAAAAATTAATAAAAGTGGGATTGAAGAGGTCAAAACTTTACATAGCAATGAACCCACTATTTTGGATTTCAAGGAATTTAGTTATGATAATTTCTCTTTGCTAGATTTTATTTCCTTGTTGCAATCCATGCTAAACTCTCCTCATGCTTATAATCAAAATAAAGCTTTCACTAAACATACGGTTGATGCTTTAATGCAATCCTATGAAGAAAAGCTTGAACTAGAAGTTTCTATCCCTAGAAAAATTTATGATGAGTGGGAACCTACTATTAAAATTAACATTAAAGATTATGAATGATATGCTTGTGTGATTTGGGTGCTAGTGTTTCCACGATTCCAAAAACCTTATGTGATGTGCTAGGTTTCCGTGAATTTGATGATTGTTCTTTAAATTTTCATTTTGCGGATTCCACCATTAAGAAATCTATGGGAAGGATTAATGATGTTCTTATTGTTGCTAATATGAATTATGTGCCCGTAGATTTCATTGTTCTTGATATAGATTGCAATCCTACATGTCCCATTATTCTTGGTAGACCTTTCCTGAGAACGATTGGTGCAGTTATTGACATGAAAGAAGGAAATATTAGATTCCAATTTCCGTTAAGGAAAGGCATGGAACACTTTCCTAGGAAGAAAGTTAAATTGCTTTATGAATCTATTATGAGAGCCACTTATGGATTGCATACCAAAGATGATAATACCTAGATCTATTTCGCTTTTATGCCTAGCTAGGGGCGTTAAACGATATCGCTTGTTGCAAAGCAACCCAATTTTATTTTATTTGATTTTTGCTTCTGTTTAGTAATAAATAATTCATATAGCTTCTGTTTAGATGTGGTTTTATGTTTTAATTAGTGTTTGTGCCAAGTAGAACCTTTGGGAAGACTTGGGTGAATTCTATGCGATCTTGTTGTAAAAAAATAGTAACTTTTGTGCTCACGAGATTACCTGCCATTTTTTACTGGAGAGTGATTTTAGGTTTTTTTTTTGAAGATGATAAATAAACAAATTCCTCACGCCCACCAATTTATTTCAGAATTTTTAGAGTTACAGAAGTATTCGAAAGTTACAGATTGCTGCAGAATGTTCTGTTTTTGACAGATTCCGTTTTTCGTGTGTTGTTTGCTTATTTCGATGAATCTATGAGTAGTATCGGGGGGTATGAACCATAGAGAAGTTGGAATACAGTAGGTTTAACACCAATATAAATAAATAATGAGTTCCATACAGTACCTTAAAGTGGTGGTTTATTTTCTTATACTAACGGAGCTCACGAGATTTTCTGTTAAGTTTTGTGTTGTGAAGTTTTCAAGTTTTGGGGTAAGGATTTGATGGACTATGGAATAAAGAGTGGCAAGAGCCTAAGCTTGGGGAGGACCAAGGCACCCCAAGGTAAAATTCAAGGACAACCAAAAGCCTAAGCTTGGGGATTCCCCAGGAAGGCATCCCATCTTTCGTCTTCGTCTATTGATAACTTTACTTGAGGCTATATTTTTATTCACCACATGATATGTGTTTTGCTTGGAGCATCATGTATGATATTAGTCTTCGATTTTTAGTTTTCCACAATCATCCTTGATGTACACACCTTTTGGGAGAGACACGCTTGAATCGGAATTTATTAGAATACTCTTTGCGCTTCACTTATATCTTTTGAGCTAGATAATTTTGCTCTAGCGCTTCACTTATATCTTTTTGAGCACGATGGTAGTTTTATTTTATAGAAATTAGTGATATCTCATGCTTCACTTATATTATTTTGAGAGTCTTTTAGAACATCATGGTAATTTGCTTTGGCTATGAAACTAGTCCTAATATGATGGGCATCCAAGATGGGTACAATAAAAACTTTCATATAAAATGCGTTGAATACCATGAGAAGTTTGATGCTTGATGATTGTTTTGAGATATGAGGATGGTGATATTAGAGTCATGATAGTAGAGTAGTTGTGAATTTGAAGAATACTTGTGTTGAGGTTTGCAAGTCCCATAGCATGCACGTATGGTAACCATTGTGTAAAAATTTGAAGCACGAAGTATTTCTTTGATTGTCTTCCTTTGTGTGGAGGTCGGGATCGCGCGATGGTTAACTCCTACCAATCCTTCTCCTAGGAGCATGCGTGTAGTGCTTGGTTTTTTATGACTTGTAGATTTTTGCAATAAGTATGTGAGTTCTTTATGACTAATGTTGAGTCCATGGGTTATACGCACTCTCACCCTTCCACCATTGCTAGCCTCTCTAGTGTCGCACAACTTATACCTTCCTCAAAACAGCCGCCATACCTACCTATTAGGGCATTTCCATAGCCATTCCGAGATATATTGCCATGCAACTTTCCACCGTTCCGTTTATTATGACCCGCTTCATCATTGTCATATTGCCTTGCATGATCATGTAGTTGACATCGTATTTATGGCAAATCCACCTTTCATAATTTTTTCATACATGTCACTCTTGATTCATTTCACATCCCGGTACACCACCGGAGGCATTCATATAGAGTCATATTTTGTTCTAAGTATCGAGTTGTAATCCTTGAGTTGTAGAGAAATACAAGTGTGATGATCATCATTATTAGAGCATTGTCCCGTGTGAGGGAGAAAAGGCCAAAGAAGTCAATGAAAAAAAGGCCAAAGAAGCCAACGAAAAGAAAATGAGAGAAAAAGAGAGAAGGGGCAATGCTACTATCCTTTTTCCACACTTGTGCTTCAAAGTAGCACCATGATCTTCATGATAGAGAGTCTCTTGTTTTGTCAGCTTGTATATTCCAAAAATGGGCTTCCTCAAAGTGCCATAGGTCTTCGTGAGCAAGCAAGTTGGATGCACACCCACTTAGTTTCTTTTGTTGAGCTTTCATACATTTATAGCTCTAGTGCATCAGTTGCATGGCAATCCCTACTCACTCACATTGATATCTATTGATGGGCATCTCCATAGCCCATTAATACGCCTAGTTGATGTGAGACCATCTTCCTCCTTTTTGTCTTCTCCACAACCACCACTCTATTCCACCTATAGTGCTATGTCCATGGCTCACGCTCATGTATTGCATGAAAGTTGAAAAAGTTTGAGAATACTAAAGTATGAAACAATTGCTTGGCTGAAACCAGGGTTGTGCATGATTTGAATATTTTGTGTGACGAAGATGGAGCATAGCCAAACTATATGATTTTGTAGGGATGAACTTTCTTTGGCCATGTTATTTTGAGAAGACATGATTACTTTGTTAGTATTGCTTGAAGTATTATTGTTTTTATGTCAATATTAAACTTTTTTCTTGAATCTTTCGGATCTGAACATTCATGCCACAATAAAGAAAATTACATTGATAATTATGTTAGGTAGCATTCCACATCAAAAATTCTTTTTTTATCATTTACCTACTCGAGGACGAGCAGGAATTAAGCTTCGGGATGCTTGATACGTCTCCAGCGTATCTATATTTTTTTTATTGTTCCATGCTATTATATTATCTGTTTTGGATGTTTAATGGGCTTTATTATTCTCTTGTATATTATTTTTGGGACTAACCTATTAACCGAAGGCCCAGTGCCAGTTTCTGGTTTTTTTTTGCCTATTTTAGAGTTTCGTAGAAAAGGAATACCAAACGGAGTCCAAACGGAATGAAACCTTCGCGATGATCTTTCTTGGACCGAAAGCAATCCAGAAAACTTGGAGTAGAAGTCTGGGACTCCCCGAGGAGGCCACGAGGCAGGAGGGCGCGCCCCCACCCTCGTGGGACCTCGTAGCTCCACCGACGTACTTCTTCCACCTATATGTACTATTATACCCTAGAAACATCGGGGGGAGCAACGGAACCACTTTTCCACCGCCGCAACCTTCTGTACCCATGAGATCCCATCTTGGGGCCTTTTCCGGCGATCTTTTGGAGGTGGGGTCAATCACGGAGGGCTTCTACATCAACACCATAGCCTCTCCGATGAAGCGTGAGTAGTTTACCGCAGACCTTCGGGTCCATAGTTATTAGCTAGATGGCTTCTTCTCTCTCTTTTATTCTCAATACAAAGTTCTCCTCGATTCTCTTGGATATCTAACACTTTTTGTGATGTGTTTGCCAAGATCCGATGAATTGTGGATTTATTAAAAAGTTTATCTATGAATATTATTTGGTTCTTCTCTGAATTCTTATATGCATGATTTGATATATTTTCAAGTCTCTTCGAATTATCAGTTTAGTTTGGCCTACTAGATTTATCTTTCTTGCAATGGGAGAAGTGCTTAGCTTTGGGTTCAATCTTGCGGTGTCCTTTCCTAGTGACGGCAGGGGCAGCAAGGCACGTATTGTATTGTTGCCGTCGAGGATAAAAATATGCGGTTTATATCATATTGCTTGAGTTTATCCCTCTGCATCATGTCATCTTGCTTAATGCGTTACTCTGTTCTTATGAACTTAATACTCTAGATGCATGCTGGATAGCGGTCGATGTGTGGAGTAATAGTAGTAGATGCTGAATCGTTTTGGTCTACTTGACATGGACGTGATGCCTATATTCATGATCATTGCCTTAGATAACTTCATAACTATGCACTTTTCTATCAATTGCTCGGCAGTAATTTGTTCACCCACCGTAATACATGCTATCTTGAGAGAAGCCACTAGTGAAACCTATGGCCCCCGGGTGTCTTTCCTACTATATTGAATCTCTTTTATTTAATTTGCATTTTGTTTACTATTTTGCAATCTTTACTTTCCAATCTATACAATAGAAATGCCAAAAATATTTACTTTACTATCTTTATTAGATCTCACTTCTGCGAGTGGCCATGAAGGGATTGACAACCCCTTTATCGCGTTGGTTGCAAGGTTCTTGATTGTTTGCAGGTACTAGGTGACTTGAGCGTTGTCTCCTACTGGATTGATACCTTGGTTCTCAAAACTGAGGGAAATAGTTACGCTACTTTGTTGCATCACCCTTTCCTCTTCAAGGGAAAACCAACGCATGCTCAAGAGGTAGCACATCGTTCGTCCCCGACCACCACTCATAAGGAAAAGAATCAATAATAAATCATACTCCAACTTCATCGCATAACTAGAGACTATGGGTGCATGCATCGAGAATCACAAAACTTAACACCAATATTCTTACTAAACCACAATCATTCACTAGTACCTCCCACATATCACCACCTTAATATCACAAAACTATTGCAAGGAATCAAACATATCATATTTAGCGATCTACATGAAAGTTTTAATTATATCCCTCTTGAATACCTATCATATTAGGACCAATTTCATAATGATAACCCACAAGTATAGGGGATCGCAACAGTTTTCGAGGGTAGAGTATTCAACCCAAATTTACTGATTCGACATAAGGGGGGCCAAAGAATATTCTCAAGTATTAGCAGCTGAGTTGTCAATTCAACCACACCTGAAAAACTTAATATCTACAGCAAAATGTTTAGTAGCAAAGTAGTATGGAAGTAACGGTAACGGTGGCAAAAGTAACATTAGCAATTTTGTAGTAATGGTAACAGCTGCAGTAACGAAAGTAACAAAGCAAGTATCAATATGGAACGAACTCGTAGGCAATGGATCGGTAATGATAAGTGTCGGATAATATTCATCATGTAGAAGTTATAACCTAGGGTGACACAGAACTAGCTCCAATTCATCAATGTAATGTAGGCATGTATTCCGAATATATTCATACGTGCTTATGGAAAAGAACTTGCATGACATCTTTTGACCTACCTTCCCGTGGCAGCGGCGTCCTAATGGAAACTAAGGGATATTAAGGCCTCCTTTTAATAGAGTACCGGACCAAAGCATTAGCACTTAGTGAATACACGAACACCTCAAACTGCGGTCATCACCGGGAAGTGTCCCGACTATTGTCACTCCGGGCTTGCCGGATCATAACACGTAGTAGGTGACTATTGACTTGCAAGATAGGATCAAGAACACAAATATATTCATGAAAACATAATAGGTTCGGGTCTGAAATAATGGCACTCGAGCCCTCGTGACAAGCATTAAGCATAGCAAAGTCATAGCAACATAAATCTCAGAACATAGTGGATACTAGGGATCAAATCCTAACAAACAAAACTAACTCGATTACATGATAAATCTCATCCAACCCATCACCATCCAGTAAGTCTACGATGGGATTACTAACGCACGGCAGTGAGCATCATGAAATTGGTGATGGAGGATGATTGATGATGACGACGACGACGATCTCCACTCTCCGGAGCCCCAAACGGACTACAGATCAGGTCTCCCGAGGAAGAACAGGAGGTGGCGGCAGCTCTGTATCGTAAAACGCGATGAAATCTTCTCTCTTATTTTTTCCTCCCTGAATAAGAATATATGGAGTTGGAGTTGACGTCGGTGGAGGTCCAGGGGGCGACAAGGTAGGGGGCACGCCCTAGGGGGCGCCCCCCACCCTTTTGGCCAGGGTGTGGGCCCCCTCCTGTAGTTCTTGTCACCAATATTTTTTATATATTCTAAAAATAATCTCCATGAAATTTCAGGTCATTCCGGGAACTTTTATTTCTGCACAAAAATAACACCATGGCAATTCTGCTGAAAACAGCGTCAGTCCGAGTTAGTTCCATTCAAATCATGCAAATTAGAGTCCAAAACAATGGCAAAAGAGTTTGGAAAAGTTGATACACCGGAGACGTATCACATAACACGTGCATATTACCATTACTATCTATCATACTCTCAAAAAATATGAGTGAAGCATGAGAGTGCAACTATTTCTGTAAAATATAACCACCGTCATGCTCTAAAAGAGATAAGTGAAGCACTAGAGCAAGTGCCTAGCTCAAAAGATATAAGTAAAGCACATAGAGTATTCTAAGAAATCACGAAAAATGTGTGTCCCTCTCACAAGGTGTGTCCAACAAAAGATGAGTGTGGAAAATTAAAAGGTGAACAAAGCAAAAACTAATATGGCACAAGACGCTCCAAGTAAAACTCATATCATGTGATGAATAAAAATATAGCCCCAAGTAATATACTGATGGTTTGTAGACAAAAGAGGGGATACCTTCCGAGGCATCCCAAAGCTTAAACACTTGGGTCTTCATTGAATATTACTTTGGGGTGCCTTGGGCATCCCTAAGCTTAGGTTCTTGTCGCTCCTTATTCCTTCATCCAATCATGATCTCACCCAAAACTTGAAAACTTATGGACACAAAATTTAATAAAAACCTCGTGAGATCCATTAGTATAACAATCAAATCATAAACTTTAGGTACTGTTATGAACACATTCATATTTCATTATTGCATAATATCTATTGTATTCCAACTTCTCCATGACTTATACCTGGTACTTGTGAGTTGCGTTAGGGATTTCCTCGAAAAGGAGAGGATGATGCAGTACAGTAGACATAAGTATTTCCCTCAGTTATGAAACAAAGGTTATCAATCCAGTAGGAGAACCAATCAACACTATGTAAACAGCACATGCACACAAACAACAAATACGTGCAACCCAACGCGTAGAGGGGTTGTCAATCCCTCAAAGGTTATGAGCAAGATTAAATTTGTATAAGCTTTGATAGATAGATCGAACAAAAGTACAAAATAAAATAAATAAAAGAAAACTCTAGAAAGTTATTTTTTTTGTTTTAATATATGATAGAAGATAGACCTGAGGGCCATAGTTTTCACTAGAGGCCTCTCTCAAGAAAATAGTAGCAAGCTATATTTGGTTTTGACATATGATAGAAGATAGACCCGGGGGCCATAGTTTTCACTAGAGGCTTCTCTCAATAATATAGCATACGGTGGGTAAACAAATTACTGTTGGGCAATCTGTAGAAAAGAGATATTTCCCCATAAGATAGAAAAGGCATTATAATTGCACCACAAAGTATTATATTGATCAAAAACATTATAAATAACAGTAGGAAAACATGATGCAAAATGGACGTATCAACTCCCCCAAGCTTAGACCTCGCTTGTCCTCAAGCAAAACCTGATATTGATAATCATGTTCACATGTTGAGAGAGAGAGAGAGAGAGAGAGAGATGTCGATAAAAACAAAATACGAACATTGTAGCACTATGATCATTATCATAACAGTAGGAAAACATGATAAGTCAACTTTATATATTACTCCCTCCGTTCCTTAATATAAGGTGTATTTTTTTAAAAGTCAAACTTGTCTAACTTTGACCAAGTTTATAGATAAAAATATAAATGTCTAGCCTACCAAACCATTATCACTAGATTGCCCATGAAGTATATTTTTTATATTTTATATATTTAGTGTTGTAAATCTTTATATATTTTGATATAAAGTTGGTCAAACATAGGTTTCGTTTGACTTTTTGAAAAACTAATATATTTTATATTTAGGAACGGAGGGAGTATCATGGAACTTCTCATGAGCAAGTAACGATTCATCACAATAATGAAGTACAAAGCATAAACTTTCTTGAAAACTAACAAATTTTGTTCTCAGCCAACAAGACAATTACAATTTATCATATTTCCAGGAAGGGTCTCATGTAAGAGCTTTTATTTAGCAAGTCCATATACTCGACTATCATTTAGTCTTCTGTGATTGCTGACACTCAAGACATATGTATATGGAGCAAAAGTTTCAGTCAGGCACATAGAAAGATATGGGGTTAATTATAGTTTCACCACCTAACTCATTTACCTCAAGGGTAATGTCAATAATAATAACTCATCATCACTCATATCCAACTGGATATATATGCCTAGATCTTTCCCCACCACATGATGCTTGCAAAAAGCAAAATGAAAAAGGAATAGAGGAGAACACTATTGACTCTTGCATGAAAAGTAAATTCATAAAGTTAAAAGATAGGCCCTTCATAGAGGGAAGCAGATATTGTCATGCGCTTTTCATTTTTGGATGTGCAAGCTCTTAATGTAAGGAACGTCACTTTATATTGCCCCCTTGTTATAGCAATCTTTGTTAAGAAGTGCATCACTTTTATTTCTTTACCATCACAAGATTGTACAAAAGTTATTTTCCCTTACAATAAAAGATCATATACATATTTAGGAGCAATTTTTATTGCTTTATGCACCGATCGCAGCTTACTTGAAGGATCTTATTCAATCCATAGGTAGATATAGTGGACTCTCATGGCATGAAACTAGGTTGAGGATTTTGGATGCACAAGTAGTATCTCTACTTTGTGCGGATTTTTGGCTAGCAACGATACTGAGCAAGCGCCACATGTTGGAGAATCTAAAACAATATAACTTCTATGTGAATATAAGCAAACATAACTCATTACATGCTCTTCCTTGTCCAACGTTAGCAATTTGACATAGAATATTTAATGAGGGATCGCAATCATAAAAGATGTCCAAGATAGTATATTTATATGTGGATCTTCTCTTTCCTTATTAATCTTTCATGAATAATACTATGTTTGTTAACTTCCAATAAATTTTACCACTTATACTATTTTTATGTAAAGTCATTACTTTCCATGGCATTAGCATATGATCCTTTTATTACTTTCATTGCTAAGATTGAAACATAAAAGTAAAGAAGCAAAAAACTAAAACTACTCTTTATTATATAACTCTCAACTCGATTACATAGATAGATAGATCACGAGAGTATCACTCGAAAATAGATCATACTAAACTTGTATTCTACTAAATCACGAAATAGCTAAGGATCGAACTAAGATAGGTAAAGATAATAAAAATGATGGTGATACGTTATCGGGGCACCTCCACCAAGCTTGGCACAAGCCTAGGGTGGTGCCCATACCCGTGTACTCAAGTTTTTTTCTTCGGTGATGGTGGTGATGATGAGGTAATGAGCTTGTCCTCCGTCTTCCACGGCACGGGTTCCCCATCATAAAAGGATGGATGAGTCTCTAGGGTCCTAAAACTTGCAGCTAGGCTCATACCTTTAAATTTTGCCTTATACTCAAAATTTTGATTTTTGAGATTATAGATTTGGGCCTGGAGATAGTCGATTCGATCGTTGAGCTTGAAGACGGTGTCTCCAATCTCCTTGCCGTCCACTTTGTGCTCACGGGTGAATTCCGTGCTTATGGAGTGGTTGGCGTTAAGTCCACGCTCCACCATCCCTTGACACTTGAAGATCTCCTGCGCCACTGTTTCGAGCCTGGTCTCTACTGATTTTGGCCTAGTTCTTTACTATAAACCGGGTCACTCTATTTTCTTAAATAAAATTATGGAAGCAGCCCGTCATTGGATGAGATTCCTAAAACTATGTCCATTTTGTTCTGGCCAAGTCGTGCCAAGGTCATGTATTTTTAAAGAACCCATCAGAACTAGACAAATGAATCTACTCCGCGGCTTCGGCATATATAGCCCAATTCTCCGGCTCCTTTCCCAGGTTCTCGTCGACGAAGATTTGGAAGGCACACGCGGAGCCCAAATGCAAGCTCTTCTCCTGGCTGGTGCTCCATGGCAAGATCCTCACGGCCGACATACTCGCTATTCGCGGATGGCTGCACGATCCTACAAGTCCACTATGCATGGGAGCACCGGAGATGGCAACTCACCTCTGCAAGGACTGCCCATTTGCAATTGCGGTTTGGTCGCATGTTCACGCATGGACCGGGGAGGCGCCGACGAACACGATGACACTTCCGCCTCCCATGGGAGTCTCCGACCGGTGGGATCTGTCAATCTCTCCCCTATCCAGGGATGAAAGATGCCGGCGTAGCTGCCACTTCCTCTACACCATACGGAATATCTGGAAGGAGCGCAACCGCCGTATATTCAACGGAACCTGCCTCACTCACCTGGAGGTGGCGGCCATCGCGCTCGACGACATAAGACTGAGGGCTTGCGCCTTCGGCAGGGCAGAAGTGGCGACTGGTATTGATTGATTTCGTTCACTTAGCGTAACACGCCGGTCCTTGTGGGGGTTTTGTCAGGTTCCCCCGAAAAAACCTATCATCTCTGTACATAAACTCTCATTTTTGTCTGAAATGAAAAGGCAGTGCTCCTGCTGGTTCCTCGAAAAAAAAAACAAGCTTCAATGCTAAGCACGGCCTGAGATTCCTCTAAACAAAGTCACCACACGTAATGTCTATACCAGC
>LR738714.1:602189125-602205348 GCA_902687465.1 Secale cereale
CCCGCGGGTGCAAGGATTGTTTACTTTACGCAAAGTTCTTTTAATGCAGTTGTCTGTTGCGTTGAGTTTACACTATGGGTGGGACTCGCAACTTAATACCAGCGAGATGTTCTGGATAGATATCTCAAGGTGGATGATTAGTAGTAGATATTGATGGATTTCGGTCTACTTACTTTGGCGTACCGCCCATGCTTTGAACCTCAACCTTTCTTGCAATGTAGTCAGCATTGGTTTGCGTTCGTGGTCCTGTCAATTGCCCAGCTGTAATTTGTTACCTCGCATAGCTGTTTTATCGTCTTTTGGGAGAGAGACATCACTAGTGAACATCATGTGACTCCGGTCCATATTACTATCATTGATCACATACACTATTTACTTTTCGCTATTTTACTTACTATTGCAAATTACTATCTATCACTACTATCATATTGCTTTTAACCCTTTGTGAACTACAAGGCCGGAGAGATTGACAACCTCCCTGTACTCGTTGGGAGCAAAGTTATTTGTATCTGTGTGCAGGTCCACGTTGATTGCTAATTGCGCCGTTAGCAGTTGACACCTACCTGTTGAACCTAGGAGTCTCTGGGGATTCGATCCTTGGCATCTTTGCTAGGGGAAAACACTTCTACTTACTGCGTCTTACACCTTCCACTTGGGGTAATCCAACGAGGGGTTCGAGGCCCATCAAGGAGTATTTTCTGGCGCCGTTGCCGGGGACTCCACTCTTCAGGATAGGGGAGTTGCATGCTATCTTTTACCTTTGCTTTTTAGTCTTTTTAGTTTACCTTTCATATTTGCTTTAGTATCCTTTTATCAAAAATCACAAAAATAGTTATCTTGCTTGCTTGCTACTATGAGTTCTACCAAAAACACTAAATGGGAGGGGTACACCCCTACTTCCATTGCCCCACTTATCTCTGACGGGGTTTATAAAAAAGATAAACCTTGTGATTACACTAGTTATGACGGAGAGTTGTGCCCATGGCATGGCCTTCCAGGAAAAAAGTATGAGCCTCAGTTTAAAATTGCTCCTACGCTTCCCGAAACTTGGGAAGATGTTCACACTCTTATAATAGAGAGCGAACTAAACAAAGAGGATGACACTACAATTCTGCCCACTAATGATAAAATTGATTTTGATAATTGTAGTATTTCAGAAGTTATCACCTTCCTACAAGGAATGGCTAAGGATCCCAACACTAGCACGCTTAATCTTGCCTTCACAGAGCATATCACTAATGCTCTCATCAAAGCTAGGGAGGAGAAACTCAGAGTAGAAGCCTCCGTACCTAGAAAGATAGGAGATGGTTTGGATTCTATGATTAAAATTAAGATAAATAACTTCTCATGCTTTGCTTTATGTGATATTGTAGCTTGTACTTCTGTTATGCCCAAAAGAATATATGATATGCTTAAATTGAAACCTTATGATTCTTGTTCTTTTGGTGTCGTCTCGTTGATTCTTCCATAAAGAAACCTTTGGGGAGGATCGACGATGTTCTTATTGTTGTCAATGATAATTATGTGCCCGTTGATTTCACTTTTATGGATATTGAATGTGATCCTTCTTGTCCAATTATTTTGGGACGTCCCTTTTTGCGCACCGTTGGTGCTGTCATTGACATGAAAGAGGGTAATATAAAATTTCAGTTTCCTCTCAAGAAAGGGATGGAACACTTCCCTCGTAAGAAGGTCAAGTTACCTTTTGAGTCCGTTGTACGGGCTAGTTACTCTTTTACTTTTGATAAAACTTGATCTTTGCATTATGCCTAGCTTAAAGGCATAAAAGAAAGCGCTTTTGGGAGGCAGCCCACATGAATAAAATTTTTGCTTTTGTTGTGTCTTGACGTTTTTTACTGCTGTAGCATCATCATTGTATCTTTGCTTTTCATATTTGTGCCAAGTATAGCCTCTGATTGCTAGAAAGTTCAAAAGTTGTGAGGTGCTGTCCAGGAAACAGATTCTGTCCTTGGATAGAAAAATTCGTATAAAATCACCAGATCATCTTTTTGGTCTGAATTTTTTCGAAAGCCTTCTCTATATAATTGTCTTTCGTGCGTCAGTTCTGAGTTTTTTTATCTGAGTTGCAGAAGTATCCCGAACAGATCAATTACTGTCTGCTGTTCTGTTTTTCACAGATTCTGTCCTGTTTTGCCTTACCTCCACTTTGCAAATTAAGAACTTGCTTTTTCTTTGCAAAAACCTTTTGGCAATCTTGAGAAACAGTAGAACTTCAAGAATATCCTTATTTCCAGCAAGGTATAATTATTTTATTAAGGGTACTAACCTCGCTAATCAGATTATGATGAGTTATGTATGAAGGGAGTTTTCAAGTGTGCGAGGGAAGATGATAAAAAGATTCAGGAGTGTCAAGCGCTCAAGCTTGGGGATGCCCCCGTGCACCCCCAAGAAATATTCAAGGAGACTCAAGCGTCTAAGCTTGGGGATGCCCCCGTGCATCCCCTTCTCCATCAACATTATCAGTTCGTCTTTCGTTCCGCTATATTTTTATCACTTCATGTGTTATGTGCTATGCTTGGAGCGTCTTGCTTTTAGTTTTCTTTTTAGTTTTTCATAACGAGTCGGAACCCAGCATTCCTTTATGTGGGAGAGAAACACGCTCCACCTCTACCTAGAACATTACATAGAATTTTCATTGTCTATCTATGTTGTGTGTGTTCTTTGTCTTTTAATAGCTACTATCGTGCTCTGCTCTTAGTATTCATGCTTATCTTTTCAAGAGCTTTTGTTTAGTTGGTTGCTTGAACTCTTTTTAATTATCATGATCACCTTATTAAGAGAGTTTGCTTCCGTTGCATTGGTTAATGTGTCTATGATAAAGATGCTACTTTCATGATGGTGCTTAGTAGTTCAGGTTTTCTTATGGTTAATCTCAAATAGCTGGGAGGTTCCCAATGTGTCATTGGAATACCAACTTGGTTTGTTTGCCTATGATGTGGTATGGTTTAGTAATATCTTCCTTTGAGAATTTATTTTGATTGACTTGGCGTATGCTCACGCATATTCAAGACTGTAAAGAAAGTCTGTCAAGCCTTGATGATCTTTTGTTTCTGAGTAGCAATATAACTACCATGCCTGATTCAATATTGCTTTGTCGCTCTGCATGATTATGACCGTCATTGCTCTCTTAGTTGGTTGCTCCCAGTCTTTTGCTAACCTCCACCTGCACTAAGCAAATTAACCATGCAATACATAGCTCATGGGAAAGTAGCCTAAAAACTATTGTGGTAAAGAATATGTTGCTTATGTATCTTATTTCTTATGAGTTGCTTGTTGAGCGGTAACCATGTTTCTGGGGACGCCATCAACTGTCACACTTTTGTTGAATATCATGTGAGTTGCTATGCATGTTCATCTTGTCTGAAGTAAGGGTGATTTACCGTGGGTTGAATTAATATGCATATTGTTAGAGAAGAACATTGGGCCGCCAACCAAAGCCATGCATCATGGTGGAAGTTTTAGCTTGGACCTTAATCCTCAATCTCTCATGAGAATATGCTTATGCATTTAAGAGGAGTACATCATCTATTTTCTATGTTGTCCCGGTATGGATGTCCTCAAGTTGAGATTTATCAAAAACGAAATCAAATGCGATCTATCTCCTTGGACCTTTGTACAGGTGGCATAGAGGTACCCCTTTGTGACACTTGGTAAAAACATATGCAATGCAATGATAACCCATGGGAATCCGAGCTAATTAGGACAAGGAGCGAGCACTATTAGTATTCGATGCATGAGGCTTGCAACTTATAGGATGTTTTATGCATGACACATATGAAGTACTACTACCGTTGACACAATTGCTTCCATGTTTCAAAATAAAAAGCTCTAGCACTTCAAGCATCAACTACTGAGAGCATGATTGTCATTCTGAGTGTAATGTGCATTGTCCCAAAGTAGCATTGTCTTTTGCATGATTGTGATATCGTTTATTTTGAAATGATTGTATCTAGTCATCACTTAAACCTTGAAGATGCCCCTGCACTTATGTTTTGCATCACTAAAGGGGGCAAGCTAGATATCACTTGATCATATTTGCACATCATGGTCATTGCAAATCTTTTTGATGTTTCAGTTTCATGTTGTAAAACTTTCAGTCATTTGTGATTTTCTCTTGAGACAACTTAATTACTTTAGAATCATTGTCTCAGTAAGCTTTTGTCATATGACTATGAGAAAGTCTTATATGGTTAATAGCATGTCACCACAGAAATTATTCTTGTTATCATTTACCTACTCGAGGACGAGCAGGAATTAAGCTTGGGGATGTTGATACGTCCAAAACGTATCTATAATTTCTGCTTGCTCCATGCCACTTTTGGGTGATATTGCTATGATATTCATACACTTCCATACACTTTTGATCATATTTGGACTAACTTACTAATCCAGTGCACCCCAGTGCCAGTTTCTGTTTTCGGCTATTTTTGTATTTCAGGTTTTCACGTTTCGAGAACTGCCCAGAAAAATCCAGAAAAATTATATAAAAAATCAGCGATACGGAAACAACACTGCGTCCGAAGGGCAGCCTGGGGGGCCACAAGGGCTCCAGGCGCCCTGTGGGCGCCCCCCCCCCCCCCGGGCCGCGCCGGGGGGGGGGGGCGCCTCGGCCCCTCGAGAGCCCCCCGGTGCCCTACTTTGGCATATATTTAAAGGGTTCCCCGTAACCCTTGAAACAGGACTTCTTTTCGCGATCCCATCTCTGTTCCGCCGCCGCCGCCGCTTCCAAGATCGGGAGCACCAGGAGAACTCTTCCCGGCACCCTGCCGGAGGGGAGGATCACCACCGGGAGCTTCTCCACCACCATGGACGCCTCCCGGATGACTCGTGAGTAGTCTCCCTTGGACCATGATTCCATGACCAGTAGCTATGTGATGTTCTCCTCCCGTTCTTGTGCTTCACTAATTAGTCCTCGTGAGCTGCCCTACATGATCGAGGCACCTATGTAATCCTTATGCTGTTGCTATGTTGAGTTTGCTGGGATCCGATGGATTATGAGATTATGTTCAGATTGATCTTGAGTAATATATTTGATCTACCTCTTTTATATTTTTGTTCATAAGTAATTCTTGCATGTTCTCCGTTGTTATTTATTGCTTTGGCCGAGTAATAGGTACTGACTCCAAGAGGGAACGTTATGCTCGATTGTGGGTTCATGCCCCTCGATGACTAGCTTGAGTGACAGAAACATGAGTCTAGGGGATGTGCTGTTGCCACAAGGGGGAAAACAACGGTGCTTGTGCCCGCGGGTGCAAGGATTGTTTACTTTACGCAAAGTTCTTTTAATGCAGTTGTCTGTTGCATTGAGTTTACACTATGGGTGGGACTCGCAACTTAATACCAGCGAGATGTTCTGGATAGATATCTCAAGGTGGATGATTAGTAGTAGATATTGATGGATTTCGGTCTACTTACTTTGGTGTACCGCCCATGCTTTGAACCTCAACCTTTCTTGCAATGTAGTCAGCATTGGTTTGCGTTCGTGGTCCTGTCAATTGCCCAGCTGTAATTTGTTACCTCGCATAGTTGTTTTATCGTCTTTTGGGAGAGAGACATCACTAGTGAACATCATGTGACTCCGGTCCATATTACTATCATTGATCACATACACTATTTACTTTTCGCTATTTTACTTACTATTGCAAATTACTATCTATCACTACTATCATATTGCTTTTAACCCTTTGTGAACTACAAGGCCGGAGAGATTGACAACCTCTCTGTACTCGTTGGGAGCAAAGTTATTTGTATCTGTGTGCAGGTCCACGTTGATTGCTAATTGCGCCGTTAGCAGTTGACACCTACCTGTTGAACCTAGGAGTCTCTGGGGATTCGATCCTTGGCATCTTTGCTAGGGGAAAACACTTCTACTTACTGCATCTTACACCTTCCACTTGGGGTAATCCAACGAGGGGTTCGAGGCCCATCAGTGTTCTCCCTGAGTATGCACCGTTGCGAAAGTTCGTCGTGCCGAGACACCACGTGATGATCGGGTGTGAGAAGCTCTACGTTCAAATACAGCGGGTGTAAGCCAGTTTTGCACACGGAGAATACTCGGGTTAAACTTGACAAGCCTAGCATATGCAGATATGGCCTCGGAACACTGGAGACCGAAAGGTCGAGCGTGAATCATATAGTAGATATGATCAACATAAGATGTTCACCATTGAAACTACTCCATCTCACGTGATGATCGGACATGGTTTAGTTGATTTGGATCACGTGATCATTTAGATGACTGGAGGGATGTCTATCTAAGTGGGAGTTCTTTAAGTAATATGATTAATTGAACTTTAATTTATCATGAACTTAGTCTTGATAGTTTTTTGCATATATATGTTGTTGTAGATCAATGGCCTGTGCTACTGTTCCTTTGAATTTTAATGCATTCCTAGAGAAAGCTAAGTTGAAAGATGATGGAAGCAATTACACGGACTGGGTCCGTAACTTGAGGATTATCCTCATTGCTTCACAGAAGAATTATGTCCTTGAAGCACCGCTAGGTGACAAGCCCCCTCCCGCTAATGTAGACGATTTGAACATCTGGCAGACGCGGTCTGATGACTACACGATAGTTCAGTGTGCCATGCTTTACGGCTTAGAACCGGGACTTCAACGATGTTTTGAACGTCATGGACCATATGAGATGTTCCAGGAGTTGAAGTTAATATTTCAAGCAAATGCCCGGATTGAGAAATATGAGATTTCCAATAAGTTCTACAGCTGCAAGATGGAGGAGAATAGTACTATCAGTGAACACTTGCTCAGAATGTCTGGGTACTACAATCATATGACTCAACTTGGTTGCAAAGTTGACGAGGATAGTGTTATTGATAGAGTTCTTCAATCACTGCCACCAAGCTATAAAGGCTTCGTGATGAACTATAATATGCAAGGGATGCAGAAGACAATTCCCGAGCTCTTCGCTATGCTCAAAGCTGCGGAGGTAGAAATCAAAAAGGAGCATCAAGTGTTGATGGTTAACAAGACCACTAGTTTCAAGAAAAAGGGCAAGGGAAAGAAGGGGAACTTCAAGAAGAATAGCAAGACAGTTGCAACTTCCGTGAAGAAACCCAAGTCTGGAGCCAAGCCTGAAACTGAGTGCTTCTACTGCAAAGGGACTGGACACTGGAAGCGGAACTGCCCCAAGTATTTGGCGTATAAGAAGGATGGCAAGGTGAACAAATGTATATGTGATATACATGTTATTGATGTGTACCTTACTAATGCTCGTAGTAGTACTTGGGTATTTGATACCGGTTCGGTTGCTAATATTTGTAACTCGAAACAGGGACTACGGATTAAACAAAGATTGGCTAATGACGAGGTGACGATGCGCGTGGGAAATGGTTCCAAAGTCGATGTGATCGCTGTAGGCACGCTATCTCTACATCTACCTTCGGGATTAGTTTTAGACCTAAATGATTGTTATTTGGTGCCAGCGTTGAACATGAACATTATATCTGGATCTTGTTTGTTGCGAGACGGTTATTCATATAAATCAGAGAATGATGGTTGTTCTATTTTTATGAATAATATCTTTTATGTCATGCACCCTTGAAGAGTGGTCTATTCTTCTTGGATATCGATTGTAGTGATACACATATTCATAATATTGAAGCCAAAAGATGCAAGGTTAATAATGATAGTGCAACTTATTTGTCGCACTGCCATTTAGGTCATATTGGTGTAAAGCGCATGAAGAAACTCTATAGTGATGGACTTTTGGAATCACTTGATTATGATTCACTTGGTGCTTGCGAACCATGCCTCATGGGCAAGATGACTAAAACTCCATTCTCCGGAACTATGGAGCGAGCAACAGATTTGTTGGAAATCATACATACTGATGTATACGGACCAATGAGTGTTGAAGCTCACGGCGGGTATCGTTATTTTCTGACCTTCACTGATGATTTGAGCAGATATGGGTTTATCTACTTAATGAAGCACAAGTCTGAAACATTTGAAAAGTTCAAAGAATTTCAGAGTGAAGTAGAGAATCATCGTAACAAGAAAATAAAGTTTCTGCGATCTGATCATGGAGGTGAATATTTGAGTTATGAGTTTGGTCTTCATTTGAAACAATGTGGAATAGTTTCACAACTCACGCCACCCGGAACACTACAGCGTAATGGTGTGTCCGAACTCGTAACCATACTTTATTGGATATGGTGCGATCTATGATGTCTCTTACCGATTTACCACTATCGTTTTGGGGTTATGCTTTAGAGACAGCTGCATTCACGTTAAATAGGGCACCATCTAAATCCGTTGAGACGACACCTTATGAACTATGGTTTGGCAAGAAACCAAAGTTGTCGTTTCTTAAAGTTTGGGACTGCGATGCTTATGTGAAAAAGCTTCAACCTGATAAGCTCGAACCCAAGTCGGAGAAATGTGTCTTCATAGAATACCCAAAAGAAACTGTTGGGTACACCTTCTATCACAGATCCGAAGGCAAGATATTCGTTGCTAAGAATGGATCCTTTCTGGAGAAGGAGTTTCTCTCGAAAGAAGTGAGTGGGAGGAAAGTAGAACTTGATGAGGTAATTATACCTTCTCCCGAATTGGAAAGTGGAACATCACAGAAACTAGTTCCAGTGATTCCTGCACCAATTAGTGAGGAAGCTAATGATGATGATCATGAAACTTCAGATCAAGTTTCTGTTGAATGTCGTAGATCAACAAGAGTATGTTCCGCACCAGAGTGGTACGGCAACCTAGTTCTGGAAGTCATGTTACTAGACCATGATGAACCTACGAACGATGAGGAAGCGATGATGAGCCCAGATTCCGCAAAATGGCTTGAGGCCATGAAATCTGAGATGGGATCCATGTATGAGAACAAAGTGTGGACTTTGGTTGACTTGCCCGATGATCGGCAAGCCATCGAAAATAAATGGATCTTCAAGAGGAAGACCGACGCAGACGGTAATATTACTGTTTACAAAGCTCGACTTGTTGCGAAAGGGTTTCGACAAGCTCAAGGAGTTGACTAAGATGAGACTTTCTCACCTGTAGCGATGCTTAAGTCTGTCCGAATCATGTTAGCAATTGCCGCATTTTATGATTATGAAATCTGGCAAATGGATGTCAAAACTGCATTCCTGAATGGATATCTCAAAGAAGAATTGTATATGATGCAACCAGAAGGTTTTGTTGATCCAAAAGGTGCTAACAAAGTGTGCAAGCTCCAGCGATCCATCTATGGACTGGTGCAAACATCTCGGAGTTGGAATATACGCTTTGATGAGGTGATCAAAGCATATGGTTTTATACAGACTTTTGGAGAAGTCTGTATTTACAAGAAAGTGAGTGGGAGCTCTGTAGCATTTCCAATATTATATGTGAATGACATATTGTTGATTGGAAATGATATAGAATTTCTGGATAGCATAAAAGGATATTTGAATAAGAGTTTTTCAATGAAAGACCTCGGTGAAGCTGCTTACATATTAGGCATCAAGATCTATAGAGATAGATCAAGACGCTTGATTGGACTTTCACAAAGCACATACCTTGATAAAGTTTTGAAGAAGTTCAAAATGGATCAGTCAAAGAAAGGGTTCTTGCCTGTGTTACAAGGTGTGAAGTTGAGTAAGACTCAATGCCCGACCACTGCAGAAGATAGAGAGAAAATGAAAGTCATTCCCTATGCCTCAGCCATAGGATCTATCATGTATGCAATGTTGTGTACCAGACCTGATGTGTGCCTTGCTATAAGTCTAGCAGGGAGGTACCAAAGTAATCTAGGAGTGGATCACTGGACAGCGGTCAAGAACATCCTGAAATACCTGAAAAGGACAAAGGATATGTTTCTCGTGTATGGAGGTGACAAAGAGCTCGTCGTAAACGGTTACGTCGATTCTAGCTTTGACACTGATCCGGATGACTCTAAGTCACAAACCGGATAGGTATTTTTATTAAACGGTGGAGCTGTCAGTTGGTGCAGTTCCAAACAGAGCGTCGTGGCGGGATATACGTGTGAAGCGGAATACATAGCTGCTTCGGAAGCAGCAAATGAAGGAGTCTAGATGAAGGAGTTCATATCCGATCTAGGTGTAATACCTAATGCATCGGGTCCAATGAAAATCTTTTGTGACAACACTGGAGCAATAGCCTTGGCGAAGGAATCCAGGTTTCACAAAAGAACAAAGCACATCAAAAAATGCTTCAATTCCATCCGCAATCTAGTCAAGGAGGGAGACATAGAGATTTGTAAGATACATACGGATATGAATGTTGCAGACCCGTTGACTAAGCCTCTTCCGCGGGCAAAACATGATCAGCACCAGGACTCCATGGGTGTGAGGATCATTACTTTGTAATCTAGATTACTGACTCTAGTCAAGTGGGAGACTGAAGGAAATATGCCCTAAAGGCAATAATAAATATGTTATTTGTATTTCCTTATATCATGATAAATGTCTTTTATTCATGCTAGAATTGTATTAACCGGAAACTTAGTACATGTGTGAATACATAGACAAAATAGAATGTCCCTAGTATGCATCTACTAGACTAGCTCATTGATCAAAGATGGCTATGTTTCCTAGCCATAGACATGAGTTGTCATTTGATCAACGGGATCACATCATTAGGAGAATGATGTGATGGACTAGACCCATCCGTTAGCTTAGCACTATGATCGTTTAGTTTTACTGCTATTGCTTTCTTCATGACTTATACATGTTCCTATGACTATAAGATTATGCAACTCCCGAATACCGTAGGAACACCTTGTGTGCTATCAAACGTCACAACGTAACTGGATGATCATAAAGATGCTCTACAGGTGTCTCCGAAAGTGTTTGTGGTGTTGGCATAGATCAAGACTAGGATTTGTCACTCCGAGTGTCGGAGAGGTATCTCTGGGCCCTCTCGGTAATGCACATCATAATAAGCCTTGCAAGCAAATGACTAATGAGTTAGTCACGAGATGATGTATTACGGAACGAGTAAAGAGACTTGCCGGTAACGAGATTGAACTAGGTATAGAGATACCGACGATCGAATCTCGGGCAAGTAACATACCGATGACAAAAGGAACAACGTATGTTGTTATGCGGTTTGACCGATAAAGATCTTCGTAGAATATGTAGGAGCCAATATGAACATCCAAGTTCCGCTATTGGTTATTTACCGGAGATGAGTCTCGGTCATGTCTACATAGTTCTCGAACCCGTAGGGTCCGCACGCTTAACGTTTGATGACGATCGGTATTATGAGTTTATGAGTTTTGATGTACCGAAGGTAGTTCGGAGTCCCGGATGAGATCACGGACATGACGAGGAGTCTCGGAATGTCCGAGACGTAAAGATTAATATATTGGACGACTATATTCGGACACCAGAAGTGTTCCGTAAAGTTTCGAAATTAAACGGAATATCGAGGGGGTTACCGGAACCCCCTGGGGAAGCTATGGGCCTTAATGGGCCGTAGGAGAAAGAGGGAAGGAGGACCAGGGCTGGGCCGCGCGTCCCCCACCCCTTGGTCTGAATTGGACAAGGAAGGAGGGAGGGCGGCACCCCTTTTCTTCTCCTTCTCCCTCTCCTTCCTTTCCCCTTCTCCCTTTTGGTAGTTCCTACTAGGAATAGGATTGCAATCCTATTCCTAGTAGGATTGCTCCTCCTTGGCGCGCCAATAGGGGCCGGTCGGCCTCTCCCCTTGCTCCATTATATACGGGGGCAGGAGGCACCCAAAGACACAAAAGTTGAATTGTTTTAGCCGTGTGCGGTGCCCCCCCCCCTCCACAGAAACACACCTCGGTCATACTGTCGCAGTGCTTAGGCGAAGCCCTGCACCGGTAACTTCATCATATCCATCACCACATCGTCGTGCTGACGAAACTCTCCCGTGAAGCTCAACTGGATCAAGAGCTCGTGGGACGTCATCAAGCTGAACGTGTGCTGAACGCGGAGGTGCCGTACGTTCGGTGCTTGATCGGTTGGATGGCGAAGAAGTTCGACTACATCAACCGCATCACTTGACGCTTCCGCTCCCGGTCTACGAGGGTACGTAGACACACTCTCCCTCTCGTTGCTATGCATCTGGTAGATAGATCTTGCGTGATCGTAGGAAAATTTTAAAATACTACGTTCCCCAACAGCAGTCACTGTCTGATCCGGTAGACCCAGATCTAGGGTTTCCCCCGGAACATCCCGGTCAAGTTGACATGACCTGCAACGACGATGCCTCGTGAAGAAAACGACGTCAAAGATGCCGCCATCGTCCGTCGTAACCGCAGTCAGGCGCTATTTTCACCGGTATCCGCAACATCCCGATCTCGCGTCTGGCTGAACCGCGAAGGAGCCTCACCACGAAGACATATGTCGCCATCGGTACTCCGACGAAGATCCTCCATCTCCTCACCGGAGCCCTCAAAGCACCGCCGACCATTCACATGAAGGATCGACGACGGATCTGGGTGGGATCTAAATCCACCATCGCTAGAGAACCCGCCGGTTCCGGTGTCCATGGGAGCTAGCACTGCCGCTGCACGATCAGGGGCGTCGTCCTTGCCGTTGCACACGTGTTCCTCGTTGGACTCGCCCCAGCCAATCCATGAGGGTCACCGCCGCATCCTGCCCCCCGGTGCCTTCGACAGAGTTAAACCATGCATGCATATATATATATATATAGGACTCCTATTTTGTACTCCATTAATTATACCTCTTTATCATTCTCAATATACTTCATTAAATATTCTAAGATACCCCAATACGAGTTTTGTTGAAAAAATATCATCTGCGACGTACTTTTTGTAATATACCTTTTTCACGTACAAACACATCAGTATATACGTAAACATTTAAAATATGTAGACTCGCATGAATTTTTCCATGAAAATCATTTTAGAGTATCTAATAATTACTAATGAAGTATATTAAAAATAATAAAGAGGTATAAAAGATTCATCTATGTGGTATATGAGGAGCGGGAGTACGTACTCCCAGGAGTACACAACCATTTTCCTATATATATATATATATATATATATATATATATATATATATATATATATATATATATATATATATAGCATACAATTTTTACTACATGTCTATTCAGCCAAATGAACCCACATTTAGGTGATTGAACAATGTGTGGCCCTGCACAAGGCTTAGAATGCACACTTGTTTCATGGCAGTAGAAAAGGCATGTCCAATAGTTCAAAAAAGAGAAATGAAAAAAAGACAGGTCCATATAGTATGCAATCAAGTGATGACACCCTGTTTGACATATGTGTGGGAGTTGTTGCAGCCAACAACCAAGAACCTCTAAGTTATAAAATTTCCATGGTCCAGTGTTTTTGTCGATGACGATCTTTGCCCGCCTCAACACTCCTGAAGCCAGTGCTCCGTCATGGTCACAACAGGCCAAATGCCTCGGACCATGCACACTTTGAGGTTTAACCACAGTGACCATGCATCCAAAAAGTGCACGGAGATTGCTTGGTTGATAGTATATAGTTAGAGACACACGCACCAACTTTCCATTACCAAAAGCTAGCTTGGAGTATATCTTGTCCTCCTCTTGAGCCCTTCCTTTCTGTCTAATAATTAAGCTCAATATTGATTTTGTAATCTAATAAACATACATATCTCTTATTTGTCGTCTGATCACTAACATTGTCAGAATCTGCTGCAAGCCATGCATCTATCTGCACTCTCAAGGATTCAGACAATTCAGTAGTGATGACTGGCAAATTATCTACTCATCTACGTATATGTACATGCAATTAATATGTAGTTCTAGACATTCGGGAAGAATATGGCATGCCAAAAAGAAAGATCCCATGGTGATGGCGGATTCTTGGTCCCTAATTTTATGTGATCAGGGTCCTATGCAAAAAAGAAAAATCAGGGTCCTATTTTTTTGCATAGGACCAGCTGCCACCGGAAGAAAGATGGAGCCATGCATGCATGCATGGAAGAGGACAAACACAAGGTGATGGCGGATTCTTGGTCCCTAATCTTCTCCACCTCCTGTCCTGGCCGACTTGTCCCCTTTGTTCTTCTGTGCACAATTACATCACTTCCCATTGACAACAAGTTAAGCAACAGGATAAAGTTGATCTTTCATATCTGAGACCCTTTAATCTCCTCCTGCTCCACACGGACGGGTCAGAGGCCAGCTAGTACGTACTTTCCTCGTGGAAGATTCAAACCACCACCCCATGCACGCAACCGCGAATGTAACATCAAATGCTGCTTGAGGCAGCTGCTAATCCCATGTTCCGCCCCCTGTGCGATGATAGGGATTAGGGATCGAGGCTGTTGTCGTTGGTTGTGTACAAGTCAGATGTGGTTCCTTGCGGGCATGGGTTTCTAACTGTGCCATACATAGGTTATTATTTCCGTAAACCGTATTGTCTCTGCACTGTCTGTTCATACACAGCCAGGTGCGCTTAATAATGAATGAATAATGAAGAGTGGGAGAACAAATCTCAGCTGTTGTTTTCTCCTGTCCGGCCTCGAAGAGAGATACATTACTGTTTTTTTTTTTTTTGCATGGTAGATACTCCCTCCGTTCCTAAATATTTGTCTTTATAGACATTTCAAATAGTTACAACATACGGATGTATTTAGACATATTTTTTAGTGTAGATTCACTCATTTTGCTTCGTATGTAGTCACTTGTTGAAATCCCTAGAAAGACAAATATTTAGGAACGGAGGGAGTACATTACTGGTTTGTCGCACATCATCGCATGCAGCTCTCCATGTTTCGTTATATATACGGTTATGTGTACGTCGACGAAAGTACGGTGTCGTCAACGAGATCGAGCAGTAAACTAATACCACATGTATCATCGGAGTGTATACATACTACGGCTAGCTTGTATGCACACGCGACAGTACCGTCAGGATGTGGTGTTAATACTATCCCTGACTGTAACTGGACAGTGAAAACAGCAGGCGGGTTAAGCCGAGGGGAGCTTTCCTTGCAGTTGGATGCATGCATGATTAGGTCAACTCCAGCCTCCTTGGTGGTTGTGACTCCAGCCCTCGCGCCGTCGCAATCGCCGGTGAAGTCCTGGGCACGAATCCGTGTGGAACACAGTGCGCTACTGACAAGGAGACCGGGACGACGATCGCGCCGGACCGGGGGCCGGAGCTAGCGGCAGTGACCTACGTACGTTCACTAGAGACAACCGAGCGAGGCCGTGTCTGCATGCATGTGGAGTGACGACGGCATCAGTGTTCTTAATTGCTAATGCTAATGCTGCCTTCCACGTTACTGATCCTGATCGTGCACATGACATTGTTTTTCTTTTTTTTGCCCTGGGCTCATTTTATTTTTGATAGCTTTGTACCAGATAGTTGTATGTAATTTTTTTGCCTATTTACAATAACGGGATTGTTAAATCTTAGTCTATTGAGACTTGACGAAATCTCAGTCAATGTTATATCCATGAGATCTTATGTAATATTTTATTATAAATGTTTCTTTTTTTTTTATGTTCTATCATTTGACTGAGATTTAAGTCTCAGTCGCAAAGTCTCAGTGGACAGAGATCTAGCCACACCCTTATAGTAGTTTGTACATACCACATTGAGTTTCGTAAGAATTGTCTGAAGTCAAATTTTGTAAAATTTGACCATATTTATATAAAAATATATTAACATCTACAATGCTAAATTTATACAATATGAAAACTAAAGTCACGATGCATCTAATGTTGTTGATTTCACATTCTGAATGTTGGTATTTTTTTCTATAAACTTGGTCAAAGTTTACGAGGTTTGACTTCACACATATCTTATATGTGAACTAAAAAGGATGGGAGGGAGTATATGATTCTTAGTTTAGGTGACATATCACCAAAGTTTCAGTCGTTTCAACAGGTATCAATCTTTTTTAAAGAGCTAGTCCATCAATGCTAAAAATTTAACTTAAACCCTAAGCCCTCCATAAACCTAAGCCAGAACAAAAACTGAATATTATAAGGTGAGTTGATTCATATGGAACTTGGTAAAACTTGGCAAGAACTTAACATTACAGATATCAAGTTTTAATATTTGAAACTTGAAAAAAAAAACTTGTCAAAATGTATTCAAATGGTGGGCTTGTTTAAAAACCCTCATCACAAGGAACACGAATATGCAAACAGAACAGAAATTGGACTTTTGTTCAGAAGATATAACAGATTCAAGTTTGGAAGTCAAATGAGAAAAAAAAAACATGAGTGGCGGG
>LR738714.1:602205421-602238293 GCA_902687465.1 Secale cereale
CACACCCCCACACACACAGAGAGAGTAAATAAGCACCAAGTGAATGCATGAGACTAATCAAATTTTCGATACGCGAGGCAATCCTATGACTTCCGCACGGCCGATGGGATGGATGACGGGCTTGTTAAACCGGACATGAGTCGTACCTCCCACACCATCATCTCTCTCACTTGCGATCTAGCATGTTTTTATTCTTCGGGCAAAAATTTTGTAGTCAATCTTTTTTGGCTGGATCAAGCAATGTCCATGCCCTTGTTGAAGGTGTTGGCTAAAAGTTTTGTTCGGGGGTGATAACCACATGTTTGACCTCTTGGTTAGACCTGATAACATTAGTATACAAATCATCGTTCCTTCTTTAGGGCGTTGTCTTTGTGTACCACATTCTCACTCAGGTTGTGTGTTTTATCAATGGTGTATTTTCCACCAATAGAAAAAAAAAAGGTTTGTGGTTGCGTTTGGAGATGTCGGCTATCATGAGACATGTTGGTATCAAGTTATTTCCGGTAATACAATTGATTTGACCTTGATGTCTAGCATCATTCTAAAGATATGGTTGTGTGCATCTAGGATGGGGGTTGCCCTTGATTTGGAAAATTTGTATAGTCCATGAAATAACTAGATCATCCAAGGGAGGAACCCTGACACATTTTAATTAAAAAGGAAGATGACACGCATCCAAACCCACAAAATAAATCAATATAGTTAAATATTGTCTTTTTTTTGTAAATTGAGCGTTGTCCAGATGGTTAGGTTCCTTTTGGTTCATCGTGTACATTAACAAATATCTCACGAAAAAAAAAATCTCTACATACAGTATCCAGAAACGAAATCCAACCTATAGAATAACAACAACGCATCCGCAGTAAACCAAATCCACCACTACGCGTTCGAGCGACAACAGAACAAACATGAGAACAAGTACAAAATTTGTCATATCAAAACAAGGAGAAACACACGGGCCTTCAATCAATCGCAAACGGAGACAATGTCACTGGGACCAACGGCAGTTTCCCGGCGAAGTAACTGAGAATAATTATATGTGAAGAAACAAAAGGAGCAGTGCTAGCTGCATGCCACAGCCGAGCCTCGATGGAGCTAGCCCCTGGCCTGAAAGCAACATGCTTAAACTTGCACTTGTTTATGAGCCACGCGGGCGGAGGGTGGGCCGGTGACGACGACCGAGCCGACGACGAGGAGGAGGAGGCCCGTCCGCTCTCCGTTCACGTACGTTGCGTGCATGGGGAAGGAAAGATTCGCGGCCGGCCGGCCGGCCGCGGCCCCACGGCGGCCAGCACGTGGAGTCCGTCGACAACTCGACATGCGTGGAAAACATTGGAAAAGATACAGAAAAACCTCTCGTGCGTGGCTGGCGCTGGGTGGGAGGGCGCTTGCTAATTAGGTCGCCTGTGATGATCGGTCGAGCTTTGCCAAAAGAAAGTGGTCTGATCTGATCGAGTATGCATGCAGACTGTATACGGAAGACATGTACACTAGGACAGTAGTAGCAGTAGGGCGCTTTGGTTGGTTGCTCGGTCGCTGGGTCTGGGAGCAGGTAACTGCAATGACGGGCGAATCTATCGATCTGGGGCCTCCTCACCACCACATATGTGTGTGTGTTGTTGGTTCGGTTGCAGCTCAGCGACCTGGTAATTTGTCAACGACACGCACGTTTCACCAAGTGGCCGGATATATGCTGCTACCTGCCTACTTGCTACAGCTGAAATTCACTCGAGGGTTTGTTTCTCGCGGGAATCCTCCGAATCTCCATTGAATTCACGCAATAATTACAGATATTCAAAAAAAAAAATCACCGTGGCCATCTTCGCCGGTGATCTCCTCAGAGTAAAACCTCGGCCTGCGTGTTTCTCATCCGAGATATCCCGAGCTCCCAGTTGCACCAAGAAATGCAACAGACTATACTATCGAAAAAAAAAATGCAACAGACTAAAACAGCACACGCATCATGGATAAGCAGGCATTACCTGCCAAACCAACGAATTCAAATATACACTTAGTTTTTGGGACTGCAAGAACAAGACTACGGGGCCAGATCTCTGCATACGTCTGTACTCTATAAACAAGAGATCCCTGCATACGAAATTCTAGCTAGCTGTTAAAACTGTCATTTGGTATACTTGTACAAAAATACTTCTCCCTCACTTACCTATTTATTAGTTGGGACGGTCTCGGTCCAGCTCCATACGTAGGCTTGTCATCTTATGGTCCCGTTACATACATGAGAAGAGGATATACGCCAACATGTACTATGATATCCCAGGAATCTAGTCATCCACATGTTGACATGCATGCAAATGGTGTATAATATAATTCTGAAAAAAAATAGTGTATAAAATACAGGTGTCATGTGCCAAGTACAATGCTGCCAATACAATATCTACAGATCTTGAGGCTGCTACAACTACATTCCAAGACTCGAATTGAAGTTGTTGAAATTGCATCAGTTATATGTCTTTGGAATTGATACAGTACGCTTCCAGGAACCCACTTCTCTCATTTTATATGGAATAACAGGGCCCCCCAGCAAGTAATCACATGATGAGCTGTTGGCTATGCTACTTATAAATCAACGATGATCTGATTGTGCTTTCTTAAATGTTAAATATCCAATGCATCATCCTTTTTTTTGTGCACAACAGCAACGAAAACAACACAATTAAAGCAAGGCTTAAGGAGCACACCTTGTTCAAAAAAAGGATTAAGGAAAACAGAGTGTATCAATGTGACTGCTGAATGCTGATTGCCCAAGTAGCAGCTAGTGGCTTAAGTCAACAACATGGATCAACAGCCCTTATCTTGGTGTGGAGGACACCAATACCCTTGCCCCCGGTGCTTGACATATACGTCGCATACTCGCATACCCAAATTATCTAAGGGCAGATTAGTCCTTTCCACTCGAATAAACTAATTGTGACCCAGGTTTAGGACACCGGATTTTGCGGCCTTTATATAGAGGAAGCTGTGTTCCGGTGACCAGACATCCTTGACACAGGAAACCTCAAGGACCAGGCTAGGGAGAGGCAGATAGCCCTGTCTCCCTCCTTCCCACCTGCACCATCCTACCCCAATTCTATCTCAATCCTATCAATGGGGAGGTCTCCTTGCTGCGACGAGAATGGCCTCAAGAAGGGGCCTTGGACGCCCGAAGAAGACCAGAAGCTCACGGACTACATCGAGAAGCATGGCCATGGGAGCTGGAGAGCGCTGCCTAAGCTTGCAGGTACGCGACACAAACACCTCAGTTTTCTGTCTCCGGACCGGGCATGGATGCCGCGGCTAGCTTTGGTCCGAAATGTAGCTCATGCATCTGATTCTTCTGTGCATCTCACAGGACTCAACAGGTGTGGCAAGAGCTGCAGACTGAGATGGACCAACTACCTTAGGCCTGATATCAAGAGAGGAAAGTTCACACCCGAGGAAGAGCAGACTATCCTCCAGCTCCACTCCGTCCTTGGCAACAAGTACGGCATACCTATCAAATCTATTGCTTGTTAATCTTCGAGAATGGTCTACATGTGTTGTATAATCTTCAAAAACATATATATGTGGTGCTCTTGCTAACACACACAAACTGGGTTGTGCTGATCAAACCAGGTGGTCAGCCATCGCGAAGCACCTCCCCGGACGGACCGACAACGAGATCAAGAACTTCTGGAACACCCACCTGAAGAAGAAGCTGATCCAGATGGGCTTCGACCCGATGACGCACCGACCGAGGACCGACTTCTTCGCCGCGCTGCCACAGCTCATCGCGCTAGCCAACCTCCGCCAGCTCGTGGAGCAGCGCCCATGGGACGACCAAAGCGCCAGCCAGCTGCAAGCCGATGCAGTCCAGGCAGCAAAGCTCGAGTACTTACAGTGCCTGCTTCAGTCCGCAGCAGCCATTGCGACTAGTCCCAGCTCCAGCAGCATCAACACCATTCCCACTGACCTAGAGAAAATCGGCCTCCTGAGTCCTTCGCAGATGTCTTCCTTGTCTTCGCTGTCATCTCCAAGGATCCTGGAGGGTATCAATGGCCAAGACTTAGTATCCGGGCAAGTGCCTGACATCCAGATACCTAGTAGCTCATTCTTCGAACATGAACAGACTATCATCAATGGTACCAACCAGAACTCAGATTACAGTGCAAACAGCGGTGAGGGGGAGAATGGCACCCAGAAACCGCTGCTCCTGTCAGAGGACTCCCTTCCGCCACTTGCGGACTTCCCTATTTCCAACCTCGGCGATGCTTGCAGCACCTCAAGCTGTGACGCTGAGGGCAACAGCACCCAGCTCCCTATTTGGTCCGACTCATTTTATGATGAGTTCATGAGCGAGTTTGCATAAGTTCTGACTGCAAGTGTGCGCTACTCTTTGGTTTGCTTTTTCAATTTTAGCTTCTCACATCTTACCTCTTACTTGTGATGTGATTTTCATTGCAGTGCTGTAGCTCCAGTTGGATTTTTTAGCGCTATAGCTTTCTGCGTGCATTGGCAACCCATATGCTCCTGTGCATATACAGTATACGCCAAAACACTTGTACATATACATCTGCTCCTATATAAATTTTCCAGCTTGTATTTTGTGTGACTTATTGTTTTGCAATTTCCTAGTTTAAGTGCTTCATGGGAGACTGGGATCTTGCTCACTAACTCCTACATAATATATTGTCAATACAAGAATGACAGGCCTGTGGATAGTATATAACTGCATGTGGCACACTAAGCATTTTTTAAATGGCAATGTGTATTAATTGAAGACGTATGCAGTTATGCACCCTAAGTTTTTTTTTTAAGTAGAAGAACATAATTTCAATAATATTCACTCTACTATCAACATATCATAGAATCAAGATTTACTAGCACTAAAACAGAGTTGCAGAACAGCGGAGCATACATGTATTAGACCACAGTATATATAGAGAGAAAAGATAACGTATGTGATCTTTTTAAGAGAAAAGCTTGTGTTGCAAGCTGCAAATGCTTTATTGAAAAAATGACACACTGACGCTCAAAGAAGGAACCTTCCAGATGCTACTATTGGCAGTGCAAGATAGAGGAAAAGAAACTTGTCTTCCGAGGCAGTTATAGGAAGTTGACTAAAATTTGCCCTGTCAAAAGAGGGACTAGAAATCAAGTAGCAATGATAAGTAGGATCCAAGCACCTAAGACATATGCTGCTGTCACTACTAATATTTAATCATGCTAATCATGCATGAGCCGTCAGCTTTTCCTAAGCACTGCTAGTGTTTTGCCATAGTCAGTTGTCATCATGTCCTTGTCGGAGATCAAACATCTCACAGCTTCAAACCATTTACATTTTAGTTTTGTTTTAAAATGCTATGCTTTCTTGTGACTTGTGAGCAGGTACTGGTCGATGCCTTTTCCTCCAAGACATTGACGGCTAACATTAATAAACTCAATTTAATCAAACAATAACAGCACCGCTTTATTTGGCACTGACAAGTGTCAGTTTTCAGATTTTTCTATATAAAGGTGTGAATAGAGTGTGGTTCAGTTTTGGTATAACCAAGGACATTTGGGAGAAGGAAGCAAATCAAGGTGGTACCTATGATGCCACAGGATGCCACAGGTTGGATATTGCACTAAGCTTCCTATGTCACTCAGAAAGTGAGAATAGGTGGTAGACTATTGTAAAATCCATATTTGGAGCAGTTGGAACTGGGAAAGGAAAATGCATAAAAGACACACACAGGTAGACACCCCTTGGTGAATATTGGAATACACTTGCTGAATAAGACTTCTTACGATCTTCATATTTGATAAATAGCACATGGTGTTGAGCCTAATCACAGAATTATGGCTTAAAATATATGTGATAACTGTAAATAGTAACCTTTCCTGATTCTGTCAACAGGTCCCAGCATAGTTTAAAAAAAGTTATGAAATGTCAAATGTGGAAGTATTCTTGCAATCATGCTCTGATTCTAATACTGTGTGACAAAAGAAATTACCTACTTAACCTTTAGCAAGTAACACTGTGTTTCACTAATTGTGCATCTGATGGCACAGCCAATAATCTATAACGCGAAGCTGGTTGACAGTGAATCCTAACTAGTAGAATTTTGCGGCTCTAGCAACTTCAAATCGTTGAGCATTAGTCTTGTCTTGTGTAGGACATAAATTTCCTTTGGGGCTTCTTTGTGTTTTATCAGTTGACAGTAAGGTAAAACCATTAGATTTGCATTACTCAGCAGGTTGTGCCCCTATTTTGGTCTAAGTGCACAAAAACTGAATAAGACAAAGCTGTGGTAAAAGGTTAAAACAAAACTGTCCATGACATGGAACTTTTTTTTAAAAGAGCACGTGAATGCTATCTTCCGTTGTCAGCATATCAAACAATCAAAGTCCAACTACAGTACTAAGTCCTGAATGTATATTGAGCAGAAAATGAGAACAAGGTGACTAGAATGTCTCATGGGTGAAGCCTCTCAAAATAAGATCAGATCAGCACTATAATTTTGGGCTAAAGGGCCTGCCTGGCAGTCTGGGCTTACTAATGATGGAACTGATCATGACATCTGCAAGCCTACTTTAGAGTTTAGACGCTAGATTAGAAGCTGTAAATAAGCACTAACAAGAATCTGAGTGTCCTACACAAGAAAAGGAATTAGAGATTTTCACAGAAGTTTCCAATATTTGATAAATAGTAAACTGAGCAAAAGAAAGCACCATAATTCACAAAGCTATAATATAGATATGAGTAGAACAATATGTTTCTTTACATTAGTTTATCTTCTTTGTTTAGGTAAATCAGTTCTTTTTAGCATCAGGGTCCAATAAAGTGAGCAATCTTGACAGTGGCTGATGTGGCCACTGTGTCAAAAGGTGGTCCGGGTAGTTTTTAAATCATTAAGGGTATATGCCCACACAAAGCAATGTTAAGTGAGTAGAATGAGCAGTTTGGACAGTTAAGCTGCCTGAATGAACATCAAGTCAGTTTCCTTGTCATTGAGCACAGTATACCTTTTTTGTTTTTTCTTAATTGGTGGGTTAAGTAGGCAGACATAATATTATTTCCTTGTCTTAACTTTGAGAAGACAAATCATTTGTAAGAGTGAATATTTTCATGACATGGCAAGGATTCAAAAAAATAGGCAACTTACAGTTGAGCATAATCACAAAAAAACTAGAGGGGAGGCCATGTGTTTTCGCTGTTATGGCGCAGAAAACTAAATTGTAAAACGAAATTGTCCTACAGAATCAAGGTTGAAATGTCATCAAATGACAAACTTTGACCCGGTTACGGAGTGCTGCTTAGTCTTGACGACTGAATAGCATAAACTCCTTTCAGGTAGTTTCATATATCAATTATATAAGAATATAGACAGTTAACACAGAAAGAAGTAGCAGAAATTTCAAATAAAACTGAGATTTACACACAAAAATGGTAACATAAGTTCTGGTTTTAACAGCAAGGACTTGAAAGCTGTACTCTGGATTACAAAACAAACCATTGTAAGGGGTGAAATGACTTGCGCAAATTGCCTGTTTTTGCTGTTTTCTACTCCTCCTCCTTCTTCTCCCTTAGAGATGGTGGTGGTCCAACCACAATACCCAGTTTCCATTTCCTGTCAAGCTTCCTAGAATTTCTTTTGTTGATTCCTTGTTCAATTTCCCTTTCTCTTCTCACAGTCAGCAGACGAGCAACCTGATGTGAAGATGAAAACGTAAGTCAAAAACAATTTTGAGACATACTGCTACTGAGGCATCTGAAAGAATACTACATTAACTTGATAGATTCATTTCCAAATGTCATAGATCTATTAATACAGGAGTCATCTGAGGTTCTAAAATATGAATTATTTGCTAACTGTTTGTTCTAAGGTTCACCCCGTGCTGAGATGAAGGTTCAACCATCAAGCAGGTGATGAGTATAATTATTAATTAGCATATCACAAGTCCCAAAGATGAACAGTGTATCATGAAACCTGCAAAGGTCAAGGACTACTGTTGGGATGCTTTCGAGACTGCAGTTGTCCCAGCAGCATAAGCACAAACCATCCCCAAATGACTAAGTTCAGCACTATCCGGCAACATTCCATAAAATAGAATGCAAATCAGAACAATTAGGCTTTAACTATCAGGCAAAACATCCAACTAGCAAATTTGCAAGTGACTGCTCTACCATCTTAAGTAGAAGTATCAGTAACTGGTCCAAGTCAGCAGACAATCATTCCAAAATCATGTGCATTTTAGCTTAGAGCAGAGTTCAAGGAAAAAGTCTGTAAGCTTAAACATATCGAGCGAGCAGACCATATGACTACAACTCCAGGAGCCCAAATGGCAAGAGAGCCGTCATGTTTTTGGTCACAACATTTCCACCAATAAGATGCTGGTTCCCAAACAAGACGGCAATATCGCGCAGAGATAAAGGCTATACGACCAATGCTGAGAGCAGTAACTGAGAAACGGAGTAGGAGTAGTATATACCCTCTTGCGCATGCGGCCGAACTCGCTGGACTTGAACTCCTGGCGCGCGGAGCGCTTGAGGCGGAGCAGGAAGAGCTCCCCCTTCAGGTCCACCACCTCCTGCTCCAGATTCTCCGTCTCCATGGCCCGTATCTCCTCCAGCTCCTGCTCCCTCTTCGCCATCCTCACCACCGCCGCATCGCCCCTCCCCGACGGCCGCGGCGCCGCCGCCAGTCCGGCGAACCGCGTCACCGACGCGCCAAATGCGCGGAGGCCGAGAAATGGCGCGCGGGGCGCGGACACGGCGAGGCCGTGGGGAGTGGAGGCGGTGAGGGGTGAGGCCGCGGCGAGGGACATCGTCGCCATCTTCGTGTTGCGCTCTCTGCTCGCGTTTGCAGTTTGGGCTCGAGGATAAGGGGATGATGGGGTTTATCTGATTGTCTAGGTGGCCTTCGGTGTAGTACGAATCTTCACGTGTGATCGCAGGGCTGAGAGTAAACCGGGCCATTTGTCGGGCTGGGCTTTGCAAAGCCAGACCACAAAATCTCAAGCCCGAGCCTGTCCTGCCCTGAATCACATGAACAGTGCACTTTTTAAATTAAAATAATCATTTTTGGGATATTTGAATGATATATTATTTCTATATTTCTAATAAAATAGCCATTTATGTCTTGTTTGGGTTTTTTGGGGCTTTCAGGTCGGGCTTCGGGCCAAAAAGATGAGCCGGAGCCCGGTCTGGATGTCGAGCTTTCGGCCTGGGCTATTCATGCTCGGGTTTAGGCGAGAGCATCTCGAACAGATGTACCCTAAATCGGATGTATATTTTCTACTATAAATGGACCCGTTTCAAACTTAAGTACTCCCTCTATTCCATAATATAATATGTTTTTACAACCAATATGTAAGTAAATCGGTTGTGATAACATCTTGTATTATTAGATGCGGGGAGTACATTCACTACCCCTCGGAAAAATTATTCTCACATGTGGCCCCTTGAAGAGACGTGTAACTGTTTTGTCGCGATTGACACACGTACCTGTGACAAAACGGTTTGTAGTGTCTTAATCCATGTTGACAGCCCATGGGAGATGAAAAGGTCAATGTTGACAAATCGTTTGTAATTTACTGGATTTGTTCCAGTTTCTAGACACACTACAACTAGGGATATGAATGAGTTATGCAAAACTAGTCTTCAAAAAAGGCTTTACTACATGCACATTTTTTGTTTATTTAACACCAGATATCTTAAGTGATCAGGCTAAGAAAGACTATATTAGTGTGGTTGCTCATTACGTTCACCAAAGCAATCACAGGACACGAATTATTTGTCGTATCACATACTCGTGAGAACATTGTTGGTTCTATAGTTAAAGTTGTGGAAGATTTCGTACTCACGAACAAGATCTTTGCAATAACTTTGGATAATGTTGCATCAAATGCTAGTGCAATGAGTGTCCTCACTCTTTTGTTTAACTCCTATGTTGCATCTTTTTACTGCATCAATGTTCCATATAATTAATCTTATTGCTAAATGTGTTTAAAAAGATGCATCTCTACATATATGATGCTTAAGCATCTTATTCCACATAAATATAGTTTTACTGTCTTTATTAATTTAAATTACACTATCAATGATGGAACACCCATTCTCACCCCTAACAATCGGCATACTGCTGAAGTATTGCTAAGTTATTTGAAGCTTCTTTATGATTCAACTTTTGCTTTTGCTTAGGGTTTATAATCTCACATCTCCTTTAATGGTGCATCATACTCCCTCCGTCCCATAATGTAAGATATTTTTACAAGCTAACCTAGTTTGCAAAAACGTCTTACATTATGGCACGGAGTAGTATCTAGAAATTTCTACACGCATGAAAGCATGCAAGAGTGATTTACATTTATGTGATGTTGTTGTTACCATGAAAAACAAATATTAGAAATATTAGAAAGAAAATCCAATGTTGTATGCATTTGTATTTATTTTGATCATAGGGCTAAACTTGTAGGATTTGGTAATGTTCTCTCACTCTTAAGTGACGTTGTAAATGTAGATTATTTTGCTTATTTCCCCAATGTTCATGATAAGCTTTTTGATTTTACGTTAAGTACGATTAAAAGTATGCCAAAGTTCAGCTGCAAAGGTCTCCACCAGCACCAACGGCTAGAAAGAAGAAGCGGACAAATGCATTTTTGCCCTTAGTCAGAACCACCCCACGTGTTTTGCCCTTACTTTTCGACTCTGCTTAGTTTTGCCCTTAGATTTATCCATGAGATCGTCCGAGTGCCCTTTGACCTTTTAACCAATACTTTGAAAATTCATACCAAATTCATATGAACCCCTGAAAATGAAAATAAGATATCAAAACATTTAGAAAGACATTACCTTTACGTGCATGCCATTTGCATTAACGAAAAAAGTAATGTTCAAACTACGGGAGGTTATTAATGTTGTTAACATTATTAAAAATGAAAATTGTAAAAAAATACATTTTCATGAATAAAAACTACATGCAAATGTAGGTGATGTTTTCTGAACATCCTAATATCTTATTTGCCTTTTTCTGAGTTAATATAACCATGTTATGAATTTTCAAGCGACTTTGATCATTATTTTGAAACTTCAGAACAAGTTGATATGAATTCACAAAAATGCAACTAAGATATCAGAATGTTCATAAAACATCACCTGTATTTGCCACTAATTTTTATTCATGAAAAAAAATTGTTTATAACTTTTTATTTTTAATAATATTATTAACATTAATAATCTCATGTCGTTTAAACAATACTGTTTTCCTAAATGCAAATGACATGCACATAAAGGTAATTTTTTCTGAACAAGAGATCCTTAACCATAGCAACATTAGATTCACCTAATATTATTAACCTCATGTCGTTTAAACAGTATTGTTTTCCTAAATGCAATACGAAGTAAATAACATGCACATCAATATTATAGAACAAGAGATCCTTAACCATAGCAACGTTAGGTTCTACTTTAATTTGTTCAGGAGGTGTAGCTGTCACTACTAGGAAAAGGCTTATTAGTGGCGCACCTGTTTTGACCATTAATGGCGTACTACAGGTGCGCCGCTACTACCACGTCATTAGTAACAATTATTAATGGGGCACCCCTTAGTATACCAGACAGTAGTGGCGCACTAGGAAGTGTGCCACTACTATGTGCCCAGATGCGTCATTAGTATGCCTCCCAGGGGCCATATATACCGTGTGCTTTGGGTTAATAATGGCGCACCTCTCAAGGGTGCGCCACTAGTGTGTTTATTGCAGTGCGCCACTAAAGTGCAGAGTGGTGCGCCACTATTATGAATATTAGGATTCTTTTTTTTTGCTTTTCTGATATTTGCACAGGTTACAAAATACATTACAGCACGGAATATAAATAGCACAACATATAAACAACAGATTTATCGAATACAATAGGAGATTAGTCTCCGAATACTATTCATCATATTAGTCACCGAATTCAAAATACCGAACAAAGTTAGAACATTACAAGTCTCGAGACCGCGAGTAGCGAGTTTGTCTTCACATTACAAGTCGATATCTAAACTACCATCATCACATAGAAGAGAGCTGCGGTCACGATGAGCATCACCGCGATGAAACTGGTCTTCATCCGGTTCCTCCTCCGCTCCCTCCTCTCTCCCGCTAGATAGCGCGCGTATCTAGCTTCCGCCTCCGCCCTAGTGGTGTACCCTTTGTAACTGTTACCGCTGAAACGGTGAACCTGTCTCCGACACTCCTCCCAGTCGTCGTAGACTTCGGGAACCTTACCCTTGTACACGACATACGACGGCATCTCAATGCACTAGACAAAACAATACATAAGCAATATATAAGTATGCAACAAAAGGATCGGAAGAGAAAATCATCAACACATTAATATATAGCACGATTCATGGTCCTACTAATAAATAGCATCGATTACATAAAAGTTGAACGACTGTCCAAACCAAAGAGACATACAAGTTCATTAAAAAGTTTAATTACAACATGAGCTAATCGATATTTCACAACTACATAGCATCACTACTACTTTTGACTCGACTTAGGGACCGGAGCGTGGATGAAGCTGCCGTCTTTCGTGATGGTCATGAATGTGCGGTCGCTGTTAGCCCGCATGTAACACCCCATATGTGATACCTTTCATTTACGGCAATATATGAAACATTGACTTCATCAATTCCATTCTGGGCTCTTCTTTCATTTTGGGTTTCTTCGTTTTGTCGCGTGCGTGTGTGCATTCCATCCATGTCATGTTATCATGTGCATTGCATTGCATTCGTGTTGACACTTGCACCCGGTCACACTCGTTTCTTTCCGTTGCCCCGTTTTGAGTTCCGACACTCACACACGTGTTCGTGGCACCTCTGAGTCCTTCTTTAGTATGTGGCCGTGTAACGTTCTCGGAATGAGGTGAGACTTGTCGTGCGTTGTTGTTTTGGTACGTGTAGGCCGCCTGTCAAGTTTCATCGCGTTTGGAGTTCGTTTGATACTCCAAGGGTTAACCTAGTGGGCTAAAAGCTCCTCTTCCTTTTGGCCCAAGACCCCCTCCACAACAGCCCACTAATCCAGCACAACCACTCCCATCCTCTCGGTCGTCGGATCGTGATCGTGTGGGCGAAAACCGCTCCCCATTTGGACCTTCCTATCTCCCAAAATCTATAAATTAGCCCCCTCCCCCGAAATTTCGGGCAAAAACCCTAGTCCCGCCGCTCCTCCGCGCCGCCGGACACGCCCGGACCGCGCCGGACGCGTCCGGCCGCCGCCCCACGCCCAATCCCTGTCCGCCACGTGGCGCCCCGCCGCCAGCCTCCGATCCGCGCCGCCGTCCGGGCCCGCCGGCCCGGATCGGGGCCCCCTCGGGCCATCGCCTCCGCCGCCTCGGGCGCGCCCCGGCCCGCGCCCCCGTCGGCTCTGGCCGCCGGCCGCCCTCCGCCGCCGTGCGCGCCAGCGGGATCTCCTCGCCCGCCGCCGCCCCGAGGCGTCCGCCGCCGCCGCCTCCGGCCACCCCTCCGTCGGCCGCCGCGCCTCCTCGCCGGCTGCCATCTCCGTCGAGCCGCCACTCCCTCTCCGGCCATCCTCGATCCACGCGCCGAAACCCTAGATCTGGGATTGAGGTTGACCCCATTTTTTTCTTCTAAGTCCCCAGATTCCTTAATTTTTATGCCCTATTTGCCATGTGATAACTTCGCGCTCGTAGCTCCGTTTTGCACGTATGGTATGTCGAAATGTTCGTCTCATCGTGCTCTACATGTTAGTACTAGTTTTATGCATGCTAGAGTTCATCTTGTTGACTTATCTTCGTGGCAAGAGTGCATGTTGCTGTAACTAGTTGTCTGTGTAAATTTGTTGCCATGTTTGAGATGTGATAACTTTGTGCATGTTGGTCCGAATGGAGTGAATGATATGTCCAGATCATCATTGTGAAATGCTCTACATGATGGTTACTGTAGCATCCATGTTAGGTGTCATATTACCATGTTTATCTCTGTTGCAAAAGTGCATTTGGCTGATAAGTTTATGCACTTGTATGAGATCATGTTTTGCCATGCTTGTGCTTATTCATCCATGTGTCATATGAGCTAGGTGTCAACATGAGTTTTGCTCTTGAGTATGTGCTCTACATGTTAGATGTATTCCCATGCCATGATATGTCTTGATATGAGTGCAACAAGCTTGTTAACTTGTCATCATGTTTAAAAATTTCTGCTAAGTGTGAATCTGTTAAATTTATTGCCATGTATCCATGATGCCACTGTCTTTGTTGTGCATGTTAATGGTTGTCCAATGGATTTTCCTTGAAGTATATGTCATGCTCTAGCTATCAATGCACTTGTTTGCCATGATGCCATGTTGTAGAATGTTATTATGAGGCCCTCAAGTTGCTATAAAATTTATCTGTCAGCATGCCCAGATTTTGCTAAGTCTGGATAAACTTTTGCTCTTTTGCCATGTTGTTTGGGACATGTTCTAGTATGTTGTAGAAGTATCCATGTGGTTATTCTTGAAGAGCATGTTATGTATGTTATTGCCATGCCTTTGTTTGCATGATGGCTTGCTGTAACTTGTTGTTTTCATGCTCTCAAGTGACTATAAAATATAGTTGTCACCATGTTATCAACAAGTTCAGATTTGCCAGAGTGTAGCTAGTGTCCTATGCATCATATAAGCATGTTCTTGCTTTGAGTAGCTTCTCAAATATGTCTTCTTGCTGTGTGTTACCTTAACTTGCCATGCCATGCTTTGAGTTGAGTTGCACAAGCTTGTAAACATGCCATTCCATTGTAATTCTGCTATGCCTTGTAATTTTCACTAAGTCTGAGAATTCTGTAAATTTATTGCAACTTGCCATGCTTGGTTAATTGTGTTCAAGTACGTTTTTGGGTGTGTTCTAAGTTCATGCTTGTTGAGTATCATGTCTATTTCACATCTATGCCCTTTGTATCCATGTTTGGGTGCTGTAGCATGATTATTTCTTGCTCCAAAGATGCCATGTTGCTGAAAACTACATTTTTGCTTGAATATTGTTTTGCTTGCCATTTGCAAACCGTGCGTCCGTTTCCGGTGATCGTTATATCGATTTCAACCGAAATCTTCCCCTCTATCCAATGGCTTGCTTGGTTTTCCAAGATGAGGCCTTTTTCCATCATCTTCTCCTTATGCTCAAGAGCATCCACATGCATACGCACATCTTACTTGCATCCCTCATTATGACTTGCATCATGTTGATTGTGCATTGCACCGTGTTTGATATTGTGCCGTTGTTGTGTTCTTGTGTTGGGTAGAGCCGAGAGCCGATTCGGAGTTCGAGGTTACTACCGAGGCTGAGTTTGAGGAGCAAGGTTACGATCCCACCGACGACTCAACAGGCAAGATGACCATACCCAGATATCACTACTATCTTTGCCTATGCTAGATGTCTCACTCTTTAGATATTGCCTCGATGCCTATGTCTGTTTGTCAGCCCTCCTATTGTTGCCATTAACTCTCTAACCACCCACCTAGCAAATCGTTGTTTGGCTACGTAAGCATCGCTCAGCCCCTCTTATAGCGTTGTTGGTTGCAGGTGAAGACTTGAAGATTCTTGCTTCGTGATGAAGTTGTTGTTGGGATATCACAATATATGAACTGTTAAACTAAATCATCTATATATTGGTAATGGGTGGAAGGCTAAGCCTCTTGCTTGGTGTTTTGTTCCACTCATGCCACCCTAGGAACCGATAAACCGGTGTTATGTTCCTTGATTTCGTGTCCCTAACACGGTTGGGGTTTATGGGCCCCCCTCGATAACTCACTGAGTGTTAAAGCTTTTCCAGCAAGGCCCAATATTGGTTTTACATTTGCCTAACAATTAAAAATTTGCATAGGGACTAGCTATCCCGTGGACTTAATTAACAACCCCCGGGCCAGTGCTCCTCATGAGTGTTGGTCCAACCGGGCAGACTGCAGGGCCGCCTTGGGGAATCCGAGGTATTTGGTATTTTCCTGTAGGCTATCCCATCCGGTCGTGGCCTGAGACGAGATACGCGCGGCTACTATCAGGGTGTCGGCACGCCGGGAGGTCTTGCTGGATTAGTTTTACCTTTGTCAGAATATATTGAGCACGGGATTCCGAGAATACCCGGGTCTTCCCACCTTGGAGTTGCGACTCCGCAGATCGTGAGCTTGTGATGGGCTAAGTTGGGACACCCTGCAGGGTTTGATCTTTCGAAAGCCGTGCCCGCAGTTATGTGGAAGATGGGAATTTGTTAATATCCGGTTGTAGATAACTTGACACTATGTTCATAATCCACTACATGCGTGAGTAACCGTGATGGTCTCTTTCCGAAGGGGTTCGAGAAGTGAACACGGTGGGGTTATGTCTGATCGTGAGTAGTTAGGATCACTTCGTGATCAACTTGGCGATCGTTGGCACTTGTTCTCTTCTCGCTCTGAATTCGTAAGTTAGTGCTAGTGCTGCTGCAACCTTGTTTTAAGCCTTTTCCACACCTAAGGCTTTGATAGTATTGCTACCCGGGAACGGGATTGCTGAGTCCTCCGTGGCTCACAGATTCTACACAACACCAGATGGAAGTACCATAGAGAACTACACAGGTGGTGGTTCAGAGCTGTATTGGGAGTTCGATGAAGAGCGTGGACGATACTACGTGTCTTACCCCGAGGATCAGTAGGGCTCTTACTAGGATGATCGGGACCTTGTGTTGCTTTATTTATGGTATCTTTCATTTGGATCTTCGTTCGTAGTCGGACTCTGATGTTATTGGATGATGTATGTTAATGTATTACATTGTGTGACGTGGCGAGTGTAAGCCAACTACTCTTTTACATTTTCATCCCCTCTTTTACATGAGTCGTGCAAAGATACCATACTTGAGATCATTCTAGTATGTGATTATGACTTTAAGTCGTGCCTCGACACGTGGGAGGCATAGTCACATACTGGGCATTACAAGTTGGTATCAGAGCCTTCTCCTACCTAGGAGCCCCCCTGATTGATCGAATCGTTGACGGTTGAGTCTAGGCACACACAGAAAAATGCTTTGAGTCCTATATATATATCAGAGAGTAGGATTTCTTTTTACTCCTCATCCCTTCATCACTCTGGTGAGGACTCCTGACGTTGTTCTATCCCTTCTACTCTCAAAAATTCACTAATTATTTTTAGGATCACACGAGTATTGTTTGGATTGTTCCGATATCTTTGTGACGAGAACATTGTTCTCGATGCCTCCTGTCATTTAAGGGTTGTGGCAGTGTCCCGGGGAGTTGAGCTCCGAGGTGTTGTCGTCACAAATGTATCGCAGCGGTTCTAGAATACTTAAGACGGCCGACATCGAAAACTCTTATATGCGGTTAGTGGTGAGATAACCCCGACATCACCCAGTACTGGGGAGGTAGTTCGGGAGTATTGCCACAGCTTGTATAGCAGATGTGTTTCGAAGGTCCGAGGTAAACAGTTTCTGAGGATGACTGGTTATGTGTTGAAGGATGGATACAGCTGGATGTAGGATTATAGTTGAGTGCGCGGTGCTTCCCCTGTATCCCCAACACCCGATTGCATAACCAGAAACCTTCGGAAATTAATAGGTGGGTTCTTCTAGTAGCTCGTAGGCATTCTTCCAACGAATGCATGGTATGAAGTTCGGGGTTCAACATTGAGTGAAGAGGTTTATGGGCGTTGTTCCAATTGGGAGTTGCATCTTAAAGGGTCCTTGGCTATGCTGATCCGGGGATTGCAAAACCCTTTTGTAACACATTCCATGAGCTTTCAGCACGAACATGTGGAACGAAGCTTCTATCTTGTATTTGTTCTATCTGCTCCTTGTTGTTTTTATTTACCTTTTGTTCTCCCAAGTGGCTTTTCGAGAAGATTGTTGTACCATTAAACTATGGAATTCATTCGTTCATTTTGTTCGAATGTTCTTGTGAAGACTTATGTTGCAATTTCTAGCCGTTGATTCAGCTCATATATTTTTCATCAATGGCTAATAGTTGTCATCTCATTCAGGATGGCTCCTAAGAAGGTTCCCAACGCTAACCCAGAGGGTGAAGAAGAGTGTGTTCTTGAACGTCCTCCTTCCCCTCCTCCTCCGTCTGAGGCCTGGAGAGCAATTATGCAAGCGACCAACCAGAACACCCAGATGCTTATGCAAATGATGCAAAACTTTGAAGCCAACCAAGCAAATCAAGGTGGTCATGGGAACCAAGGCCAAGGCAATCTGTTCAATCAACCTCACTTTGCTACTCTCAACCAATTCCTGGCAAACCAACCGAAGTCGTTCAGTTACTGTGTGGATCCGCTAGATGCTGAAGACTGGATCACAGACATCAAAAAGCACTTTGAATGCAGTAACGTGAGACCTGAGGATTATGTCAAGTTTTCCACTTTCCAACTCAAAGACCAAGCTGCCGATTGGTGGCAACAGTACAAAGATTCCAGAGGTGGACGTGAGATCTCGTGGACTGACTTCTACAAAGATTTCCGCTCCCACCACATTCCAACCAGTGTCATTGAAGGCACGCGTGAGCAATTTCGCAACCTGGAGCAAGGCACCATGTCCGTCTATCAATACAATGTCAAGTTCCAGAATCTTGCTCATTATGCTAAGCAAGACATCCCAGATGCCAAGAGCAAGATTTATCAGTTCCATGGTGGTCTGAAAGATGAAATCCAACTAGCTCTCACCTTGTCGAGCCGGATGAATTTGATCAATTCTACAATATGGCTCTCAAGCAAGAGGCAGCTCAGCTCAAGTGTGAAGCTTCCAAAAAGAGGATCAGAGATGCTGTTCACTCTTCCTCTTCTTTCCAAGTGGTTGCCAAGCAGCATAAGTTCTGGCTACCACCTCCTCCAGTGCTCCGTCCTCCAAACAACAATAAGCACTCAGGTGGCCATGGTTTCTCCCACCCACCCAACCCAAGCAATCAGTCCAAGCCTCCGTTTCAAGCTTCAAGATCAAGTGGTCCTTATCACCGGCCTCTCTCAGAAGTGATTTGCAACAAGTGTGGCCAGAAGGGTCACTATGCCAACAAGTGTCCCAACCCAAGGCACCTTCCGCCTCCTCCACCTGTCAGCACTGCTATTGTCAAGCACAATCCCAAGCATGCAAGAGTGAACTTGATGAATGCAGCTCAAGCAGAGAATTCTTCAGATGTGATAATTGGTAATCTTTCGGTTAACTCAATTCCTGCAAAAGTCTTGTTTGATTCTGGTGCATCACTTTCCTTCATGTCATGTCCATTTGCATCTAAGCACAACGTGGGTACAATGGACTTACCACAGAAGTTATCAATTATTTCTCTGGGCAAACACATGACTTCCACCTCAATGGCTCCGGACATATCTATTCACATGGGTGATTACAGTTTTCTGGTTTCTCCGGTTATTCTCGGTAACTCAGACATTGATCTTATTTTTGGGATGGATTGGCTCTCCAAGCATGATGCAAACATTGATTGTGCAAATAAGGAGGTCAAGCTAACTCATCCTGACGAAGACGTGATTATCTTTGCAGCTCGAGATAACACAATCAGGCTATTCTCTTTCAATGACAAGGGCGAGATTAATGCCATTTCTCAGATTCCGGTGGTCAATGAATATGAAGATGTTTTCCCCGAAGAGCTTCCATGCATGCCTCCCCATCGTCAAGTTAAATTCGTCATTGAACTCAAGCCCGGTACCGAGCCAGCATGTAGGCGTCCGTACAAGCTTTCTCCTGATGAGTTGAAGGAGCTGAAGAAACAACTCGATGAGCAAGAACGTATGGGTCTAATCAAGCCTAGTAATTCTCCTCGGGGCTGTGGTGTTCTATTTGTCAAGAAGAAGGATGGCACGGAATGCCTTTGCATTGATTACCGGCCATTGAGCAAGAAGACAATAAAGAATAAGTATCCGCTCCCCAATATCAATGAATTGTTCGAGCAGCTCAAAGGAGCAAAGGTGTTCTCGAAGCTCGATCTCCGGATGGGTTACCATCAGATTCGTATCCGTGAAGAGGATATTCACAAGACCGCATTCAGAACAAGCTATGGCACCTATGAATACACGGTCATGTCTTTTGGCCTCGCAAATGCTCCACCCACCTTCTCAAGGATGATGCACTTCATATTCAACCCCTACACCAATGAATTTGTTCTCGTCTATCTGGATGATATTTTGGTATTCTCCAAGAATGAAGAAGACCATGCCAAGCACCTCTGTTTGGTCCTGGATAGGCTCCGTGAACACAAGTTCCATGCGAAGTTCTCCAAATGTGAATTCTGGCTAGATAAAGTCTTATATCTTGGCCATATTATCTCTGTCGAGGGCATTTCTGTGAACCCCGAGAAGGTTGAAGCTATTGTCAACTGGGAACCTCCGCAGAATGTCAAGCAACTCCGAAGCTTCCTTGGTCTCGCTAGCTATTGCAGAAGGTTTGTTGAGAACTTCTCCAAGATTGCCAAGCCTCTTTCCAACCTGTTGCAGAAGAATGTCAAGTACTCCTGGACTCCTGATTGTGATGTGGCCTTCAAAACACTCAAAGAGAAGCTCATTTCTGCTTTGATTCTTACTCCTCCGGATGAGTCCAAGCCCTATGAAGTCTTTTGTGATGCTTCATTGCAAGGTCTTGGTGGTGTTCTCATGCAAGACAAGAAGATTGTGGCATACACTTCTCGTCAGTTGAAACCAAATGAGAAGAATTACCCCACACATGATCTCGAGCTAGCAACTGTTGTACATGCATTGATCACGTGGAGACACCTTCTGTTGGGCAGAAAAGTGGACATCTTCACCAATCGCAAGAGCTTGAAGTACATCTTCACACAGCCAAACCTTAACCTTCGCCAGACTCGTCGGGTTGAGATGATCCAAGAGTATGATCCAAGCATGGAGTATACACCTGGCAAGGCCAATGTCATTGCAGATGCCTTGAGCAGAGAGGCATATTGCAACTGTCTCCTTCTCAAACCGTTCCAGATTGAACTTTGTGAATCATTCAGGAAGCTCAACCTCCAAGTTGTTCCGCAAGGCTTTCTTGCAAACCTTCAAGTTGCTCCTACCTTGGAAGATCAAATTCATGAGGCCCAGCTCAGTGATCCTATGGTGCAGAAAATGAAATATGGTATTGCTAAGGGTACTCCCAAATACAAGGGCTATCGCGTTGATGAGAAAGACACCTTGTTCTTTGAGGACATAATTGTGGTTCCCAAGGGTGATCTCAGGAAGTTCATAATGAACGAAGCATATGACTCCCTCCTCTCGATTCATCCCGGAAGTTCTAAGATGTACCAAGACCTCAAGCAATCATACTAGTGGACTCGCATGAAAAGGGAGATTGCCCAATTCGTGAATGAATGTGATGTCTGCAGAAGAGTGAAGGCAGAGCATCAACGTCCAGCCGGTCTCCTTCAACCTCTACCTATTCCCGAGTGGAAATTCGATCATTGAAATGGATTTCGTCACTGGGTTTCCTAAGTCCAAGAAGGGAAATGATGCTATCTTCCTAGTGATTGACAAGCTAACTAAAGTAGCTCATTTCCTTCCCGTCAAAGAATCCATCAACGCAGCTCAGCTGGCAGAGCTGTACACCTCCAGAATTGTTTCTTTACATGGCATTCCTCAAGTCATCTCCTCAGACCGTGGAATTTTGTTCACATCCAAGTTCTGGGACTCCTTTCAGTCAGCCATGGGCACTAAGATTTGCTTCAGCACTGCGTTTCACCCTCAGACTAGTGGTCAAGTCGAAAGAGTGAACCAGATCCTCGAAGACATGCTGAGAGCTTGTGTCATCTCTTTCAGTATGAAATGGGAAGATTGTCTCCCGTTTGCCGAATTCTCCTACAACAACAGCTTCCAAGCAAGTGCCGACAAAGCTCCTTTTGAAATCCTCTATGGCAAAAAGTGTCGTACCCCTCTCAACTGGTCCGAGACTGGTGAACGTCAACTTCTTGGTAATGACTTGATCTCAGAAGCTGAAGAAATGTACAAAGTCATACGTGAGAATCTCAAAGCCGCTCAATCGCGTCAAAAGAGCTACTATGACGGCAAGCATCGTGATTTGGCTTTCGACATTGGAGACCATGTATATCTCTGTGTTTCTCCTGTGAAGGGCACCCAGAGGTTCGGGACCAAAGGCAAGCTTGCTCCAAGATACGTGGGCCCTTTCAAGATTCTTGGCAAGAGAGGCGATCTAGCCTACCAACTCGAGCTTCCCTCCAACTTTGCAAATGTTCATGATGTGTTTCATGTGTCTCAACTCCGCAAGTGCTTCAAGACGCCTGAACGCACCATTCCGTTCGAAGAGATTGATCTTCAACAAGACTTCTCTTATCGTGAGCACCCTGTTGCTATTCTTGAAGAAACTGAGCGCAAGACCCGCAACAAGTCCATCAAATTCTTGAAAGTGAAGTGGTCACACCATACCGACCGAGAAGCTACGTGGGAACGAGAAGATCACCTTCGTTCCGAGTATCCCTTCTTCTTCCAGTCCTAGATCTCGGGACGAGATCTTTTCGTAGTGTAGGAGAGTTTGTAACACCCCATATGTGATACCTTCCATTTATGGCAATATATGAAACGTTGACTTCATCAATTCCATTCTGGGCTCTTCTTTCATTTCGGGTTTCTTCGTTTTGTCGCGTGCGTGTGTGCATTCCATCCATGTCATGTTATCATGTGCATTGCATTGCATTCGTGTTGTCACTTGCACCCGGTCACACTCGTTTGTTCCCGTTGCCCGTTTCAAGTTCCGACACTCACACACGTGACCGTGGCACCTCCGAGTCCTTCTTTCCTATGTGTCCGTGTAACGTTCTCGGAATGAGGTAAGACTTGTCGTGCGTTGTTGTTTTGGTACGTGTAGGCCGCCTGTCAAGTTTCATCGCGTTTGGAGTTCGTTTGATACTCCAACGGTTAACCTAGTGGGCTAAAAGCTCCTCTTCCTTTTGGCTCAAGACCCCCTCTACAACAGCCCACTAACCCAGCACAACCACTCCATCCTCTCGGTCGTCGGATCGTGATCGCGTGGGCAAAATCCGCTCCCCATTTGGACCATCCTAGCTCCCAGAATCTATAAATTAGCCCCCTCCCCCGAAATTTCGGGCAAAAACCCTAGTCTCGCCGCTCCTCCGGGCCGCCGGACATGTCCGGACCGCGCCGTACGCGTCCAGCCGCCGCCCCACGCCTAATCCTTGTCTGCCACGTGGCGCCCCGCCGCCAGCCTCCGATCCGCGCCGCCGTCCGGGCCCGCCGGCCCGGATCGGCCTCCTCTCGGCCCGTCGCCTCCGCCGCCCCGGGCGCGCCCCGGTCCGCGCCCCCGTCGGCTCTGGCCGCCCTCCACCGCCGCACGCGCCGGCGGGATCTCCTCGCCCGCAGCCGGCCCCGAGGCATCCGCCGCCGCCGCCTCCGGCCACCCCTCCGTCGGCCGCCGCGCCTCCTCGCCTGCCGCCGTCTCCGGCGAGCCGTCACTCCCTCTCCTGCAATCCTCGATCCGCGCGCCGAAACCCTAGATCTGGGATTGAGGTTGACCCCGTTTTTTTCTTCTAAGTCCCCGGATTCCATAATTTTTATGCCCTCTTTGCCATGTGATAACTTCGCGCTCGTAGCTCCGTTTTGCGTGTATGATATGTTGAAATGTTCGTCTCATCGTGATCTACATGTTAGTACCAGTTTTATGCATGCTAGAGTTCATCTTGTTGAATTAATCTTCGTGGCAAGAGTGCATGTTGCTGTAACTAGTTGTCTGTGTAAATTTGTTGCCATGTTTGACATGTGATAACTTTGTGCATGTTGGTCCGAATGGAGTGAATGATATGTCCAGATCTTCGTTGTGAAATGCTCTACATGATGGTTGCTGTAGCATTCATGTTAGGTGTCATATTGCCATGTTTATCTCTGTTGCTAAAGTGCATTTGGCTGATAAGTTTCTGCACTTGTTATGAGATCATGTTTTGCCATGCTTGTGCTTATTCATCCATGTGTCATATGAGCTAGGTGTCAACATGAGTTTTGCTCTGCAGTATGTGCTCTACATGTTAGATGTATTCCCATGCCATGATATGTCTTGATTTGAGTGCAACAAGCTTGTTAACATGTCATCATGTTTAAAAATTTCAGCTAAGTGTGAATCTGTTAAATTTATTGCCATGTATCCATGATGCCATCGTCTTTGTTGTGCATGTTAAGGGTTGTCCAATGGATGTTCCTTGAAGTATATGTCATGCTCTAGCTATCCATGCACTTGTTTGCCATGATGTCATGATGTAGATTGTTAATATGAGGCCCTCAAGTTGCTATAAAATTTATCTGTCAGCATGCCCAGATTTTGCTAAGTCAGGATAGACTTTTGCTCTTTTGCCATATTGTTTGGGACATGTTCTAGTATGTTGTAGAAGTAGCCTTGTGGTTATTCTTGAAGAGCATGTTATGTATGTTATTGTCATGCCTTTGTTTGCATGATGGCTTGCTGTAACTTGTTGTTTTCATGCTCTCAAGTGACTATAAAATGTAGCTGTCAGCATGTTATCAACAAGTTCAGATTTGCCACGAGTGTAGGTAGTGTTCTATGCATCCTATAAGCATGTTCTTGCTTTGAGTAGCTTCTCAAATATGTCTTCTTGCTGTGTGTTACCTTAACTTGACATGCCATGCTTTGAGTTGAGTTGCACAAGCTTGTAAACACTTCATTCCGTTGTAATTCTGCCATGCCTTGTAATTTTCACTAAGTCTGAGAATTCTGTAAATTTATTGCAACTTGCCATGCTTGGTTAATTGTGTTCCAGTAGGTTTTTGGGTGTGTTCTAAGTTCATGCTTGTTGAGTATCATGTCTATTTCACATCTATGCCCTTTGTCTCCTTGTTTGGGTGCTGTAGCATGATTATTTCTTGCTCCAAAGATGCCATGTTGCTGAAAACTACATTTTTGCTTGAATATTGTTTTGCTTGCCATTTGCAAACCGTGCGTCCGTTTCCGGTGATCGTTATATCGATTTCAACCGAAATCTTCCCCTCTATCCAATGGCTTGCTTGGTTTTCCAAGATGAGGCCTTTTTCCATCATCTTCTCCTTATGCTCAAGAGCATCCACATGGATACGCACATCTTACTCGCATCGCTCGTTACGACTTGCATCATGTTCATTGTGCATTGCACCGTGTTTGATATTGTGCCGTTGTTGTGTTCTTGTGTTGGGTAGAGCCGGGAGCTGATTCGGAGTTCGAGGTTACTACCAAGGCTGAGTTTGAGGAGCAAGGTTACGATCCCACCGACGACTCAACAGGCAAGATGACCATACCCAGATATCACTACTATCTTTGCCTATGCTAGATGTCTCGCTCCTTAGATATTGCCTCGGTGCCTATGTCTGTTTGTCAGCCCTCCTATTGTTGCCATGAACTTTCTAACCACCCACCTAGCAAACCGTTGTTTGGCTACGTAAGCATCGCTCAGCCCCTCTTATAGCGTTGTTGGTTGCAGGTGAAGACTTGAAGATTCTTGCTTCGTGATGAAGTTGTTGTTGGGATATCACAATATATGAACTGTTAAACTAAATCATCTATATATTGGTAATGGTTGGAAGGCTAAGCCTCTTGCTTGGTGTTTTGTTCCACTCATGCCACCCTAGGAACCTATAAACCGGTGTTATGTTCCTTGATTTCGCGTCCCTAACACGGTTGGGGTTTATGGGCCCCCCTCGATAACTCGCTGAGTGTTAAAGCTTTTCCAGGAAGGCCCAACATTGGTTTTACATTAGCCTAACAACTAAAAATTTGCATAGGGACTAGCTATCCCGTGGACTTAATTAACAACCCCCGAGCCAGTGCTCCTCATGAGTGTTGGTCCAACCGGGCAGACTGGAGGGCCGCCTTGGCGAAACCCGAGGTATTTGGTATTTTCCTATAGGCTGCCCCATCCGGTCGTGGCCTGAGACGAGATACGCGCGGCTACTATCAGGGTGTTGGCACACTGGGAGGTCTTGCCGGATTAGTTTTACCTTTGTCGGAATATCTTGAGCACGGGATTCCGAGAATACTCAGGTCTTCCCACCTTGGAGTTGCGACTCCGCAGATCGTGAGCTTGTGATGGGCTAAGTTGGGACACCTTGCAGGGTTTGATCTTTCGAAAGTCGTGCCCGCGGTTATGTGGCAGATGGGAATTTGTTAATATCCGGTTGTAGATAACTTGACACTATGTTCATAATCCACTACATGCGTGAGTAACCGTGATGGTCTCTTTCCAAAGGGCTTCGGGAAGTGAACACGGTGGGGTTATGTCTGATCGTGAGTAGTTAGGATCACTTCGTGATCAACTTGGCGATCGTTGGCACTTGTTCTCTTCTCGCTCTGAATTCGTAAGTTAGTGTTAGTGCTGCTGCAACCTTGTTTTAAGCCTTTTCCACACCTAAGGCTTTGATAGTATTGCTACCCGGGAAAGGGTTTGCTGAGTCCTCCGTGGCTCACAGATTCTACACAACACCAGATGCAAGTACCATAGAGAACTACACAGGTGGTGGTTCAGAGCTGTATTGGGAGTTCGATGAAGAGCGTGGACGATACTACGTGTCTTACCCCGAGGATCAGTAGGGCTCTTACTAGGATGATCGGGACCTTGTGTTGCTTTATTTATGGTATCTTTCATTTGGATCTTCGTCTGTAGTCGGACTCTGATGTTATTGGATGATGTATGTTAATGTATTACATTGTGTGACGTGGCGAGTGTAAGCCAACTACTCTTTTACATTTTCATCGCCTCTTTTACATGAGTCGTGCAAAGATACCATACTTGAGATCATTCTAGTATGTGATTATGCCTTTAAGTCGTGCGTCGTCACATGGGAGGCATAGTCACATACTGGGCATTACACTGCATTTGTAGCGTTGTTTCTATTTCACTGTTGGACGGTTGATATTTGAGGTAGAACTGCCCCGAGGTACTAAGGACATCTTGATGGATGATTTCCGAAAACTCCGACTGGATGCGAAAGATATCTTGTCTGAGGTCCGCGTCCTGTATTTCCGACAAGCGTGCGGCCCATGCTTTGAGACTATTTGGTAGCAGAAGGTGATGACGGTTCCGTACGATCGCCCGCATGTGATAGAGGGCGTAGTAGGCATCCTTCTGATCGCCAGGCGGCTGCTTGACGCAGGGGAACGTTGTTCCATGGGTGAACACGTGCCTGCCGTACCTAAAAATGGCCTTTTGAAGGTGCCTCCATATTTGGCGTAGCCGGGGAGAACTTCATCAAGAACTTTCTTCACATTTGAGTAGTCTTTCTTCGACTGACGGTCCGAGTCGAAATACGTGGCCATGGAATATTGCGGGCTTAAGAGGATGAGTGTGCAATGTGTGTCACTGCACAAAACACGGAATGTTAGAAAAAAGAACGATCGAAATCTAAGAAATCATATGTTACGGGGCGGTGAGGGGATGACTTTCTCAGAAAAGTAAGGCACGAGGAAGTTATCCTTATCTGCGTTCGACAGAATGACGCCTTCAAGGTATGAACTCGCGACTTGTCAGTCCCCAGCGCTGCCCGAGATCTTGGCACACATGTAGAAGGGGTCGACTATCACGATGTTCGGGGTCTTGTCTCTAATGATCTGCATCTCCATACTCAGCGAAAATAGCCGAACGAAGGTGTAGTGCAGCGGATGAAGGTTAAACATAGCAAATATGTCATCAAACTGCATGACGATCATACCCCCGATGGCGCTATCCACAAAGCCCTTGCGCTCTGGCACCTTGGCCACGAAAACCGTGTATGCCACATCATTCTCGGAGAGACGCCGCTTCTCCAAAGAAAGAACACTATCATGCAGACTCCGCATAGCATCGGTTGCAGCATTGAGCAGATTAGTCGATAGCATCGGCCTACCCGCCACATGCACCCTCCTCGAGATATCCTTAGGTGAAGGTGGCCCGTCCTGAGCATGGATCGTACTCGGTGCCGTCTTGCTCGCACCCTTGTTATTCTTTCTTTTCCGTCCCTTCTGCTTCTTTTGCTGTAATGTGATCGAGTTCTGCTCAGAGACCACCTTCTTGAGTGTGTTGGGGCTGATAATATTTCGCACCTCGGCTATCTGAGGCTCGGTGAAGGCGGAAGCTTGAGGCGTCTCCTGAGAACTGAACGCCAGACGACGCCTGTTGCAATTGGGTTTCTCTGCGGTACCAGCTAGATCGCGATCGTCTTTTGCAGGGTTAGGTTCTTGAGAAGGAGGCCCCAAGAATTCGTCATCGTACCCATGTTCGTTGAAGTACTTATTGACATTGGTAAATGTACCATCATCGTCGTTTGAATCCTGTGCCATTTGCATGTCCGGATCAGCTGACGGCGGTAGCGTTGTGGCGGTCTTGCCATGGCTTGGCGCCGGCACGACTGGCGGTGTTGTCTGTGGGGTGGTGTCCCCCGCCCCCAAACGAATCTGGCTCTTTGGCCAAAGCATGGGCCAGCTTATGCAGGCGCTGAGGGTCATCGCATCATCTTCGTCAGCCCCAGGGGGTCGATACGGAGGTAACAAGTCGTCGAAGCCCCATAGCACCCGAACCAGTTGAACCCTATACACGGTGGGTGGCATCGCATTACCGTGGAACACGCGGCTGTCTGGTTGAACGATTCTGGCCTTGGCGACATCGATCAACTTGCCGTCCACGAAGTGAAGGAGAGTGCATGGAACGTCGGCGGCGCCCTGCGAAAACATGTAGGGCGTCAGGGATGCCCAGTCAAAGGCAAGGAGATGAAGTCATCGGCCGAGAGAGGCTTAATTAGTTACCGTGATGGTGTCGAGCTCGGCTAATGTCAAGCTCGGCTAATGTCGAGGCACCGCCAACGGCGGGCGTGCAAGTGACAGAGGGGCCGCTTGATGCCGAGGGGCCGGCCGACGTATTCTTCCCACACCCGAGTGCATTAGGCTCCAATGTCGGTGCCGACGCCGGAGACACCAATGTCGCCTCCACCGGAGACACCAATGGCGCCGCCGACGCGTTGTGCGAGTTGCTGCCCGTGAAGCTAGGAATCGGGGGCGGCCCCTGTTGGCTGCCTGCAATCCACGCCTGCAACCCCTCAATCAAGGTAGGCACAATGGCGGTGATTGTCACTCCCAGTTGGTCTCGCACTTGCTCTTCAACTATCTCCGGATTCCGCGCCACTTGTGCCTTGAGTTCTTGAACCTCGCGCTCCTGGCTTTCTGGGCTGGTCTTTTTCTCCTTTCGCCCAGCGGTATAGTATTCCGACCATTTCGTGGACAAGCCTTTGCCGGCCACACGACCAGCTGACAACGGCTTATTGAGCTTATCCTTGTTTTTTGTTACGTTCAATGCCCTATTTAAAGTGGTGTCAAAAGGCGAGCTCTTAGACGACCCCGCACTACTGCTTTCAGAAAGCTTGCGGAAGGAACGTGAACCATTTAGAAATTTGGCTTCATTAATTGGAATGCAACCATATGGAGATAATTACGCACGGGGGCGAGGTATTTCTTACCAGAACAAGCTCAAGCTTCTTGGTCTTTGGATTCGTGGTAAGCTCCTTTGTTACCGGGTCAATCTTGTACCGGGCCCTGACATAGTTCCTGGTCTTCTTGTCATGGTATTTATCAAAGAGGGGCGGTAGGCCTTGCTCGGCACGCTCCGCGTCCTCCTTGTCCCATATAGGTTCCGCCACTCTGTAACCACCGGGAACGAGTCTGTGGACCCCTAAGTTCAAGTACCGCATATCTTTCCCCCACTGACTTGATTCCTCGGATGCATTGCTCTCACACTTGGTCTTGAACTCAAGGTAGTCAGCTTCGCTGATCAAAGGATGTTTCTCCTTGATCTTCTCATAACTATCACCTTTATCAATCTTACTCTTCACCGCGGCTCTCCAAGTAGCCAGGGTCGTGCTCATCTTCGTGAGGGTGACACTGTTCACTTTATTCCTTGAGAGGCGTGTGTTTCGAACTCACCGGGGAACTTGTATCGTTCGTGCAGCTTCGTGAAGAGGAGGTTGCGCAAATTCCCTCGATCAGGATGCCTCAGGTTCTCGGTGTTGATCGAGACAGTGCTCCGGAGAATGCACCCGAGCTGTATCGCGTACCCCTTGACTAATTCTTTGGGCGCCGTTGGATGCCCACTAGAGGACACTTCAGTAAATTCCTCCTTGACGGTGCCGAGCACGTTTGGGCGCTGGTCCTTCCGTTGCCTCTTTGGTTGGCTGCCATCTGTGTGTGCGGCATCCTCGGCGGCATGAGTGGTGTCATCATCAGTGGTGGCATCCTTGGCGGCAGCATCAGTGGTGTCATCCCTGACGCCACTAGGGGTTGTGTAGTCAGGATCGTGTCTTCCGCGACGTCCTCATAGCGGTGAGGTTCTTCCTCCATCTCCTGGCACAGCTGCCAAAATGCCTTGCCCGAACCGCCGGCCTCATCGTTGTGGGCCATGTTCGCTCTAAATAGGAAAAAGTTTGGTCAAAATGTTGGTTATTGTCAAGGAACAAGATCTCTAAGTTGACCAAATAACTAGTGTGTGCCACAGCAGAGCACAAATCTCCATCTAGCTAGTAGGAGTAGCTTTCCAAGCCCTCTTTCCAAAGCCACAACTCCTCTAAGTTCTCAAGATAACCTAGTTGTCGAGGGATGTGTCTAGAAAGTTGGTTGATGTCAAGATACATGCTGATTAATTTTTGTTTCAGTTGTGAATCGGGCACCTTCTAGGTCAAGAAAATTGGGCATGACCTTTGCAAATTTTCTTGACCTAGGAGTGCCCCAATCTCAACTGAAACGGAAATTAATCAACATTTCAGGAGAAGGGGGTAACGAAGTGATGGGGCAAATGTGGTAATGGTTTACCGACGTCAGCCCGAATTCACAATGCTTCAAAAGGGCATAAATTAGCTGGATAACCTAGATTTTTTTTTTCATATATTCTGTAGGACACTAGGACTGATGCTTAACTCATAAATCTCCATTTTAAGGAGAGGGTGGATTTTTGGTGTATACAAAAAGAAGCTAAAGGACATGGTCATTAATTGTAGTGACTGAGGGAGTAGGACATGATCTTATTGTCTAAAGTATACGAAGATGTAGTGGAAACCAGCAAAGGAGTCCATCAGTCCTAAAATAGAAGTATGTTTGCACAACTAGCTTTGTAGTTCACGGTTATCACTTATCACTTATATGCTTCTTGCACGTGACAACCGCAGAAAACCAGGCAGTAAATCACTATTTATTTGTCATAGTAACCATAAAAAATAACCATCTGCTTTTTTGAACCACAAAAATAATAGAAACACCAACAGTGCATCATCATAAGTATTATGAGTTGACAAGGTGTCTTTAGTTTCTCGTGTTTATTTTTTTAAGTCACCGGGGGAGCAAAAAGCCCACCTAAATTAGTTTCTCATGTCCAATGGCTTGACACCAATAAGCTACTCAAGGTAGTCCATTCTCTATTTTTTTCATATGAGGAAGCAGTTTTCTGTTATATGAACTATGGAGCTATGGAGCTAAAGTACAACTATCTAGATCAATACACTGTTAAGAAAGATAACGTAGTTCAGTAAGTCATGAACATAAATACTGCAGAATTTAGAGACCACTTACATACTGTAAATTCAGTTAGCAACAAGATAGACAGATTGCATTTAGATTTCAAGGAAAACTATGACTGCTCCACACTGTAAACCATGAACTTGGACACTGTAGCAAGTGTTTACACTGAAGAGTAAATGCTAAGAAGTGTTAAAAGGTGCCGTTTGGTCATCCTACCAAGGAAACAACAGTATCCAGAAAAGTAACATGGAACATCTATTCCTTTGAGAGGCAAACAAGAAATAACTATAATTTATGCCATGGAAATGTTAATCCACTAGCATATCACACACTGTATAAGTTTTAGAGAATACGGCAGGCAAGTTTGTCCTTGTGCAGTGTGTGTTACAGCAGCCTACAGCCTATCAGGCATCCATCATAGTAAACTCACAAACAAGCATTTCACTTTCCAGTTCTCCCCACTAATCATCGGTAACATGGTGGAAAACCATATTCAGTTTTGAGACCACGACAATGGACATCCTACATAGTAAGAGCATCTAGACTAGCATTGCACCACTGCCCACCAGATTGGAAATTCAGTCATAACTAGTGCAGTTTTAGCTTCGACACACCAACAGTTAACATCCTGCAAGGTCCCTCCCATTTAGGAATCCTAGCAAGAACACAAGCAGCCGAGCAAGCCTAATTGAATCGTTGCATTGTATGCCATGGCAATCTTGATCCACTGACATTATACCTCCTATCAGATAAAATGGCAGGCTACTTTGCCTTCTGTCTATATGCAGTATGTGCTAAACTAGCATTTCTCTACATTCAGTTTTCACAGAGAAACAATCAAGACCCTACAAAGTAGCATTTGTTCATCCTCGCAAGAACTGCAGCAGTCAAACAAGTAGAGTAAAATGAAGAGGCAAGCGATCGACATGAACAAGACCTAGGGTTTAATGGACCGCAAGAATCACGCAAGGGGGGAGAAGAGCACACGGGCCATACCTCGTGGCGGCGGCGCTGGCCGCTGGGCCTCCCACGGGGAGGGCGGCGCCCGAGCCCTAGGGGCGCGCGGCGGGATACGGGTCGCGCCGGGGGCGAGCGCACCGCCCACCAGCTCCGCGGACGAGCTAGGGCTTGCTCCTGGCCCAGTGATTGGGGTCGCGTCCGGGGACGGGCGCCGGTGCCAGCGGAGGCGGCGGCAGATCACGGTCCAGCACTTCGGGGCGGTGGGCGGGGCATGCGGGCTCCGGCGGGAGGAGGGAGGCGGAGGGTTGGCTGCGGCTCAGGTTGGCTGCGGCTCGCGCTCAAGGGCAGGGGCGACTAGGGTTCGTGGGGAGGGCAGGGAAGCAACGGTGGCGAGGCTTTCTGGGCTCTGGGGGAGAGGAGAGGGCAGAGAGGGCGAGGGGAAGCGCGAGGGGGCA
>LR738714.1:602238385-602271660 GCA_902687465.1 Secale cereale
GAGGAGGCAGGGCGGTGGCGGTGGAGCGGGCGCGGGCGGATGGCGGCGGTGGAGCGGGCGCGGGCGGACGACGTCGGGTTAGGTGTGGGGTGAGGGAGGGAGAGAGGCCAGAGGGAGAGGGGAGTAGGTGGAGTGGGGGAGGGTTAGCAATGGCGCACCTCCCCCTGGTGCGCCATAAGTACATCGAAAGCAATGGCGCACCTCCTCGCCGTGCGCCATTAGTAAAAAATAATTGGATTTCAGTTCGAGCCCTCGGGTTATCTTCCACCAAACCCTATCTGCATCAGAACCAGTTAGCTAGCCCGACTGGTCAGCACGTAGCACACACACTAGGAGGTCCTGGGTTCGATTCCAAGGCTCCCCAATTTTTTTATCCATTTTTTTCTTTGCTCATATCTTTTTATCCATGCATCCAAATATAACATGTCACATATGCTAGATGCTCAGAATTTCATGTACAAAAATAATATGTAGTTTGTTGAATTGTTAACAAAATTTAAAATGTTGTTTTATATTTATTTGTGTTTAAATATGTTCAAACTTGTCTAAATCATAACTAAATATCCATAGCTCCAAATTTGACAAACTTTATATGCTTTTGGGAGTAACATATAACCAAGCACAACTAGTCTTTTTTTGGATTTTTAGTTGCATTCATTTGTGAATTGGTAAAACATTTATGAATATGAAAAAAATATCATCAAATTTGAAAAAAAATCATGAATTCAAAAAGTTCCCATGAAATTTTAAAATATTCATGAATTCAAAAAGTGCCCATGAAATTTAAAAATATTCATGAGTTCAAAAGATATTCATGAGTTCAAATAAACATAAATAAATATTCATGAGGACTAGAACAGAAGAAATGTCATTTCCATATGTCGAAATACAATCGAGAAATGAAGGCTACAATTTAAATACAATCGATCTTATTAGCTAGCTATCTTTTCACAATCTTCTTGCCCTTCTTTTTCGCAAATGGAGTTCTTCTCTTGAACGGATGTCCTTTAGGTAGGGTGGTCCTGCTTCTTCTTGTGGTGTATGGCACTTCATCGTCGTCGTCATGTTCCATCTTCGGGTCGCCGTACTTGTCGAAGTCTTTCTCATTGGCGACTCCATCCATTCCGATGATCTTCCTTTTGCCTCTCCTCACGACAACACGACTGGGCTTTGACGGGTCGGTAATGAAGAAGCATTGGTCCACTTGGGAAGCCAGTACCCATGGCTCATTTTTCGCGGTGACGTTTGTGCCCTCGGTCTTGGATTTGGCTTCGGGTATAACCATGGTGGTGAAATACCGGTCTTCTTTTAGGATGCTCTTGGCCCATCTGACACGGAACATCGGGACCTTCTCTCCAGCATAGCTCAGCTCCCAGATCTCTTCGATCCTTCCGTAGTATCTGTCCTTGTCGTTACCGGTGCAGGATTCCATCGTTACCCCGGAGTTCTGATAACCATCGCTCTTCATGTCCTTGTCCTCGGTGTAGAACGTGTAGCCGTTGATATCGTACGCCTCATACGTCATCAGGTTGTGCTCGGCGCCCTGTGACAAGGCGAATATGAGATTTTTTTCCGCGGAAGAATCCTCATGTAAAGGGTACGACAGAAGCTTCTCCTTGAACCAACGCGTGAAACATGAGTTGTGCTCTTTGATTATATCTCCGTCCGTCCTTTGTTGGCCTCGGTCATTGTACGTCTTCTCAATAAAGGTTTTGTGCTCTACCACCCAAGGATCGACCACGTCTATGTGTTGTAGCATGACTAGGTTTGCTCTTTCAAAGTCGGCGAGTCGACCCTCGAAGTCGACATGCATTTCGCGGCGACCATCACGGTGACGCCATCCAGCGAGCCTGCCGAGGTGCCTGTTGACGGGCAGACCAACGGGGTTCTCGATGCCTAGATAATTCGTGCAGTAGGAGATGCACTCTTCGGTCAGAAAGCCTCTGGCTATGCTTTCCTCTGGACATGACATGTTGCGAACGTATCCTTTGATGAAACCATTCATCCTTTCGAACGGCATCATGCTGTGCAGGAACATCGGCCCGAGTTGGATGATATCCTCCACAATATGGACCAGCAGATGCACCATAACGTCGAAGAATGCGGGTGGGAAGTACATCTCAAGCTCGCATAGTATCACCACGATCTCTTCCTGTAGCCTTGTGAGTTGCCTCACGCCAACCGAGTTCCGAGAGATGACGTCGAAAAAGTTGCATAGGCCAAATAGCGTTTCCCGGACGTGCGCGTCCATGATCCCACGGATTGCAACTGGAAGTATCTGCTTCATCAGCACGTGACAGTCGTGAGACTTCATCCCGCTGAATTTCTGCTTCGCTAAGTCTAGGTATCTGCTTATCTTCCCTGCGTAACCGTAAGGAAGTTTTACTCCAACGAGGCAGGTGAAAAACAGCTCGATCTCCTCCCGACTTAGAGTGAAGCACGCGGGAGGGTAGTCATTTCCGATCTTCTTGGCCTTTTTGCCTTTGCGACGACTTTCCGTGTCCTGCTTCGCCTCATCATCATCATCATTAGCATGAAGTTCCTCCCTGATGCCCATTGATTTCAAGTCTGCCCTTGCTTTTGGCCCATCTTTGGTCCTCTCTGGCATGTTGAGCAGGGTACCAAGCAGACTCTTGCACACGTTCTTCGTGATATGCATGACATCAAGGCTATGAGGCACACGGAGGATCTTCCAGTATGGCAAGTCCCAGAAAACAGACCTCATTTTCCATACCTTCAGCGGCGGCTCTGGCGCCTTTCGCTTCTTTCTCGACAGTGGGCACTCTTTCCCATTTTTCAACAGCTCATCTATTTCCTCGCTGCTCCTCGTACGCGGGCATCTTCGGGGTACGGTTTCACCATCGAACAGATCCTTGCGTTTTCTCCATGTGTCATCGTCGCGAAGCCACCTTCGATGTCCCATGAACACGGTTTTCAAAGACCCGGGATCTCTGTCTAGCCGGCGATACGTTGTGTCGTCCATGCACCTGATGCATCCAAAAAATTCGTGGACCACCTGCCCCACGACATATCCGTAACCAACATAGTCGTGCACCGTCGTGAGCAGTGCGGCTCTCATAGGGAAATATTCTTTCTCTGCAGCGTCCCACGTATTTGCTGGCATTTTCCACAGCGTGTCTAGCTCCTCTTTCATCAGCCCCAGATACATATTGATGTCGTTCCCTGGTTGTTTCGGCCCTTCAATTACCATACTCATGTGAATGTACTTCCTCTTCATGCACAACCAGGGGGAAGGTTGTACATCCACACAAACACGGGCCATGTGCTATGTGTGCTTCTCTGGCTGCCAAACGGATTGACTCCATCGGTGCTCGCGCCCAGCACGATGTTCCTTGGATCATCCCCAAATTATGCATCTTCAAAGTTCAACGCTTGCCACTGGCTTGCATCCTTAGGGTGACTCAGCATCTTGTCTTTTTTATTTATATCCGGATCATTTCCGTCATCTTCTCGCTTCTTCTCCTCCCTATCCGCATGCCAACACAGGAGCTTTGCTAGCTTAGGGTCCGCGAAATAACGCTGCAGACGAGGAGTGATCGGAAAGTACCACACCACTTTTCGAGGAGGTTTCTTCCTCTTCTTGTATCGAGTGACGCCGCACACCGGACATATGGTAGACTCCGCGTGCTCGTCCCGATAAATGATGCAATTGTTAATGCACACATGGTATTTCACGTGCGGTAAATCCGGAGGACACACGATTTTCTTCGCCTCCTCGAAACTGGTCGGGCACTTGTTCCCCTTGGGAAGACGTTCGTGCCAGAATGACATGTTCTCGTCGAAGCATGCGTCAGTCATTTTGTGTTTTACCTTCATCTCCAGAGCCATGAGCGTTACTTTCAGGCGGGTATCCTCGGGCTTGCATCCTTCATACAATGGAGTAACCACGTCTATCTCCAGTTGATCCAGCTTGGCTTTCTCTCGGGTGGCAGCTCTTGCGTTATCCGTTTGCTTGAGAAGCAGCTCTTGAATATGAGGTTCCTGCACCCAGCCCATCGATGGTCCACCGTCGTCTGCTCCGGCATCTTCATATCCATGATCATGCCCTTCGTCTTGATCTTCCTCATCATCATGTCCGGCATCTTCTACATGATGACTGTGTCCTGGAGATTCTTCGTCTTCTCGCCCGCCCTCGCCGCGGTTGTCTTGCTGCCCTTCCTCATTTCTTGCCCGGCCCCCATGGACGACTTCATAGTCATCTTCATCACCTTGCCACTGATAGCCATCCATGAAACCATGCAAGAGCAGGTGGTCCCGCACCTGTCCGGAATCTGGGTCCGTAATAAGGCTCTTCAGCTTGCATCTTCGACACGGACATCTTATGTCCTTCTTGTTCTTTTGAAGCATCTCGGCCTTCGCGGAGCTCAAAAACCTATTCACAATGCCTTCGGTCATCGTGCGGACCAGGGTCGGCTGCGGGGTAGAGCAAAACGATATTTTAGAACCCCAAAAAAAATTGGCATGACTTTGCCTAAAAATAGGACCAAAAAGAATGCATAGTGCCAAATTCTTGCCAAAAGAGAAATGAATCAACATTCCGGCAAAATATTGGCAACTATCGCATTTCAAATACCGGTACCTGCAAACACAAACATATGCAAAACCACAAACATACGAAGATCTAGGCCATAAAAGTGCATGTGCACGTTGTAGGAGGGAGAAAAAACTAGATCTACAACGTAAAGAAAGCTTCCCCTTACTTACTTATCAAAAAAGGTAATTTAACCACTTAAGTTGGGTGAATCTATGGTGCAAATGAGGTGAGGAGGAGGAGGCAGCCGAGACAAGCTTGGAGGAGGAGGTGGAGAGAATGAAGTGGGGAAAGTGAGTGTGGTAGGTGGATGTCAAAAAGATCTAGCTACTCTCTAGTTACCAATGGCGCACCACCTTATAATGCGCCATTAGTAACCTTGGTTACTAATGGCGCACCTGTTAGGGGGTGCGCCATTAATAGTTTTGAAAAAAAAGTAAAAAATAAAATAAAAAAATTGTTAGTAGTGGCGCACAGAGTGTGTGGTGCGCCATTACTAGTTAAAACTAGTAATGGCGCACTGTGTCCTAGTGCGCCATTAGTAGTTTTGGAAAAAAAATATGTTAGTAATGGCGCACCGTGTGTCTGGTGCGCCATTAGTAATGAGGACACTAATGGCGCACCACATGCATGGTGCGCCATTAGTGTCTATATTATCTATAGCCCTTTTCCTAGTAGTGTGTTCTTATATAACTTCAGTCTATAGTGGAGAAGCTTCGAGATGATGCTGAGGATGGAGATGAGCACCCTACAACTAACAGGTTTCATATTGTGCCAAGTGATGAGGTTACAGACCTAGGGTAGGGTCACAGGCCTGACCAAGGTACCCCACCCAAGGTCACTATCCCAGAAGATCAAAAGAGAAAACCGATGATGATAAGGACAGTCGACTGAAACGGCCCAAGAGGACATCCCACTCAAGTGAACACCACATACCAGACGACTCAAACTTCACTCGACCCATCCAAGGCACTCGACCCCCGAAGGTCAAAGGTCCCTTAGGACAGCAACGGTCTGGATTTTACTCGCTGCAGTGAATGCCTTTATTACTCTTTACTGCGGACGTTATCAGTAACGTCCGCCTTTATGTACATTGAACCCTTAGTAACGTGGAGCATGGCTAGGGTCCTGGCACACTATATAAGCCACCCCTCCTCTAGTACAAGGGTTTGCACCCCCTATAACACACACCTATACATACTTCAGTCAACCGCCTCCGGGCACTGAGACGTAGGGTTGTTACTTCCTCCGAGAAGGGCCTGAACTCATAAAACACCTTGTGTACAACTTCACCATAGCTAGGGCCTTGCCTCCTCATACGTACCCCCTACTCGTACTGTCAGACTTAGAACCACGATAGTTGGCGCCCACCTTGGGGCAAGGCGTCTTAGCGACTTCTGATGATGTTGCAAACTTTTCTCCGACCTCCTTCGTCATGGTTTCCGGCGGTGGTCTGGCGTTGGGCCGCGAGATCCGACTCGGTGCACTCATATTCGTCGCCGACAACTCCGCTTGGCTCCAGGAGGCTCCTCTCAACGTTGAGGCGCTGCCCGTCCGCGGGGCCGCACACTTCCGCGCCAGCGCCTGTGGCGTCCTCCTTCGGCAGCCGTCGACTCAGTACCTGCCGATTCCTACATCGTCCTCCATCCCTGCCGGACGCCAGCGCAAGTGATCCGTTCGCTCACGGCTCGAGCGGTTGGTGAAACACGCAGTGGCTCGCTAGGCGGCCACCCCTCAGGTCACGGCCATCGAGCCCGATGGTTACCTCTACGGGCCAGTCGATCCATCGGTCGAGCTCGTGGATTCAGTTTCCGAGTGCGGGAGCAGCGATCCCGCAGCGGAAGTCCTCATGGTCGACTCACACCGCAACCCGCCAGGTTTTCCTCGCGGTGGCGATGGCGGCAGCGGTGGCGGTCATTCATTCGACAATGACGGATACATTCCCCAACCCCTCACTGCCGAGCAGAGGGACGAGCTGTGCCGTCGCAATGAAGACGCGCTCTTCACCCCCATCGTGGGGGATACTCCAGAGGCTTTGGCCCTGGAGGCCACGCGCTTGGCCACCGTGGCTGAGCGTGCGCGCTTGGAGAATATCTAGTGCGCACTCGACGAACGGGCCCGCCGACTGGTCCCCGAGTCCAGTCGACGACCGCGGCAATCGCACCCGCGCGAGACTCGAGTGTTCCGTACACCAGCCCAAAACCTCGAAGTCGCGGCTCGCATCCTGGAGTCTATTCAACCATCTCAGTCAGAGGCTGGGAGAGGCCTTCAGCAGATCCGGGCGTTGCTCCGAATGGCTGAGGAGCAAAACGCGGCCGTTTCTCACTAGCGCAACAAGATTCACAGCAGATCGATGGCTGCAGACACCGTTTGGTCAGCCCACAGTCCAAGTTCGCCCCCAAGGCGTGAGGATCGTGGCCCACGGCAAGGCCGGCATCTGGGTTGGAATGACCGTCGACCCAGTCATCATGACCGCCATCGACTGCCTACGCCTCCTCCGGGAAGCGGATCGTTCTCGCCCAGGCAGCACGAGGGCAGGCGCTTACGCGTCGATGAGCGAAGGATTCCCCCAGATCCCCGGAGGCCCGGCTTTGATGCGAGCTCTATCCTTGTGCAGGGGCTGGTCGACCGGAACAGGGTGTTCAGAGAAGAGCAAGGCAAAGATCGTCCGAGTGGAAGCCGAGCATCCGTCTCTGGGCCTAAGTGTTTTAGCAGTGCCATCAGGGCCGCTGAGATCCCCCCGAACTTCAGGTTGGCGGCGGGGGTAAATAAGTTCACCGACGAGTCAAAACCAGACATCTGGCTCGAAGACTACCGAGTGGCTGTGCAGATTAGAGGCGGCAACGACGACGTAGCCATGAAACACCTTCCTCTGATGCTGGGCGGTTCAGCTCGAGCGTGGCTTAATCAGTTGGCCCCTGGGAGCATTTACAGTTGGGAAGAGCTGGCCCAAGTGTTTATTCGGACTTTCGAAGGCACCTGCAAACGGCCCGCTGGTCTGCAAACGGCCCGCAAGGCTAAGCCACAGTGCTCAACCAAGGGGAAGGCAAAGGAAAGCCCAAGGGGCCCTGGGTCCCCAAGAAAGTAAAGGATCAGGCTGGGAATGATGTACTCGACCAGCAGTGTCCTATTCACACGAAGAAAGATGAAGAGGGAAACTTGGTATATCCCAAGCACACCACTCGACATTGCCGGCTCCTGACCCAGAACTTCCAGAAAGATCAGTCGACTGAGAAGAAAAAGGAATCAGAGGAGACCGAGGACAAGGAAGGGGATGGAGGTTACCCCCAGATCAACTCCACCTTGGTGATCTTCGTAGACGTCGAAAGCAAAAGTTGACTAAAAGTCATCAACAGAGAAGTCAACATGGTTGCCCCGGCAAAAACCACGTTTCTGAAGTGGTCTAAGACCCCCATCACATTCGACCAGTCTGATCACCCTGCGCACATTGCCACCCCTAGGCGGCAAGCACTGGTGGTCGACCCAGTGGTCGAGGGCACGCGTCTGACCAGGGTCCTGATGGATGGAGGCAGTGGTTTGAATATTCTGTATACAGCAACCCTCCGGGATATGGGCATCCCGATGTCCAAGCTGAGTGAAAGCAACATGAGGTTCCACGGGGTCATCCCCGGGAAGAAGGCCGACTCACTTGGCCAAATCACACTCGATGTAGTCATTGGCGACTCAAAGAATTTTCGCAAAGAGAAGCTGACGTTCGAAGAGGTGGACTTCAGCAGCGCTTATCATGCCATTCTGGGTAGGCCCGCCTACGGCAGGTTCATGGCTCGACCGTGTTGTGTATACCTCAAGCTGAAGATGCCGGGACCCAACAGCCTTATAACCGTCACAGGGAACTGTCAGAAAGTGGAAGAATGCTTCCAGAAAGGCTCGAAGATTGCTGACGAGCAGATGGCAGTAGTAGAGATGGAGGAGTACCAGAAAAATGTGGATCCGAGTGACTTGCTGCGGGCCAAGAAGCCGGCTTCCGAGTCAGCTTTCCAGTTGGCTGGGGAGACGAAGCCCGTACACATCCACCCCACCGACCCCAATGCAGCACCGACCCACATTTCCACTACACTCGATAGTAAATAGTAAGAAGCGCTCATCCAGTTCCTCCGTGAGAACTGGGACATCTTCGCATGGAAACCATCAGACATGCCAGGTGTACCCAAGGGACTGGCTGATCACCATTTGCGAGTCGACCCAAAAGTGAAGCCTATGAAGGAACATCTCGGTCGGTCCGCTGCTGTCAGGCCCAAGATGCGATTCTATCCCAATCACGTGACGCTTACGTGATTGGGGCACAACCGCATTTCGGGCGCTTAGCAAGATGGATATCATTACATCGTACCATTACATACATACATGGGGAATACAACAATACATACAAGTCACATGAATACATCATCAATACAAGGGATCCGACTACGGATGCAAACATGAAAAGCACAACGACATCCATCTGCTATCCCGGGCTGCCGACCCGGAACCTAACCCAAGACTAAAGAAGAAGAAGAAGAAGAAGAAGAAGAAGAAGAAGAAGAAGAAGAAGAAGAAGAAGAAGAAGAAGAAGAAGAAGAAGAAGAAGAAGAAGAAGAAGAAGAAGAAGAAGAAGAAGAAGAAGAAGAAGAAGAAGAAGAAGAAGAAGAAGAAGAAAGAACACCAACACAAAGACATCGCTCTCACGTCAAGTCATCGGAAACCTGCACCTGCAACTGTTGTTGTAGTATATGTGAGTCACGAGGACTCAGCAATCCCATAACCATGGGTATCAAGACTAGCAAAGCTTAATGGGTAGGAAGAGGTAAAGTGGTGAGGTTGCAGCAGCGACTAAGCAATATGTATGGTGGCTAACTTACGAGTACAAGAATAAGATGAGCATCTACGCAAACGGTCGCAAACTAGTAATGATCGCTAAAGATCCTGAACTACCTGCGAGTCAAACATAACCCCACCGTGTTCTCTTCTCAAAGTGAAAAGAGACAGTCACGGTTACTCACACAGTTGTGTGTTTTACTTCGGATCCTCTGACAAGTTATCTACAACCGGACATTAACAAATTCCCATCTGCCACATAACTGCGGGCATGGCTTTCAAAAGATCATAACCCTGCAGGGGTGTTCCAACTTAGCCCATCACAAGCTCTCACGAACAGCAGAAGTAATAATAATATTATCATTACCCCTTATCTTAGGGAAGGCCCGATCAGAGTCGGAATTCCCGGTGCACAAGACATTTCGACAATGGTAAAACAAGTCCAGCAAGACCTCCCAGTGTGTCGACACCCTGATAGTAGCCGCGCATATCTCGTCTTAGGCCACGACCGGATGTGCGATTATACGAGTAAAACCAGCCCTCGGGTTTCCCCAAGGTGGCCCCGCATAACCCCCGTTTGGGACCAACACCATCAGCACCCCCTGCTATGTAGAAAAGAATCCCGAGGGCCTGACCCCCTATGCAAATTTAATTAATTAATTAAGTTGTTATTATGAGGCAAATTAAAACCAATGTTGGGCTTGCTGGAGGAGTTTTATTCAAAGAAGAAGTGTCAAGGGGTCCCCATATACCCAACCGTGTAAGGAACACAAAATCAAGGAACATAATGCCGGTTTATCGGCTCCCAAGGTGGCATGAGTGGAACAAGACACCGAGCAAAAGGCCAAGCCTTCCACCCATGCACAGCATATAGGTGTGTTGATAAATATAAGATATATTGTGATATACCAACAACAAGTTCCAACATGGAACGATCTTCATCTTCACCTGCAACTAACAACGCTATAAGAGGGGCTGAGCAAGCGGGTAACATAGCCAAACAATGGTTTTGCTGGGAAGGTTTCAAAGGTTAGAGGTTTCATGGCAACAAGGAGAGGGGCTGCAATAATGATGGGTAGCGCAACATATAACGATAGCATCGAGACACTAAGCATGGCAATGATAGTAAAGGTATCCAAGGGTATGGTCATCTTGCCTGAGATCCCGCAAGGAAGAAGAACTGTTCCATGAAGTAGACGAAGAAGAAGCCTTGAAGACGATCCACGCATAGACGAACGAATCCTCATGATCGCAACGGAACAAGCACTAACGAGAAGAAGCAAGCAATACGGTAAACACACAACACAAGAACATGACAATATGCTCAACCAAGTATGATGCAAGACAAGTCTATATATGATGCAATACATGGCAAGGGATGAAGCACACAAGAACAACACAAGACAACAAGTATAAATGAGGCCGGAAACTACACATAACAAATCCGGTAAGCCCTCATATGCACATTTTGAAATTAGTCCAGATCTGAACAAACCTTAAGTTAAAGTTGTTAAACAGCAAGTTAAGATGCACCATGATGATCTACATGAAATTATAGCCAAGTTTCATATAAAGTTTGTTTAATTCGGAGCTACGGTCTAGAAGATATGAGCAAAACAAGACAAGCATGGCAACGGTGCAAGATGCACCCCAAACATCAAGAAAACTCACTCCCAACATGAAAACAACATGATATTATGCTTCTACATGCAAAATCACACAAGTTTCATATAGTGCACACTCAAAATGGAGCAACGGTTCAACACATACACACGAAACAAGATATAACAACAAGCTGAAGTTAACAGCCACATAGCAACTTTGGAGCAAGGTAAATATATGCTACAGCACTCAAACATGGTAACAAGAAGCATGGATGTGAAGTAGACATCATCCTTACCAAGCATTAACTTAGAACACCCTCAGAAACCTATTGGAACACAATTAACCAAGCATGGCAAGTTGCAATAAAATTATCCAGACTTAGCCAAAATCTGGGAAGGCAAAAACATCATCACGATGCTGCCTTCGGAGGCACAAAACAACATGCATATCAACTCAACTAAGCATATAAATAGCATGGACATGTAGTAGACATATCCTACAGCAAACAACTCCATTGGAGCAACTCCATAGGAGGCATGGATCAATAGCAACAAGCTACACCAAATTGAACATGCTGATAAAATCCCGACAGGTATAATTTATAGCCACTTGAGAGCAAGAAACAAATAAGCTACAGCAGGTCATATGAGCAAGTAAGGGCATGAATGGATAGACAACAAACATGGACAACAAGACATGATCATTGGCCACTCCAAAACAAGCATGGATTTGACTAGGGCATCAAGCAAACATAGCATCAGGTTATAACAGATTCCAGACTTAGCAGTTTTTTCACTAATTATAAAACAGCAATAATGACATGGCATGTTTACAAGCTTATTTAAGTCACCTCAAGGAATATCATGGAAAGTGAATTGCACCACATCAAAGACCATATGATGGTGCTTCTAAAACATATCAACATGTGGCATGAAGACAAACACACCAATAAGAAAGAGCAAGCGAAAACAACATCTCATAACAAGTTTCAGCACTTAACAGCCACATGCACTTTTGCAACAGAGATTAACATGGCAATATGGACTCAAACAAGCATGCTATAGCAACCATCATGTAGAGCACTTCACAATGAACATTTTGACATATCATATGCTCCACTTGGATAAACATGCACCAAGTTATCATATCTCAAACATGGCATCAAATTAACAAGTAACAACAGTTTATAACAAGTAGCACTCTTGCAACAGATATTAGGGCATCAAGATGAACTCAAACAAGCATGGCACAATGGAATAAAGTGTAGAGCATATCACCACGATCATTTTGACATATCATTCACTCAATTTGGACATACACACAAGAAGATAAAGCCGTGCAAAGTATGCATCAGAAATACAAAACTGAAAAGACTTAGTGGAAATTTGACCTCGGAGGAAGTGGACATTGTCCGAAGTGGGCGGACGTGTCCGGGCAGCTGGACCCACTGGCAGAGGCACGGACAGAAGAGGAGGGTCGGACATGTCCGTCCCAACTGGACATGTCTGGGCGTCCAAAGGGAGCTCGGGGCCAGCGGCGAGGAAGAAGCGAAGGGCGACGACGACGGTGGCCGATCCGGCGACGGTGGTGGCCGGAGGAGGCCGGAGGTCACGTGGGAGGTCTGGATCCCATCGGATCCGAGGCTCGCCTGCGGCGAAGGGCCCAGGGCGAGGCACGAGGCCGCTCGGGGATGGCAACGTCGACCGAGACCGGCCGGAGGTCCGGCGACGGTGGTGCTGCGGGCAGAGGCCCTGGGGGCGCGCGGCCGCCGGTGAAGAGGAGGTGAGCGCGTGGCGGCGGGACGTCGACATGGCTCGGAGATGGGGCTCACCGGAGGCGCGGGCGAGGCCGGCGGAGGCTCACCGATGGCGATCCCTCCCGATCCCATCGAGAGCGAGAGGGGTGCGGGGACGTTCGGGCCCGAGGCCCAGATCGGCCCGTCCGCAGGCCTGGAGCGGGTTGCGGTGGCTGGGAGCCAGCCAGGGCGCGGGGCAACGTGGCTGGACAGTTGGCGGCCTCCCACTGGCCACAGGCGGCTGACTGGACGGCGGCTGACCAGCCAGGAGGCGCCAAGTGGCAGGCTCGGCTGGGCTGCACCGAATTTGGAGGAGGAGGGGGGTTGGCTGCGCAGAAATTGAGGGAGAGAGGCTGGAGGTAGGTGGAGGGGCTAGGAATGCCCAAAAATGGCAAGGGAGGGGTCTATTTATAGTAGGGGCTAGGGTTTAGGTCTAGGGGTGTTTTTGGACCCTCCGATCTCGATCGGACGGTCCGGGTCGAGAGAGGGGGTAGGCTGGGCCTAGGAGGGGTTAGTGGGCTGTGTAGAATAGTTGGGCTGAGATGAGAGGAGAGGGAGAGAGGCCCGCGGGGGTTTTCGGAGACCGAAAACGTCCGACGTTTAGACCAGCTACTAGTGCCGCTATATATATCCGTTGGGCTATCAAACGGACTCCGAATGCGATGAAATTTGGCAGGCGGTCTGTCTACACTATAATAAGACCACACGCCAAGTTTCAACCCATTCCGAGAACGTTTTTCGGCCACTCATAAAATAAATATTCGGAGGCGCCACCGGCACGTGCAAGTGTGTCTGGGCTCAGAACGGACAACGGAAAGGACGAGGGGTCTCCGACGGAAGCAAGTTTGGAAACATGCTGATGCAACACACATGATGACATGGCAAGATGCAACACGCAAGCAGATGACATGGCAACGACAACGAATAACTGGCTGACACCTGGTGCATCGGTCTCGGGGTGTCACAACACTCCCCTACTAACAAGAGATCTCGTCCCGAGACCTTAGGAACGAGACGGAAGAGAAAAAGGAAGAACAAAGTTCTTCGAGGACAAAAGAGCGAAACCAAAGATCCTTGAGAGGTTGAAAAACTCAAAAGAAAGAAAGCAACGGAGAAGAACGCGATTGAGAAGCTCCGGTAAAATAAGCAACAAGGCATAAGACGAGAACCAAAAGGATAAGGATATGAACATGAGTTGAAGGAACAAGAATGAATACGAAACCACTCCGGTTAAACAGGATAAACAAGGAAATTCCACGAAGGAATTCGGGCAGCACTCCGGCTGAAATGAAAGGAATAGAACGAGAACTTGAGAAGATGGAACAAAACATGACGAAATGAACACGACATTTCCTCCGGAAGAATTGAAATGATGGAATTGAAAGAATGGAGAAGAAGATGACAACTTGAGCACAAGTGTCATGAACGAGAATTTATAAGAGAAAGATTTGAACGGAGTTGTTGAGAAAATCAACAACAAAAGAATAAGTTGTTGTGGACTTATGTAAACATCTCAAAACTTGAGGTGAATTACTGCCGCAACGAAAATAAAGGACTAGCTGAGAATGAAGAATTGCAAAACTCCACTTCAAAAGAATATGGAGAATTATTTGCTCTCAAGAGGTAAGAATAAGAGTGTTGAGCTGCTCCAGAAGAATTGATGAGTATATGAAGAATGAATTAAATGATGAAGAACCACCATGAAGAACTCCGGTATTAAAAGGATGATGATATAGAAATGAAGGATTCAAGAATAAGAATAAAGCCTTGCGATGATTAGTCGGGGTTCCGACGAGATAGCCGAGAAAAACTTGAACTCCGGGGAAGAAAAGATGAACGCACTTGGAACTAGAATTTACTCATCAAGAATAAACTCCGAAGGAAGGGATTAATCAACTCCACAAAGAAGAATAAGAATTATGTTATGCTTATCCTCCACCAATTAAATTGATGAGAAGCAATGGATTGCATATCACTTATTCGCGTTGGAAACGATTAAAGAGGGATATACCTTGAACTTGTGAAAATCTTCATGAAACACTGGTAGGATTGGAATAAATGAATGTATTGATATGAAAACACCGGAAAAGAACTCTTGAGCCAACCACCATAATAATTGAAGCCGAGTGAAGAAAAGAAACGAACCACCGGGAAGAATTACAATCGAGTGATGAAAGAGAATAAACCACCGTAAGGAATTAAAATTGGACGAAGAAAAGAGAATGAATCGCCGGGAAGAATAAGCACTTGAGGAAATTTAGAATGACGAGAACGAAGAGAACATGAACTGATTAAAGAATACTTGAACAAAGCACCGGAAAGAATGTGAGACGAACGAAGAGGCATCACTGAAGAATAATTGGAGGACGAAGTTGAAAACTGAGAACAAAGAAATCTTCTGAAATGATGGCCTTCGGAGGAACACGATGAAAGAACTCATGAAATTTTCCTGATGGGTAAGAAAAGATTTAACACGATCAGAATAATTAAGAGGATAACATGAAGCTAGAACCACGAATCTACGAGAGGACGGACAAGATTCGTAGGAAAGCTCTCCTTCGGACTTCAGATGACGACGAGAAACACAACCAAAATTATTGAGATACTCCGGAAGAATTAAAAGAGGAAAGGTTGAACCAACGATGAAAAGAAGTTGCAAACGATCTTGGAGAAGGCACCTGACTGATGGAATCCATACTTACGTCACACTTGAAAATAATTTCAGAACACTCCGGGAAAATAGAAGAGTCAGGTAAGATCCTGGGAAAAGACCTGTGGGTTATGAGCCCACCGAAGAGAAAACCACCGTTGAAAAGGATTATACGAGTGAGAAACGATGCACCAGAACGATTGAAAAACTCGAATGAGGTGACAACCTCGAATTAAATAGAACACAGACGAATCTCCTGGAATGTCTTTGGAACTCCGGAATAATTAAATGGCGAGAGGCGAACGAGCAAAAGGAAAACACTTGAGCCGAGGAAAGAATAAGAACAACACCGAATACTTGAGTTGAATCCACCGGAAAAAGAAGAGGTGAAGAATATCAAATGAGAGGGGAATTCATCAGTTGGAATAATTGATGAAAGAAAACAAGACTCACATGAGTAGGATGGATACTCGATTAAGGATTCCGGCTCCGAGAAGCAAAAAGGGTGGGTGGGTGGGAAAAGAAAGACAACTGCAGACGGGGAAAACACCGCCGGTTGAAAAGAACTGAGGGTTGAACTTGCAAAGAAGAAGAGGGTTGAATCCACTTGATGAGAGATGCACCAGATGAAAGAACTGACAACGCAACGAACGAAAAATAACCACGTGATCCTAAAAAAAACTGAAGGGGAAGAGGGGTAATTCAAAACACCTACGTCAAGATTCCTCACCAGAGCGACGAAGGGGCTGGGGAGTAAAAAGAATTCCTACTCTCCGATATAACTAGACTCCGAAAAAGTTTTCTGCTAGACTCGACAACGGCCAGACTACGATCAATCAAGGGGGATCCTATGGTCGGTCGAGGCTCTGATACCAACTTGTCAGGCCCAAGATGCGATTTTATCCCGATCACATGACGCTTACGTGATTGGGGCACAACCGCATTTCGGGCGCTTAGCAAGATGGATATCATTACATCGTACCATTACATACATACATGGGGGATACAACAATACATACAAGTCACATGAATACAACATCATCAATACAAGGCATCCGACTACGGATGCAAACATGAAAAGCACAACGACATCCACCTGCTATCCCAGGCTGCCGACCCGGAACCTAACCCAAGACTAAAGAAGAAGAAGAAGAAAGAACTCCAACACAACGACATCGCTCTCACGTCAAGTCATCGGAAACCTGCACCTGCAACTGTTGTTGTAGTATCTGTGAGTCACGAGGACTCAGCAATCCCATAACCATGGGTATCAAGACTAGCAAAGCTTAATGGGTAGGAAGAGGTAAAGTGGTGAGGATGCAGCAGCAACTAAGCAATATGTATGGTGGCTAACTTACGAGTACAATAATAAGATGCGCATCTACGCAAACGGTCGCAAACTAGTAATGATCGCTAAAGATCTTGAACTACCTGCGAGTCAAACATAACCCCACCGTGTTCTCTTCTCAAAGTGAAAAGAGACAGTCACGGTTACTCACACAGTTGTGTGTTTTACTTCGGATCCTCTGACAAGTTATCTACAACCGGACATTAACAAATTCCCATCTGCCACATAACCGTGGGCACGGCTTTCGAAAGATCATAACCCTGCAGGGGTGTTCCAACTTAGCCCATCACAAGCTCTCACGATCAGCAGAAGTAATAATAATATTATCATTACCCCTTATCTTAGGGAAGGCCCGATCAGACTCGGAATTCCCGGTGCACAAGACAATTCGACAATGGTAAAACAAGTCCAGCAAGACCTCCCGGTGTGTCGACACCCTGATAGTAGCCGCGCGTATCTCGTCTCACGACATGACCGGATGGGCGATTATACGAGTAAAACCATCCCTCGGGTTTCCCCAAGGTGGCCTGATACGTCCAAAACGTATCTATAATTTCTGCTTGCTCCATGCCACTTTTGGGTGATATTGCTATGATATTCATACACTTCCATACACTTTTGATCATATTTGGACTAACTTACTAATCCAGTGCACCCCAGTGCCAGTTTCTGTTTTCGGCTGTTTTTGTATTTCAGGTTTTCACGTTTCGAGAACTGCCCAGAAAAATCCAGAAAAATTATATAAAAAATCAGCGATCCGGAAACAACACTGCGTCCGAAGGGCAGCCTGGGGGGGCCACCAGGACTCCAGGCGCCCTGGCGGCGCCCCCCTGGGCCGCGCCGGGGGGGTGCCTGGACCCCCTGAAGCCCGTCCGGTGCCCCCCTTTGGCATATATTTAGAGGGGCCTCCGAAACCCTCAGAAGAGGAACTCTTTTCGCGATCCCATCTCTGTTCCGTCGCCGCCGCCGCTTCCAAGATCGGGAGCACCAGGAGAACTCTTCCCGGCACCCTGCCGGAGGGGAGGATCACCACCGGGAGCTTCTCCACCACCATGGACGCCTCCCGGATGACTCGTGAGTAGTCTCCCTTGGACCATGAGTCCATGACCAGTAGCTATGTGATTTTCTCCTCCCATTCTTGTGCTTCACTAATTAGTCCTCGTGAGCTGCCCTACATGATCGAGGCACCTATGTAATCCTTATGCTGTTGCTGTGTTGAGTTTGCTGGGATCCGATGGATTATGAGATTATGTTCAGATTGATCTTGAGTAATATATTTGATTCACCTCTTTTATATTTTAGTTCATAAGTAATTCTTGCATGTTCTTCGTTGTTATTTATTGCTTTGGCCGAGTAATAGGTAGTGACTCCAAGAGGGAACGTTATGCTCGATTGTGGGTTCATGCCCCTCGATGACTAGCTTGAGTGACAGAAACATGAGTCTAGGGGATGTGTTGTTGCCACAAGGGGGAAAACAACGGTGCTTGTGCCCGCGGGTGCAAGGATTGTTTACTTTACGCAAAGTTATTTTAATGCAGTTGTCTGTTGCATTGAGTTTACACTATGGGTGGGACTCGCAACTTAATACCAGCGAGATGTTCTGGATAGATATCTCAAGGTGGATGATTAGTAGTAGATATTGATGGATTTCGGTCTACTTACTTTGGCGTACCGCCCATGCTTTGAACCTCAACCTTTCTTGCAATGTAGTCAGCATTGGTTTGCGTTCGTGGTCCTGTCAATTGCCCAGCTGTAATTTGTTTACCTCACATAGCTGTTTTATCGTCTTTTGGGAGAGAGACATCACTAGTGAACATCATGAGACTCCGGTCCATATTACCATCATTGATCACATCCACTATTTACTTTCCGTTATTACTTACTATTGCAAAAACTATCTATCACTACTATCATTGCTTTTAATCCTTTGTGAACTACAAGGCCGGAGATATTGACAACCTCTCTGTACTCGTTGGGAGCAAAGTTATTTGTATCTGTGTGCAGGTCCACGTTGATTGCTACTAATCTGGCGCCGTAGCAATTGACACCTACTTGTTGAACCTAGGAGTCTCTGGGGATTCGATCCTTGGCATCTTTGCTAAGGGAAAACACTTCTACTTACTGCATCTTACACCTTCCACTTGGGGTAACCAACGAGGGGTTCGAGGCCCATCAAGGAGTATTTTCTGGCGCCGTTGCCGGGGACTCCACTCTTCAGGATAGGGGAGTTGCATGCTATCTTTTACCTTTGCTTTTTAGTCTTGTTAGTTTACCTTTCAGTTTTTGCTTTAGTTCCCTTTTATCAAAAATCACAAAAATTATTTGCCTTTTTATTAGTAGTCCTTTCTGTTTAGTCAAACATGTTAGTATTTGGTGCTTTGAGGGAATCAGAAGTTCTAGATTTCCATCAAAGAGATGGAGAAAATATGAAGAAGGCATGGGACAGAATTTCTGATGCACATAGAAGAATTATGCCTTGGATACCTATAAAAATTGTGCTTAGAAATTTTTACCATGGTCTTTTTAAATGGTGTAAACACTCCCTTGACATTATAGCCGAGGGAGATTTCCTAGAATGTGATGAAGCTAGAGCTCTTGAAATTATACATGGTCTATCTAGTTACTTTGTTTATGATCATAATTTTGATACTGTCATAGATAGACTTGCTACTATTGAAAAGAGAATGGATGCTCTAGACTTAATGAAGGCAGAGAAACCTAAACCCAATAAGAGAGACATTTTTGAAATAGACAATGATTGGGAACCTTTTGTTAGGATCAGCATCTCTAATCAAGACTTCCTTGCTTATTGTGATATTGGATCTATGGTTTCTACTATGCCAAAAATTGTTCATGATTCTTTAAAATTTAACATGGATAGATTACCATCTTATCATGAACACACTAATGGAGATATTTCTGAAATCCATGGAAGAATAAAAGACGTGCCAGTTAAATTCCTTAAAGGGATTGCAATGATTGATTTCTTCATCATGGAGCCAAACCAAGGAAATATAGTGCTTGGAAGGGACTTCCTCCGAGCAGTTAAAGGCTTCATTGATATAGGTAAGGGACAAATCCGCTTACGCGGGAAGGCAAAAGGTGTGTACCCCTTTCCTAGAAGGAACAAGAATGAACTTGTTGAGGAACCATTTGAAAAAATTTATAACTCCGATTATTATGATGATTATTGATTCCTCTATGCATTATGCCTAGCTTAAAGGCATAAAAGAAAGCGCTTTTGGGAGGCAGCCCACATGAATAATTTTTTTGCTTTTGTTGTGTCTTGATGTTGTTTACTGCTGTAGCATCATCATTGTATCTTTGCTTTTCATATTTGTGCAAAGTATAGCCTCTGATTGCTAGAAAGTTCAAAAGTTGTGAGGTGCTGTCCAGGAAACAGATTCTGTCCTTGGATAGAAAAATTCGTATAAAATCACCAGATCATCTTTTTGGTCTGAATTTTTTCTACAGCGTTCTCTATATAATTGTATTTCGTGCGTCAGTTCTGAGTTTTTTGATTTGAGTTGCAGAAGTACCCCGAACAGATCAATTACTGCCTGCTGTTCTGTTTTTCACAGATTCTGTCCTGTTTTGCCTTACCTTCACTTTGCAAATTAAGAACTTGTTTTTTCTTTGCAAAAACCTTTTGGCAATCTTGAGAAACAGTAGAACTTCAAGAATATCTTTATTTCCAGCAAGGTATAATTATTTTATTAAGGGTACTAACCTCGCTAATCAGATTATGATGAGTTATGTATGAAGGGAGTTTTCAAGTGTGCGAGGGAAGATGATAAAAAGATTCAGGAGTGTCAAGCGCTCAAGCTTGGGGATGCCCCCGTGCACCCCCAAGAAATATTCAAGGAGAATCAAGCGTCTAAGCTTGGTGATGCCCCCGTGCATCCCCTTCTCCATCAACATTATCAGTTCGTCTTTCGTTTTGCTATATTTTTATCACTTCATGTGTTATGTGCTATGCTTGGAGCGTCTTGCTTTTAGTTTTCTTTTTAGTTTTTCATAACGAGTCGGAACCCAGCATTCCTTTATGTGGGAGAGAAACACGCTCCACTTCTACCTAGAACATAACATAGAATTTTCATGTCTATCTATGCTGTGTGTGTTCTTTGTCTTTTAATAGCTACTATCGTGCTCTGCTCTTAGTATTCATGCTTATCTTTTCAAGAGCTTTTATTTAGTTGGTTGCTTGAACTCTCTTTAATTACCGTGCTCACCTTATTAAGAGAGTTTGCTTCCGTTGCATTGGTTAATGTGTCTATGATAAAGATGCTACTTGCATGATGGTGCTTAGTAGTTCAGGTTTTCTTATGGTTAATCTCAAATAGCTGGGGGGTTCCCAATGTGTTATTGGAGTACCAACTTGGTTTGTTTGCCTATGATGTGGTATGGTTTAGTAATATCTTCCTTCGAGAATTTATTTTGATTGACTTGGTGTATGCTCACGCATATTCAAGACTGTAAAGAAAGTCTGTCAAGCCTTGATGATCTTTTGTTTCTGAGTAGCGATATAACTACCATGCCTGATTCAATATTGCTTTGTCGCTCTGCATGATTATGACCGTCATTACTCTCTTAGTTGGTCGCTCCCAGTCTTTTTGCTAACCTCCACCTGTACTAATCAAACTAACCATGCAATACATAGCTCATGGGAAAGTAGCCTAAAAACTATTGTGGTAAAGAATATGTTGCCTATGTATCTTATTTCTTATGAGTTGCTTGCTGAGCGGTAACCATGTTTCTGGGGACGCCATCAACTGTCACACTTTTGTTGAATATCATGTGAGTTGCTATGCATGTTCGTCTTGTCTGAAGTAAGGGTGATTTGCCGTGGGTTGAATTAATATGCATATTGTTAGAGAAGAACATTGGGCCGCCAACCAAAGCCATGCATCATGGTGGAAGTTTTAGCTTGGACCTTAATCCTCAATCTCTCATGAGAATATGCTTATGCATTAAAGAGGAGTCCATCATCTATTTTCTATGTTGTCCCGGTATGGATGTCCTCAAGTTGAGATTTATCAAAAACGAGAAATCAAATGCGATCTATCTCCTTGGACCTTTGTACAGGTGGCATAGAGGTACCCCTTTGTGACACTTGGTTGAAACATATGCAATGCAATGATAACCCATGGGAATCCGAGCTAATTAGGACAAGGAGCGAGCACTATTGGTATTCGATGCATGAGGCTTGCAACTCATAAGATGTTTTATGCATGACACATATGAAGTACTACTACCGTTGACACAATTGCTTCCATGTTCTCAAAATAAAAAGCTCTAGCACATAACCATTCTTTTACCTTTATGTTAAAGCACCAACTACTGAGAGCATGATTGTCATTCTGAGTGTAATGTGCATTGTCCCAAAGTAGCATTGTCTTTTGCATGATTGTGATATCGTTTATTTCGAAATGATTGTATCTAGTCATCACTTAAATATTGAAGGTGCCCCTGCATTTATGTTTTGCATCACTAAAGGGGGCAAGCTAGATATCACTTTATCATATTTGCACATCATGTTCATTGCAAATCTTTTTGATGTTTCAGTTTCATGTTGTAAAACTTTCAGTCATTTGTGATTTTCTCTTGAGACAACTTAATTACTTTAGAATCATTGTCTCAGTAAGCTTTTTTCATATGACTATAAAAAGTCCTATATGGTTAATAGCATGTCACCACAGAAATTATTCTTGTTATCATTTACCTACTCGAGGACGAGCAGGAATTAAGCTTGGGGATGTTGATACGTCCAAAACGTATCTATAATTTCTGCTTGCTCCATGCCACTTTTGGGTGATATTGCTATGATATTCATACACTTCCATACACTTTCGATCATATTTGGACTAACTTACTAATCCAGTGACCCCAGTGCCAGTTTCTGTTTTCGGCTGTTTTTGTATTTCAGGTTTTCACGTTTCAAGAACTGCCCAGAAAAATCCAGAAAAATTATATAAAAAATCAGCGATCCAAAAACAACACTGCGTCCGAAGGGCAGCCTGGGGGGGCACCAGGGCTCAAAGCGCCCTGGCGGCGCCCCCCCCCTGGGCCGCGCCAGGGGGGCGCCTGGGCCCCCCGAAGCCCGTCCGGTGCCCCCCTTTGGCATATATTTAGAGGGACCTCCGAAACCCTCAGAAGAGGAACTCTTTTCGCAATCCCATCTCTGTTCCGCCGCCGCCGCCGCTTCCAAGATCGGGAGCACCAGGAGAACTCTTCCCGGCACCCTGCCGGAGGGGAGGATCACCACCGGGAGCTTCTCCACCACCATGGACGCCTCCCGGATGACTCATGAGTAGTCTCCCTTGGACCATGAGTCCATGACCAGTAGCTATGTGATGTTCTCCTCCCGTTCTTGTGCTTCACTAATTAGTCCTCGTGAGCTGCCCTACATGATCGAGGCACCTATGTAATCCTTATGCTGTTGCTATGTTGAGTTTGCTGGGATCCGATGGATTATGAGATTATGTTCAGATTGATCTTGAGTAATATATTTGATTCACCTCTTTTATATTTTAGTTCATAAGTAATTCTTGCATGTTCTCCGTTGTTATTTATTGCTTTGGCCGAGTAATAGGTAGTGACTCCAAGAGGGAACGTTATGCTCAATTGTGGGTTCATGCCCCTCGATGACTAGCTTGAGTGACAGAAACATGAGTCTAGGGGATGTGATGTTGCCACAAGGGGGAAAACAACGGTGCTTGTGCCCGCGGGTGCAAGGATTGTTTACTTCACGCAAAGTTCTTTTAATGCAGTTGTCTGTTGCATTGAGTTTACACTATGGGTGGGACTCGCAACTTAATACCAGCGAGATGTTCTGGATAGATATCTCAAGGTGGATGATTAGTAGTAGATATTGATGGATTTCGGTCTACTTACTTTGGCGTACCGCCCATGCTTTGAACCTCAACCTTTCTTGCAATGTAGTCAGCATTGGTTTGCGTTCGTGGTCCTGTCAATTGCCCAGCTGTAATTTGTTTACCTCACATAGCTGTTTTATCGTCTTTTGGGAGAGAGACATCACTAGTGAACATCATGAGACTCCGGTCCATATTACCATCATTGATCACATCCACTATTTACTTTCCGTTATTACTTACTATTGCAAAAACTATCTATCACTACTATCATTGCTTTTAATCCTTTGTGAACTACAAGGCCGGAGAGATTGACAACCTCTCTGTACTCGTTGGGAGCAAAGTTATTTGTATATGTGTGCAGGTCCACGTTGATTGCTACTAATCTGGCGCCGTAGCAATTGACACCTACTTGTTGAACCTAGGAGTCTCTGGGGATTCGATCCTTGGCATCTTTGCTAAGGGAAAACACTTCTACTTACTACATCTTACACCTTCCACTTGGGGTAACCAACGAGGGGTTCGAGGCCCATCATGGCCCCGCATAACCCCCATTTGGGACCAACACCATCAGCACTGGCCCCCCTGCTATGTAGAAAAGAATCCCGAGGGCGCGACCCCCTATGCAAATTTAATTAATTAATTACGTTGTTATTATGAGGCAAATTAAAACCAATGTTCGGCCTTGCTGGAGGAGTTTTATTCAAAGACGAAGTGTCAAGGGTCCCCATATACCCAACCGTGTAAAGAACGCAAAATCAAGGAACATAATGCCGGTTTATCGGCTCCTAAGGTGGCATGAGTGGAACAAGACACCGAGCAAAAGGCCAAGCCTTCCACCGAAGCCCAGTATATAGGTGTGTTGATAAATATAAGATATATTGTGATATACCAACAACAAGTTCCAACATGGAACGATCTTCATCTTCACCTGCAACTAACAACACTATAAGAGGGGCTGAGCAAGCGGGTAACATAGCCAAACAATGGTTTTGCTGGGAAGGTTTCAAAGGTTAGAGGTTTCATGGCAACAAGGAGAGGGGCTGACAATAATGATGGGTAGCGCGACATATACCGATAGCATCGAGACACTAAGCATGGCAATGATAGTAAAGGTATCCAAGGGTATGGTCATCTTGCCTGAGATCCCGCAAGGAAGAAGAACGGTTCCATGAAGTAGACGAAGAAGAAGCCTTGAAGACGATCCACGCGTAGACGAACGGATCCTCACGATCGCAACGGAACAAGCACTAACGAGAAGAAGCAAGCAATACGATAAACACACAACACAAGAACATGACAATATGCTCAACCAAGTATGATGCAAGACAAGTCTATATATGATGCAATACATGGAAAGGGATGAAGCACACAAGAACAACACAAGACAATAAGTTTAAATGAGGCCGGAAACTACACATAACAAATTCGGCAAGCCCTCATATGCACATTTTGAAATTAGTCCAGATCTGAACAAACCTTAAGTTAAAGTTGTTAAACAGCAAGTTAACATGCACCATAATGATCTACACGAAATTCTAGTCAAGTTTCATATAAAGTTTGTTTAATTCGGAGCTACAGTCTAGAAGATATGAGCAAAACAAGACAAGCATGGCAACGGTGCAAGATGCAACCCAAACATCAAGCAAACTCACTCCCAACATGAAAACAACATGATATTATGCTTCTACATGCAAAATCACACAGGTTTCATATTGGGCATGATACGTCCAAAACTTATCTATAATTTCTGCTTGCTCCATGCCACTTTTGGGTGATATTGCTATGATATTCATACACTTCCATACACTTTTGATCATATTTGGACTAACTTACTAATCCAGTGCACCCCAGTGCCAGTTTCTGTTTTCATGTTTCGAGAACTGCCCAGAAAAATCCAGAAAAATTATATAAAAAATCAGCGAACCGGAAACAACACTGCGTCCGAAGGGCAGCCTGGGGGGGCCACAGGGGCTCCAGGCGCCCTGTGGGCGCGCCCCCCCTGGGCCGTGCCGGGGGGGCGCCTCGGCCCCCCGAGGCTCCCCCGGTGCCCTACTTTGGCATATATTTAAAGGGTTCCCCATAACCCTCAGAACAGGACTTCTTTTCGCGATCCCATCTCTGTTCCGCCGCCGCCGCCGCTTCCAAGATCGGGAGCACCAGGAGAACTCTTCCCGGCACCCTGCCGGAGGGGAGGATCACCACCGGGAGCTTCTCCACCACCATGGACGCCTCCCGGATGACTCGTGAGTAGTCTCCCTTGGACCATGAGTCCATGACCAGTAGATATGTGATGTTCTCCTCCCGTTCTTGTGCTTCACTAATTAGTCCTCGTGAGCTTCCCTACATGATCGAGGCACCTATGTAATCCTTATGCTGTTGCTATGTTGAGTTTGCTGGGATCTGATGGATTATGAGATTATATTCAGATTGATCTTGAGTAATATATTTGATTCACCTCTTTTATATTTTAGTTCATAAGTAATTCTTGCATGTTCTCCGTTGTTATTTATTGCTTTGGCCGAGTAATAGGTAGTGACTCCAAGAGGGAACGTTATGCTCGATTATGGGTTCATGCCCCTCGATGACTAGCTTGAGTGACAGAAACATGAGTCTAGGGGATGTGCTGTTGCCACAAGGGGGAAAACAACGGTGCTTGTGCCCGCGGGTGCAAGGATTGTTTACTTTACGCAAAGTTCTTTTAATGCAGTTGTCTGTTGCATTGAGTTTACACTATGGGTGGGACTCGCAACTTAATACCAGCGAGATGTTCTGGATAGATATCTCAAGGTGGATGATTAGTAGTAGATATTGATGGATTTCGGTCTACTTACTTTGGCGTACCGCCCATGCTTTGAACCTCAACCTTTCTTGCAATGTAGTCAGCATTGGTTTGCGTTCGTGGTCCTGTCAATTGCCCAGCTGTAATTTGTTTACCTCACATAGCTGTTTTATCGTCTTTTGGGAGAGAGACATCACTAGTGAACATCATGAGACTCCGGTCCATATTACCATCATTGATCACATACACTATTTACTTTTCCGTTATTATTTACTATTGCAAAAACTATCTATCACTACTATCATTGCTTTTAACCCTTTGTGAACTACAAGGCCGGAGAGATTGACAACCTCTCTGTACTCTTTGGGAGCAAAGTTATTTGTATCTGTGTGCAGGTCCACGTTGATTGCTAATTGCGCCGTTAGCAGTTGACACCTACCTGTTGAACCTAGGAGTCTCTGGGGATTCGATCCTTGGCATCTTTGCTAGGGGAAAACACTTCTACTTACTGCATCTTACACCTTCCACTTGGGGTAACCAACGAGGGGTTCGAGGCCCATCGGGGCACACTCAAAACGGAGCAACGGTTCAACACATACACACGCAACAAGATATAACAACAAGCTGAAGTTAACAACCACATAGCAACTTTGGAGCAAGGTAAATATATGCTACAACACTCAAACATGGTAACAAGAAGCATGGATGTGAAGTAGACATCATCCTTAACACTCATGAACTTAGAACACCCTCAAAAACCTACTGGAACACAATTAACCAAGCATGGCAAGTTGCAATAAAATTATCCAGACTTAGCCAAAATCTGGGAAGGCAAAAACATTATCACGATGCTGCCTTCGGAGGCACAAAACAACATGCATATCAACTCAACTAAGCATATAAAGAGCATGTACATGTAGTAGACATATCCTATAGCAAACAACTCCATTGGAGCAACTCCATAGGAGGCATGGATCAATAGCAACAAGCTACACCAAATTGAACATGCTGATAAAATCCTAACAGGTATAATTTATAGCCACTTGAGAGCAAGAAACAAATAAGCTACAACAGGTCATATGAGCAAGTAAGGGCATGAATGGATAGACAATAAACATGGACAACAAGACATGATCATTGGCCACTCCAAAACAAGCATGGATTTGACTAGGGCATCAAGCAAACATAGCATCAGGTTATAACAGATTCCAGACTTAGCAGTTTTTTCACTAAGTATAAAACAGCAATAATGACATGGCATGTTTACAAGCTTGTTTAAGTCACCTCAAGGCATATCATGGAAAGTGAGTTGCACCACAGCAAAGACCATATGATGGTGCTTCTAAAACATATCAACATGTGGCATGACGACAAACACACCAATAACAAAGAGCAAGCGAAAACATCATCTCATAACAAGTTTCAGCACTTAACAGCCACATGCACTTTTGCAACAGAGATTAACATGGCAATATGGACTCAGACAAGCATGCTACAGCAACGATCATGTAGAGCACTTCACAATGAACATTTTGACATGTCATATGCTCCACTTGGATAAACATGCACCAAGTTATCATATCTCAAACATGGCATCAAATTAACAAGTAACATCAGTTTATGACAAGTAGCACTCTTGCAACAGATATTAGGGCATCAAGATGAACTCAAACAAGCATGGCACAATGGAACAAAGTGTAGAGCATATCACCACGATCATTTTGACATTTCATTCACTCAATTTGGACATACACACAAGAAGATAAAGTCGTGCAAAGTATGCATCAGAAATACAAAACAGAAAGACTTGGTGGAAATTGGACCTCGGAGGAAGTGGACATTGTCCGAAGTGGGCGGACGTGTCCGGGCAGCTGGACCCACTAGCAAAGGCACGGACAGAGGAGGAGGGTCGGACATGTCCGTCCCAACCGGACATGTCCGGGCATCCAAAGGGAGCTCGGGGCCGGCGGCGAGGAAGAAGCGAAGGGCGGCGACGACGGTGGCCGATCCGGCGACGGTGGTGGCCGGAGGAGGCCGGAGGTCACGCGGGAGGTCTGGATCCCACCGGATCCGAGGCTGGTCGGCGGCGAAGGGCCTAGGGCGAGGCACGAGGCCGCTCGGGGATGGCAACGTCGACCGAGACCGGCCGGAGGTCCGGCGACGGTGGTGCTGCGGGCAGAGGCCCTGGGGGCGCGCGGCTGCCAGCGAAGAGGAGGCGAGCACGAGGCGGCGGGGACGTCGACATGGCTCGGAGATGGGGCTCGCCGGAGGCACGGGCGAGGCCGACGGAGGCTCACCGGCGGCGATCCCTCCCGATCCCATCGGGAGCGAGCGGGGTGCGGGGTGCGGGGACGTTCGGGCCCGAGGCCCAGATCGGCTCATCCGTGGGCCTGGAGCGGGCTGCGGCGGCTGGGAGCCAGCCAGGGCACGGGGCAACATGGCTGGACAGCTGGCGGCTTCCCACTGGCCACAAGCGGCTGACTGGACGGCGGCTGACCAGCCAGGAGGCGCAAAGTGGCAGGCTCGGGCTGGGCTGCACCGAATTTGGAGGAGGAGGGGGATTGGCCGCGTGGAAATTGAGGGAGACAGGCTGGAGGTAGGTGGAGGGGCTAGGAATGCCCAAAAATGGCAAGGCAGGGGTGTATTTATAGTGGGGGGCTAGGGTTTAGGTCTAGGGGGTGTTTTTGGACCTTCCGATCTCGATCGGACGGTCCGGGTCGAGAGAGGGGGTAGGCTGGGCCTAGGGGGGTTAGTGGGTTGTGTAGAATAGTTGGGCTGAGATGAGAGGAGAGGGAGAGAGGCCCGCGGGGGTTTTCGGAGACCGAAAACGTCCGACGTTTAGACCGGCTACTTGTGCCGCTATATATATCCGTTGGGCTATCAAACGGACTACGAATGCGATTAAATTTGGCAGGCGGCCTCTCTACACTATAATAAGACCACACGCCAAGTTTCAACCCATTCCGAGAATGTTTTTCGGCCACTCATAAAATAAATATTCGGAGGCGCCGTGGGCACGTGCAAGTGTGTCTGGGCTCAGAACGGACAATGGAAAGGACGAGGGGTCTTGGGCGGAAGCAAGTTTGAAAACATGCTGATGCAACACACATGATGACATGGCAAGATGCAACACGCAAGCAGATGACATGGCAACGACAACGAATAACTGGCTGACACTTGGCGCATCGCTCTCGGGGTGTCACAGCTGCGGAGAAGAGAAAGGCAATTGGCGAGGAAGTGGCTCGGCTTCTGGCAGCTGAGTTTATCCGTGAGATCTACCACTCCGAGTGGCTCGCCAATGTCGTCATGGTCCCCAAGAAGGACAAGTCTCTCCGCATGTGCATCGATTTCAAGCATATCAATTGGGCCTGCCCGAAGGATCATTTTCCTCTCCCCCGCATCGATCAGATAGTCGACTCGACTGCGGGCTGTGAGCGTTTGTCCTTTCTAGTCGCGTATTCCGGGTACCATCAGATCCGACTGTTTGAACCCGATGAAATCAAGACAGCTTTCATCACCCCGTTCCGGTGTTTCTGTTATGTCACCATGCCTTTCGGTCTCAAGAATGCCGACGCTACCTTCATGCGCATGATCCAGAAGTGCCTGCTGAAGCAAATCAGTCGGAACGTCGAAGCATACATGGATGACATTGTGATCAAGTCGCGGAAAGGTTCCGACCTATTGGCTGACCTCGCAGAGACATTTGCAAATCTGAGAAGCTATGATATCAAGCTCAATCCATCGAAGTGTACGTTTGGAGTTCCGGGCGACAAGTTACTCGGTTTTCTTGTTTCCGAACGAGGAATCGACGCCAACCCAGAAAAGGTCGGCACCATCCTCCGAATGAAACGCCCCGAGCGTGTACACGACGTCCAGAAGCTTACTGGTTGCTCGGCCACATTGAGTCGATTCATTTCTCGTCTCGGTGAGAAGGCATTACCTCTCTACCGACTGATGAAGAAGTCAGAAAAGTTCGAGTGGAATTCCGAAGCCGAAGCAGCGTTTGAAGAGCTCAAAGCCCTGTTGTCCACCCAGCCGGTGCTTGTTGCCCCAGTCAGCAAAGAGCCTCTCTTACTATACATTGCAGCCACCGGACAAGTAGTCAGCACTGTACTCACGGTCGAGCGGGAAGAAGAAGGCAAGGCCTAAAAAGTTCAGCGCCCAATCTATTACATATCCAAAGTTTTGACTCCCTCTAAGCAAAGGTACCCGCATTACCAGAAGCTCGTGTGCGGGATTTACTTGACCGCAAAGAAGGTTGCCCACTACTTCTCGGGTCATACAATCTCAGTCGTCAGCGATGCCCCACTGTCAGAAATTCTGAACAACCGAGATGCAACCAGTCGAGTGGCAAAATGGGCGATTGAACTTCTTCCGTTAGATATCAAGTTTGAAGCGAAGAAAGCCACCAAGTCTCAGGCAATAGCAGATTTTGTAGCCGAGTGGATAGAACAAGAGCTGCCGATTCAGGTTTAGTCGGATCACTGGACTATGTTCTTTGATGGATCCAAGATGTTGAACGGATCCGGCGCAGGTGTGGTTCCGGTATCTCCCAGGGGCGACAAGCTCAGTTACGTCCTTCAAATCCACTTTGACTCATCGAACAACGAAGCTGAGTACAAAGCACTTTTGTACGGATTGTGCATGGCCATCTCACTCGGCGTCCGCCGCCTGATGGTCTACGGCGACTCAGACTTAGTGGTGAACCAGGTGATGAAGGAATGGGACGTCAGAAGCCTGGCAATGACCAATTATTGCAGTGCAGTACGGAAGCTTGAAAAGAAGTTCGAAGGTTTAGAGCTCCATCACGTGCCCAGAGCCAAGAATCAGCTTGCCGATGACCTCGAAAAATTGGGTCGACTCGGAAGCCTATACCCAAGAATGTATTTCTGGAACATCTGCACACCCCCTCAGTCAAACAAGACCCCTTCACGGAGGAACCCCCACAGCCAGTCAGTGCGTCAGATCCGACTGAAGTCGAAGTGCCTGTAGTGGTCGACCTGATCATGCAGGTTTTAGTGATTACGCCCGACTGGACTGTGCCATACATAGCATATCTGCTCAGACAAGAACTCCCGGAAGATGAAGAAGAAGCGCGCTAGATCGTCCGTCGATCCAAGGCTTTCACCGTCATTCAGGGTCAGCTCTACAGAGAGAGTGTCACCGGGGTCGCTAAGCGCTGCATCACCCCAGAGGAGGGTCGACTGATTCTGAATGGGATTCACTCGGGGACTTGCGGCCACCACGCTTCCTCTCGGACTATAGTGGCCAAGGCGTATCGAGCCGGGTTTTATTGGCCTCGAGCCAATGAGATGGCTAAAGATATCGTGGATAAGTGCGAAGGCTGCCAGTTCTACTCCAACATGTCCCACAAGCCAGCGTTTGCCCTGAAGACCATTCCACTAGTTTGGCCCTTTGCCGTTTGGGGCTTAGACATGGTCGGTCCCTTGAAAACTGGCAAAAGCGGGTTCACTCACCTGCTCGTGGCAGTCGACAAGTTCACCAAATGGATTGAGGCCAAGCCCATCAAGAACCTTGAGTCGAGCACCGCCATCAGCTTCATCAGGGAATTGATTTTCAGATATGGAGTCCCCCACAGCATCATCACGGACAACGGCTCCAACTTTGACTCGGATGAATTCAGAGCTTTCTGTTCCTCTCAAGGAACACGAGTCGACTATGCCTCCGTAGCACATCTGCAGTCGAATGGACAAGCAGAAAGAGCAAACGGTTTGATTCTCCAAGGCCTGAAGCCACGGCTCATGCGTGACCTTAAGCATGCCACCGAAGCTTGGGTAACTGAACTACCGTCTATCTTATGGGTTCTGAGGACAACTCCAAACCGGTCGACTGGCTGTACCCCTTTCTTCATGGTCTATGGAGCTGAAGCCGTGCTGCCAAGTGATTTGTTACATAATGCCCCTCGGGTGGAACCCTTCTCCGAGGCCGAAGCAGAGCAAGCTCGTCAGGATGCAGTCGACCTCTTGGAGGAGGAATGTGAGATGGCCTTGATCCGGTCGACCATCTATCAACAAGACCTGCGTCGATTCCATGCTCACAACGTCCGAAGCCGAGCATTTCAGGAAGGAGACCTAGTTCTTCGAGTGCATCAGAAACGACCACACAAGCTCGCCCCAGCCTAGGAAGGCCCCTTCATCATCACCAAGGTGATGCACAATGGAGCGTATCACCTCTACAACATCGCTAAGAAGAAAGATGAACCTCGTTCGTGGAACGCAGACCTGCTCCGCCGCTTCTACACTTGAAACACTCGAACGGTCAAGTTGTAATAAAGATTTTCCAGTTTGTTTCAAAGACAAGTTTGCAATGATCCCTTAATGATTGTTGGTTTCTAAGATGCTGGTCTTCAAAATCCCCGAGTGGGTGCTTAGCCACGAACCTGATTTGCCTAAGTTACAAAAAACTACTCCGAGTGAAGAGCAGCCCTCTCACTCGGAGGCTTAGCTGCGAACCCGATTCACCTAAGTTGCAAAAACCACTCCGAGTGGAGAGCAACCCTCTCACTCGGAGGCTTAGCTGCGACCCCGTAATCGCCTAAGTTACGAAAACCACTGCGAGTGAAGAGCAACCCTCTCACTCGGGGGCTTAGCTGTGGTCCTCCGAGCTGCGTCATAAGTACAACGTGGCTCTGCCCTCCGAGCTCCGCCACAAGTACAACGTAGCTTGTAATCGCCTAAGTTACGAAAACCACTCTGAGTGAAGAGCAACTCTCTCACTCGAGGGCTTAGCTGCGGTCCTCCGAGCTGCATCATAAGTACAACGTGGCTCTGCCCTCCGAGCTCCGCCACAAGTACAACGTAGCTTGGAATCGCCTAAGTTACGAAAACCACTCCGA
>LR738714.1:602280386-602342978 GCA_902687465.1 Secale cereale
CCCCCCCCCCCCCCGAGATACGGGCGAGCATGGCAACAGTGTACCTCGACCAGGTGGACACCCTCCAGCACGGCGCAGGACTATAGCCACGCGCGGCGTGATGCCTCCCTCGTCAGCAAGGACGGTGCTACAGTGAGAGGCAATCGGCATGGCTCGCTGATACGTCTCCATCGTATCTATAATTTTTTATTGTTCCATGCCAATATTCTACAACTTTTACATACTTTTAGCAACTTTTTATACCATTTTTGGGACTAACATATTGATCCAGTGCCAAGTGCCAGTTCCTGTTTGTTGCATGTTTTTTGTTTCGCAGAAAATCCATATCAAACGGAGTCCAAACGGGATAAAAACTTAAGGAGATTTTTTTTGGAATATATGTGATTTTTGGGAAGAATAATCAACGCGAGACGATGCCCGAGGGGGCACGAGGCAGGGGGGCACCCCTGACCCTTGTGGCCACCCTATGAGGCGGTTGGTGCCCTTCTTTCGCCACAAGAAATCCAATATCCAGATACAAATCGTGTTAAAATTTCAGCCCAATCGGAGTTACGGATCTCCGGGAATATAAGAAATGGTGAAAGGCCAGAATCTGAGAGTGCAGAAACAGAGAGAGACAGAGAGACAGATCCAATCTCGGAGGGGCTCTTGCCCCTCCGCCGCCATGGAGGCCATGGACCAGAGGGGAAACCCTTCTCCCATCTAGGGAGAAGGTCAAGGAAGAAGAAGAAGAAGAAGAAGAAGAAGAAGAAGAAGAAGAAGAAGAAGAAGAAGAAGAAGAAGAAGAAGAAGAAGAAGAAGAAGAAGAAGAAGAAGAAGAAGAAGAAGAAGAAGAAGAAGAAGAAGAAGAAGAAGAAGAAGAAGGGGGGCTCTCTCCCCCTCTTTCCCGGTGGCGTCGGAACGCCGCCGAGGCCATCATCGTGTGACGGTGATCTACACCAACACCTCTGTCATCTTCACCAACATCTTCATCACCTTCCCCCATCTATCTACAACAGTCCACTCTCCCGCAACTCGGTGTACCCTCTACTTGAACATGGTGCTTTATGCTTCAAATTATTATTCAATGATGTGTTGCCATCCTATGATGTCTGAGTAGATTTTCGTTGTCCTATCGGTAATTGGTGAATTGCTATGATTGGTTTAATTTGCTTGTGGTTATGTTGCTGTCCTTTGGTGCCAATCGTATGAGCGCGCACGTGGACCACACCATAGGGTTAGTTGTATGTTGATAGGACTATGTATTGGAGGGCAAGAGTGACAGAAGCTTCAACCTAGCATAGAAATTGATGCATACGGGATTGAAGGGGGACCAATATATCTTAATGCTATGGTCGGGTTTTACCTTAGTGAACGTTAGTAGTTGCAGATGCTTGCTAATAGTTCCAATCATAAGTGCATAGAATTCCAAGTCAGGGATGACATGCTAGCAGTGGCCTCTCCCACATAAAACTTGCTATCGGTCTAGTAACGTAGTCAATTGCTTAGGGACAATTTCACAACTCCTACCACCACTTTTCCACACTCGGAATACTAACTTTATTGCTTATTTATCTAAACATCCCCTAGTTTTATTTACGTGCTCTTTATATTCTTGCAAACCTATCTCACAACACTTACAAAGTACTTCTAGTTTCATACTTGTTCTAGGTAAAGTAAACATTAAGCGTTGTCGGGGAAACTGAACGCCCACGAACACCTATGGGACCGGAGCCCCTTTTCGGTACGGCAAGGGGGCGGAGGATGCACAAAGAGCGGATCGAAGCGTGCACGCGAGCAGTTTACCCAGGTTCGGGCCGCACGGAGGCGTAAAACCCTACTCCTGCCTTGGTTTGTATTGTGTTCTTGGCTCGGGAGCGAGAAGGACTATAGTGCTTGTCGCTAGCAACACCGAGCACGAGAGTGATCGAGTATCGGAACCGAACCCCCCTTACGTTGCGCATGGGCCTCCTTTTATAGGTCAAAGGGGTCACCGACAGGTGGCAACGCAGAAGAGGGTAAAAAAAGTAAAAATGGTGGTAGTTGGAACAGTGTATGCATAGTGCTCTTCACCTAACCCTGACGGCAGGGGACAAGGGCATTAAATGCCCGTCGCCGTCGCCCCAAACAGTGTAAAAAAGCGTCCGTCAGGGCGTCTCCGTTCGCCACGATGGTGGCCTCGTCATCGTAGCTCGCCACCGTGTACCCTAGGCTGCACAGCCTTTCGCCACGTGCACCTGGAAGGGCCCCAAGGCGACGCGTGGCCGGATGAGCTGGAGCGTGGGCACGTAGTGGGAGCTTGCCGCGGCTTGCACCTTGCCGCGGTTGTTAACTTGTCGCGCCCGGGAGCTTGTCGCTCTCCGGACCTTGCCGGGGCGCGTGATGCGCCACGGCAAGTCTCTTGAAATGCCATGTTCTGACCTTCCTGTCAAGCTCCTCTTGCCAGGGTCTTGTGCCAAAGGGGTGGTTCTGAGCCCAGAGCGGCCTTCCCGGCAAGCTCCTCTTGCCGGGGTCCTGTTTCTTTAACTCGAATACTTTGTTCTTGAATGGCTCCAAAGGAACCATAGTGGGCCTTGGCGGGCGCGTGGTAAGCCCTGCCACGGGACGCTGCTACTGCCCGTGCATAAGTCGGGATACTAAGGTACCCCTACTTTAGTACACCGACAGGAGCCCCGGGGCCTGGGCCACACACGGTGCCGAGCGTTGTTGGGCCAGGCCCAAAACAGTGCATGGGCACACGCGGCCCACGGCGCGCCGTTTCCCACTCCGTATCCACCGCGCCCCTCCCTAACGGCACGCGTCGATTGCGGCGTCGTGGGAGAGATCGTGGCCTGTTTCTTTAATGGAGAAAATGTGGAACGTCTCCCCTCTCCCCCTTAAAAGCAGGGGAAACAGGGGCAGTTCCTCCCATTCGCTCATTGCTTCTTCAACCTCCAGAAACCCCCGCTGCTCCCCTCCTCCCCGAAGGTTGAAAGAGAGCAGCGCTTGCTAGGTGGCTTCTCACCCCTCGTTGGTTACCCCAAGTGGAAGGTTTGAGATGTAGTGTAGCAGAAGTTTTCCCTTGGCAATACCAAGGATCGTTTTCCCTGAGACTCCCAGATTCAACAAGAAGGTGTCAACTGCTAACGGCGCCAGATATTAGCAATCAACGTGGACCTGCACACAGATACAAATAACTTTGCTCCCAACGAGTACAGAGAGGTTGTCAATCCCTCCGGCCTTGTCGTTTACAAAGGATCAAACGCAAGTGATAGTAGTGATAGATATAATTGCAATAGTAAATAAAAGCGGAAAGTAAATAGTGGATATAATCGATGATGGTAATATGGACCGGAGTCTCATGATGTTCACTAGTGATGTCTCTCTCCCAAAAGACGATAAAACGGCTATGTGAGGTAAACGAATTACAGCTGGGCAATTGACAGGACCATGTGCGCAAACCAATGCTGACTACATTGCAAGAAAGGTTGAGGTTCAAAGCATGGGCGGTACGCCGAGGTAAGTAGACCGAAATCCATCTGCATCTACTACTAATCATCCACCTTGAGATATCTATCCAAAACATCTCGCTGGTATTAAGTTGCGAGTCCCACCCATAGTGTAAACTCAAAGCAACAGACAACTGCATTAAAAGAACTTTGCGTAAAGTAAACAGTCCTTGCACCCGCGGGCACAAGCACCGTTGTTTTCCCCCTTGTGGCAACAGCACATCCCCTAGACTCATGTTTCTGTCACTCAAACTAGTCATCGAGGGGCATGAACCCACAATCGAGCATAACGTTCCCTCTTGGAGTCACTACCTATTACTTGGCCAAAGCAATAAATAACAACGGAGAACATGCAAGAATTACTTACGAACATAAATATAAAAGAGGTAGATCAAATATATTACTCAAGCACAATCTGAACATAATCTCATAATCCATCGGATCCCAGCAAACTCATCATAGCAACAGCATAAGGATTACATATGTGCCTCGATCATGTAGGGCAGCTCACGAGGACTAATTAGTGAAGCACAAGAACGGAAGGAGAACATCACATAGCTACTGGTCATGGACCCATGGTCCAAGGGAGACTACTCACAACTCATCCGGGAGGCGTCCATGGTGGTGGAGAAGCTCCCGGTGGTGATCCTCCCCTCCGGCAGGGTGCCGGGAAGAGTTCTCCTGGTGCTCCCGATCTTGGAAGCGACGGCGGCGGCGGAACAGAGATGAGATCGCGAAAAAGTGTTCCCGTCTCGAGGGTTTCGGGAGACGCTTTAAATATATGCCAAAGGGGGGCATCAGCGGAGCCTCGGGGGGCCCTGGCGCCCCCCGGCGCGGCCCAGGGGGGGGGCGCCGCCAGGGCGCCTGGAGCCCTGGTGCCCCCCCCCGGCTATACTTCGGGCGCACGGTAGCTTCTGGAACGCTGATTTTTTATATAATTTTTCTGGATTTGTCCTGGCAGTTCTCGTAATGTGAAAACCTGAAATACAAAAACAGCCGAAAACAGAAACTGGCACTGGGGTGCACTGAGTTAATAGGTTAGTCCAAATATGATCAAAAGTGTATGGAAGTGTATAAATAACATAGCAATATCACCCAAAAGAGGCATGGAGCAAGCAGAAATTATAGATACGTTTTGGACGTATCAACATCCCCAAGCTTAATTCCTGCTCGTCCTCGAGTAGGTAAATGATAACAAGAATAATTTCTGTGGTGACATGCTATTAACCATATAGGACTTTTTCATAGTCATATGACAAAAGCTTACTGAGACAATGAATCTATAGTAATTAAGTTGCCTCATGAGAAAATCACAAAGAACTGAAAGTTTTACAATATGATATTGAAACATCAAATAGATTTGTAATGAACATGATGTGCAAATATGATAAAGTGATATCTAGCTTGCCCCCTTTAGTGAAGCAAAACATAAATGCAGGGGCACCTCCAAGGTTTAAGTGATGACTAGATACAATGATTTCAAAATAAACGATATCACAATCATGCAAAAGACAATGCTACTTTGGGACAATGCACATTACACTCAGAATGACAATCATGCTCTTAGTAGTTGGTGCTTTTAAAAGAAGGTGGAGACTCTCGAACCGTGGCTTTTGTTGGCAAGGTTGAAAACCCGTAGTCGGAAACAAAGACAAAACATGTACCAGAGCTCTTGGCTTTAAAAACAGAGGTAATAATTATTTTTTTTGATTATGCATGTTTCGTCAACGAATGCTAGCAGACAACTCAATCACTTTTTGAGACGGACAAGTTTCGAGGAACGGCTCCCGAATGAGGACGATCACATCCTCTTAATCTCCTTTGTTTATCACTGCCAAAGTTTTCTGATTTCTCATGAACAAAGCGTGAAGGAGGGTTTGTTTGTTATATTAATTTTGAGCCGGGCGCACTCAATGCCAGTTCCTTCTCGTATTATGGGTTTGCACATTATACATGCAATCCCGGGGTGAAGCTTGTCCAACTTAAAAAGATCATGAATTAACCACTACTTCCTCATGAACTTACAACAGAGGCACAAAATAAGAATGCTTTTTTTTTCTTTGAATAATTTCGAGATGGCACATGCAAGTCTCCGTTAGGAATGGCAGGTAAATACCATGTAGGAAGATATGGTGGACTCATATGGCATAACTGGATTAAAAGGATGTGGATGCACAAGCAGTCAGTCCGCTTAGTACAGGCGAAGGTTAGCAAAAGACTGGGAGCGACCAACTAAGAGAGCAATGACGGTCATAATCATGCAGAGCGACAAAGCAACATTGAATCAGACATGGAAGTTATATCGCTACTCAGAAACAAAAGATCATCAAGGCTTGACAGACTTTCTTTACAGTCTTAAATATGCGTGAGTATACGCCAAGTCAATCAAAATAAATTCTCGAAGGAAGATATTACTAAACCATACCACATCATTGGCAAACAAATCATGTTGGTACTCCAATAACACATTGGAAACCCCCCAGCTATTTGAGACTAACCATAAGAAAACATGAACTACTAAGCGCCATTATGCACGTAGCATCTTTATCATAGACATATCAACCAATGCAACGGAAGCAAACTCTCTTAATAAGATAAGCATGATAACTAAAGAGTGTTCAAGCAACCAACTAAATAAAAGCTCTTTAAAAAGATAAGCATGAATACTAAGAGCAGAACATGATAGTAGCTATTAAAAGACAAAGAACACACACAACAAAGATAGACATGAAAATTCTATGTTATGTTCTAGGTAGAAGTGGAGCGTGTTTATCTCCCACATAAAGAAAGCTGAGTTCCGACTCGTTATGAAAAACTAAGAAGGAAATTAAAAACAAGACGCTCCAAGCATAGCACATAACACATGAAGTGATAAAAATATAGTGGAACGAAAGACGAACTGATAATGTTGATGGAGAAGGGGATGCACGGGGGCATCCCCAAGCTTAGACGCTTGAGTCTCCTTGAATATTTCTTGGGGGTGCACGGGGGCATCCCCAAGCTTGAGCGTTTGACACTCCTGAATCTTTTTATCATCTTCCCTCGCACACTTGAAAACTCCCTTCATACATAACTCATCATAATCTGATTAGCGAGGTTAGTACCCATAATAAAATAATTGTACCTTGCTGGAAATAAAGATATTCTTGAAGGTCTACTGTTTCTCAAGAATGCCAAAAGGTTTTTGCAAAGAAAAAGCAAGCTCTAGGTTTGCAAAATGAAGGAAAGGCAAAACAGGACAGAATCTGTGAAAAACAGAACAGCAGGGAGTAAATGATTTGTTCGGGGCACTTCTGCAACTCTAATCAAAAAACGCAGAACAGATGCACGAAAGAAAATTATATAGAGCACGCTGTCGAAAAAATTCAGACCAAAAAGATGATCTGGTGATTTTATACGAATTTTTCTATCCAAGGACAGAACATGTTTCCTGGACAGCACGTCACAACTTTTGAACTTTCTAGCAATCAGAGGCTATACTTGGCACAAAATTGAAAAGCAAAGATACAATGATGATGCTACAGTAGTAACAACATCAAGACACAACAAAAACAAAATAAAATTTATTCATTGGGCTGCCTCCCAAGAGCGCTTTCTTTTATGCCTTTAAGCTAGGCATAATGCATAGAGATCAAGTTTTATCAAGAGTAAAAGAATAGCTAGCCCGTATAACGGACTCAAAAGGTAACTTGATCTTCTTTCGAGGGAAGTGTTCCATCCCTTTCTTGAGAGGAAACTGAAATTTTATATTCCCCTCTTTCATGTCAATGATAGCACCAACGATGCGCAAAAAGGGACGTCCCAAAATAATTGGACAAGAAGGTTCACATTCAATATCCATAATAGTAAAATCAACGGGAACATAATTATCATTGACAACGATAAGAACATCGTCGATCCTCCCCAAAGGTTTCTTTATGGAAGAATCAACGAGACGAACACCAAAAGAACAAGAATCAAAAGGTTTCAATTTAAGCATATCATATATTCTTTTGGGCATAACAGAGGTACTAGCTCCAACATCACATAATGCATAGCAAGAGAAGTCATTCAACTTAATTTTTATCATAGGATCCCAACCATCTTCTAGCTTTCTAGGTATGGAGGCTTCTACTCTAAGTTTCTCCTCCCTAGCTTTGATAAGAGCATTAGTGATATGCTCTGTGAAGGCAAGGTTAAGCGTGCTAGTGCGGGGGTCTCTAGACATCTTGTGAAGGAAATCAATAACTTCGGTAAGAGTGCAATTATCAAAATCAAGGTCACTAGCATCAAGTAAAGTGGTAGTGGTGTCCTTTAGGTTCACTTGTTTGGTAGTTTCTATAGTCATAGCATCACCATTAATAGGTCCAATGGGACCAGGAGTGCATTGGGTGCTAAGAGTTTGGATATCCTCAACAACTTGGATAGTAGCAATAGTGTGGTGGGTAGGAAGGCTCTTAATTCTATCCTCTTCCTCCCTTTCTCTAGCCCATCTCTCTTTAAGTTTAGCCATCATCCTAATATTTTCATTAATTTGCACTTGAATAGCATTAATAGGAGTGACCTTCCTCTCCACAAGAGGAGAAGTTCTAATTTTAAGCAATTCTACTTCATTGGCTAAATTGTCTACCTTCGAAGAGAGATCACCTAGTTTGTTTAGTTTTTCTTCTACACTATTATTAAAAGCTTTTTGGGTAGTGATGAAATCTTTAAGCATAATCTCTAGTTCAGTAGTGGAGTTCTTGGTGCTAGGATAAGCATTGTTGTTCCCATAGGAATTAGAGGGGAACGGTCTAGGATTGCTACCAAAATTACTCCTATAAGCATTGTTGTTAAAATTGTTCCAAGAGATAAAGTTCGCGTCTACTTGTTCTTGAGCAATCAAAGAATTTAAAGGAACATCACGAGGATCAACAGAAGATTGCTTCGAAAGTAGAGACATGATCAAGTCAACTTTTTCATTTAAGGAGGAAATCTCCTCGACAGAGTTTACCTTCCTACCTGTTGGAGCGCGTTCGGTGTGCCATTGGGAATAGTTGGTCATCATCTCATCGAGAAGCTTCGTGGCAGCACCAAGTGTAGTTGACATAAAAGTTCCTCCCGCGGCCGAATCTAACAAGTTCCGCGAGGTAAAGTTCAAGCCTGCATAAAAAGTTTGGATAACCATCCAAGTAGTCAAACCATGAGTAGGGCAGTTCTTGATAAGAGATTTCATACATTCCCAAGCTTGGGCAACGTGTTCATTATCCAATTGTTTAAAATTCATTATGTTATTTCTTAGTTGGATAATTTTAGCAGGTGGATAGTATTTTCCAATAAAAGCATCTTTGCACTTGTCCCATGAATCTATGCTATTTCTAGGCAAAGACTGAAACCAAATTTTAGCTCCTCCTCTCAAGGAGAAAGGAAAAAGCTTAAGCTTAACAATATTACCATCTATTTCTTGGTACTTTTGCATATCACAAAGTTCAACAAAGTTGTTCAAGTGTAAAGCAGCATCATCTCCAGCACCGGAGAATTGTTCTCTCATTACTAAGTTTAGTAAAGCAGGTTTAATTTCATACGAAGGTGCTGAAGTAGCAGGTGTAGTGATAGGTGTGCTGATAAAGTCATCGTTGTTGTGACTAGTGAAGTCACACAACTTGGTGTTCTCGGTGGAACCCATAGTAGCAAGCAAGCAAGATAATTATTTTTGTGATTTTCGATAAAAGATACTAAAGCAAAAACTGAAAGGTAAACTAACAATACTAAAAGCAAAGGTAAAAGATAGCGTGCAACTCCCCTATCCTGAAGAGTGGAGTCCCCGGCAGCGGCGCCAGAAATTGCTTTGCTAGGTGGCTTCTCACCCCTCGTTGGTTACCCCAAGTGGAAGGTTTGAGATGCAGTGTAGCAGAAGTTTTCCCTTGGCAATACCAAGGATCGTTTTCCCTGAGACTCCCTGTTTCAACAAGAAGGTGTCAACTGCTAACGGCGCCAGATATTAGCAATCAACGTGGACCTGCACACAGATACAAATAACTTTGCTCCCAACGAGTACAGAGAGGTTGTCAATCCCTCCGGCCTTGTCGTTTACAAAGGATCAAACGCAAGTGATAGTAGTGATAGATATAATTGCAATAGTAAATAAAAGCGGGAAGTAAATAGTGGATATAATCGATGATGGTAATATGGACCGGAGTCTCATGATGTTCACTAGTGATGTCTCTCTCCCAAAAGACGATAAAACGGCTATGTGAGGTAAACGAATTACAGCTGGGCAATTGACAGGACCATGTGCGCAAACCAATGCTGACTACATTGCAAGAAAGGTTGAGGTTCAAAGCATGGGTGGTACGCCGAGGTAAGTAGACCGAAATCCATCTGCATCTACTACTAATCATCCACCTTGAGATATCTGTCCAGAACATCTCGCTGGTATTAAGTTGCGAGTCCCACCCATAGTGTAAACTCAAAGCAACAGACAACTGCATTAAAAGAACTTTGCGTAAAGTAAACAGTCCTTGCACCCGCGGGCACAAGCACCGTTGTTTTCCCCCTTGTGGCAACATCACATCCCCTAGACTCATGTTTCTGTCACTCAAACTAGTCATCGAGGGGCATGAACCCACAATCGAGCATAACGTTCCCTCTTGGAGTCACTACCTATTACTTGGCCAAAGCAATAAATAACAACGGAGAACATGCAAGAATTACTTACGACCATAAATATAAAAGAGGTAGATCAAATATATTACTCAAGCACAATCTGAACATAATCTCATAATCCATCGGATCCCAGCAAACTCATCATAGCAACAGCATAAGGATTACATATGTGCCTCGATCATGTAGGGCAGCTCACGAGGACTAATTAGTGAAGCACAAGAACGGGAGGAGAACATCACATAGCTACTGGTCATGGACCCATGGTCCAAGGGAGACTACTCACAACTCATCCGGGAGGCGTCCATGGTGGTGGAGAAGCTCCCGGTGGTGATCCTCCCCTCCGGCAGGGTGCCGGGAAGAGTTCTCCTGGTGCTCCCGATCTTGGAAGCGGCGGCGGCGGCGGAACAGAGATGACATCACGAAAAAGAGTTCCCGTCTCGAGGGTTTCGGGAGACGCTTTAAATATATGCCAAAGGGGGGCATCAGCGGAGCCTCGGGGGGCCCAGGCGCCCCCCGGCGCGGCCCAGGGGGGCGCGCCGCCAGGGCGCCTGGAGCCCTGGTGGCCCCCCCGGCTGTACTTCGGGCGCACGGTAGCTTCTGGAACGCTGATTTTTTATATAATTTTTCTGGATTTTTCCTGGCAGTTCTCGTAATGTGAAAACCTGAAATACAAAAACAGCCGAAAACAGAAACTGGCACTGGGGTGCACTGAGTTAATAGGTTAGTCCAAATATGATCAAAAGTGTATGGAAGTGTATAAATAACATAGCAATATCACCCAAAAGAGGCATGGAGCAAGTAGAAATTATAGATACGTTTTGGACGTATCAGCGCTCCGCCCTTCCTCCGCCGCCGCCAGTCTCCCCAGCGCCGTAGACTCTCCTCGCCGTCCCCGCCATGGCCCCGAAGGGCGACAAGGCGAAGGCCGTGAAGACCACCAGGACGCTGAAGCTAGCAGCGATGCGGAAGAAGATGGCGGTTTTCCCGCCGAGGCTCGGCGCGGAGGAGCTGAAGGACACCTTCTATCTCTTCTGGGCGAGGGAGACAAAAGCCAACCCGCGCACCAAGGTACTCCCCGCCGAGGCCTGCGACATGTTTCCGGGAGGATACGCCTTTTTCGCTCTGTTCTTCTATTGCGGACTCTGCCCACCATACTCCGAATTCTTCTGCGATATTATGAATACCTACGGGTTTCATCTCCTTGGTTTCACCCCAAACGCCGTTTTGACCATGGCCGTTTTCGCACATCTGTGCGAGAACTTTGTCGGAGTTTACCCCAACGTAGCCCTCTTCTGCCATTATTTTATGCCTCGAGTCGAGTCTGGGTCTCCTCTGTCCGGCGGGATTTCTTGGATATTTAGGCTTCATAAGAAAGAGGCTTACTTGACTGGGGAACTCCGCGGCAAGTGGGAGGAGTGGAGGGCCGACTGGTGCTGGATCATGGAGGATGAACCACATCAGTTCACTTCCCTGCGCCAAGTTGCAATAGTGCACGGCAATGACTGGAGTGACCTGGCCATTGAGGACGACAAGCTGAAGATAGCCATCACTAGGATTCTTCGCCTCCGGCAAGCCAGGCTCACTGTAGGGGCTATCGGAGCAGATTTCCTTCGCCGACGCATCGCTCCCTTGCAGGAGAGAAAAAGACCTACTTGGGAGTTCGGTAACGCGGCAGACTTTATGAGGCTGCGCCCAGGCCTCAACTACAATTTCACCGTCATGGAGCTCAACGGCATGCTCCATGAGCTATTCAAGCACGACCCCAAGCATCCAGAGTGGTTTGCATTGCCGCGGGGCGTAGTTCCACTATGCAACAATTCGTCGCTTAGTGCTATCCGCGCGGCGATGCCGTGGTGTGACTCCCATGGGATTGACCCTACTTGGCGGGAGCCTTCTGACGAAGCCGTGCAAACGTTCTTCGACAACTTGGTGGAGCAGCCAATCAATCCCGACGAGAAGAGAGGCCTCACCCGCGACACCACCGACCAGGAGATGGCTTACATTGCCACCAGGTTGGAGGAGGCAGCCGCAGCTAGGGCCGCGGGCGAGTTCGGATATACTCCGGAGGAGGAGGATGCAGCGGAGGCGGTAAGTCTGGCCGAGGAGGAAGAGCTCCTCAAAGTGTTAAAGCCTGCCGAGCAGCCTGCCGGGACAAGCGAGGCCACCGGGCAAGGCACAGAGTCGAGCGAGCCCGCCGAGCAGGGCGCTGAATCAAGCGATTCTGCCGAAGACTCGGGCGGGTCTCTGAATCTTGATTCTTCTTCTTCATCCTCGGGAAGTTCTCCGCCACCGGCAAGTCCTCCGGCTCCGACGAGGAGGCGCCTTCGCAAAGCCGCAGACGCGGCGGGGCAGCCGGCGGGCCAGCAGTCGCAGCGCCGTCCGACACGCGCCACCGCCGCGGGCAAGGCCGCCAAGGGAGTGCCCCGCGCTTCGACGACAGTCGGTAGAAGATCTTCCCGCACCGGCCCCACCGCTCCTTTCGCCCCTCGGGCTTCGGTGACGACCGGCGCGGGGTTTTCTCAGACCACCGCTCCAGCGCCCGCCAAGCGTCTGAGGGAGCCTACTCCTCCAGCTCCTCGCGCCGGGACGCGCGAGGCAGACTTTGACTTCTCCGTGCTCAGTTCCGACGAGGAGGAGGAAGAGTAAGTACTGGCAACTCTTGTTTCTTTCGATTTTTGTTGCTCTTGTCTTGAATTTTCTTTGTCTGATTCTGATTTTGTCTGCTTTCCAGGACCCTGGCCCAGAGGGCGGCGAAGAGGGCCAAGATCCCGGTGGTCGACCTTGAGGACGAGCCCGTCGTAGCAGCAGGGGATGCGCCTGCGACGGGCTCGCCGGACCAGCCAGCCGCTCCGCGGAGCAGCCCCCAGCGCAGCCCCCAGCGTAAGTCTTCTGTTCACTTCTTCGCTTGTCGGGCGCGCGTGGGCTTCTTATCCTTACTATCATTTTGTCTGTTTGTTGGCTTGTGCAGAAACAGAGCCGCAGCCTCAGGAACGCCAGGAGATTGTTCCTGACGAGCCACACGTCTCAAGCCCTCCGCCAAGGAGAAGGTCCCCGGCGAGGGAGGACACCCCGCCAAGGACGGGCACCCCGCCAAGGGCGAGCACCCCGCCAAGGGAAGGCGCCAGCGGCCCTACGCCGGCAGGGGCTACCACCACGCCGCCGAGGGAGGACTCCCCGGCGAGGAACCTCGTCGAAGAAGAGGCCCGCGCAGGTAACCCTTGTGCTTTTCTTCCCTTGGATTTCTCTTTTTGGATATTTGCTTGACCATTCTTCTTTCTTCTTATTTTTCTTGTCTTCAGACTCGTCCGCTCCAGAGCCCATGGAGACGGAGGCCGCCACCGAGGAGGCCGCGCGCGGCAACGCTGGTGACTTCGCGGCCACCGAAGAGGCGATCGGTACTGACGAGCCTGCCGTCGAAGAGGCAGCCAGGGCCACCGACGCGGCAGCTGAGGAGGGGACCGGCGGTCGCACTGACGGCCCTGAGGCCGCAGGAGCGTCCGACGCTGCGCCGACCGCCGACCCTGCCGCTGCCGCGGCCGAAACTGGCGCCTACCTGGAGGCTGGGAACGGGGTCTTCATTCAGCTCCCGTGGGCATCTACATCAAGGGCGCCCGCGGAGGGAGAGGTCTTTGATGGTGAAGTCCTCGCCTCCGCCGGGCTGAAGTTTGTCGACGCGCCCGGCAGTAGTAGCGAGCCCGAGGAGGAGCAGCTTCTGCGGAGGCTCCTGGCCCTGTACCGCGCCAGGCAGGCCAAGCTGGAGTCCCGAGAGGCTCTGGCCGCCAAGGCGGGCGTCGACTTGGAGAAACGCGCCGAAGAGCTCCGGGCCGCCAACCAGGCGGCCCTCCGATCCTTGGCGGAGGAGCGGGAGGAGCTCGCCGAGGCGCATCAGGCGTTCATCCTCGAAAAGGCCGAAGCAGAAGAGCAGCAACGGCTCGCCGCCGAAGAGCTGTCTCGGCGGGAAGGTGAGCTGACGCAGCGGAAGGTCGACCTCGATAGCCACGAGGACGACCTTGCCGCGCGCGAACAGTCCCTTGGCGGAGCTCTGCAGGAAGCAAGGGACGCCGCTGCAGCTGCAGAGACCGCCAAGAGAGACTTGGAGGCGAGGGTGGCACAATTGGAGATCCATTTGAAGACGAGCGAGGAGAAGGTTGCTGCGCTCACATTGGAGAGGGAGAAGGACGCCCACAGCCACTCCGAGCTGCAGGTCCGTCTCTCCGACAAGAGCAAGGAGCTCACCATCGCTAAGGATTCCGTTGCAGACTTGGAATTGAAGCTATCCACCCTTACCGCGTCACTTGACAGCGCCAGAAATCGGGAGACGAAGCTGAAAGAGGACCTCATGGCTGAGAGGGCACTGTTGGACAGCGCCGCCCTCACCCAAAACAACTTCAGGCAGACGGTGGAGCAATGGACCGAGGGGCTTGTCGCCGCCGCCGCTGACATCGACAGGGAGTTGGCGGGGCTGGGGACGGAGCACCTCGGGTACTCCCCCGACGCGAACCTCCCTCACAGCGCCAAGCTGAGCTTATTCTTCAGGGGAGTGGCGCCGGCCCTCGAGCAGCTCCGAGAAAGGATCCCCACGCAGCTGGCGAACGAGGCGCGCAGGCTTTGCACGGGAGTCATGGAGCGGGTGCTGATGAAGATAGCCTACCGCAACCCAGGACTCAACCTTGAGAACGTCCTCAGGACCTTGCCGCCCGACGCCGACCAGGAGGCGCTTAGGACCCTTGTCGCACCCATCGTGGCCAAGGTGGGCAAGATCAAGAGAGTCGACGGTGACCGCGCAGACTAGGTTGTTTTCCCTTTTTGCTTCCTTTGTCGCTGCCAATCTCGTTATGGACAATAGTTTGTTAGAACAGCGACAAGTCGTCTTGTAATATAACTTTATTTTGGGTAGTTAATGCAGTGTTTTTTGCCTTTACTCGACTTCTTTGCTTTGTATGCTTTTACCCTACGCTTCCAGGGAACTTGCCGGCGAAGGGACCCTTGCCGCGAGCGCTGAGTGCGGAACTCTAGCAGCCTGCTGGCAATGCCGCCACCGGCAAGAAACCTTGCCGCAGCTAGTCGCAACACACTTAGGTTGTTGAGCGAACTCGGAAACGAAGTAAGGGCGCGACACTTGTCGCAGCACGCTTAAGCCGTTGAGCGTGCTCGAAACAAAGTAAGGGCGCGGTTAGCCACGAGTAGGTTCCTCCGTGCATAGGTTTTCCATACAAAGTGCGGTCGTTCAAGGAAGATAACTTTAAAATTTAAAAATTTGAAGGCTCAAACTTTGGCGACTTAGCTTTTGTGTCGTTTGTTCTCCGGCAAGGCGAGGCTTTCTTGAACGGCACTTGGTCCATCCCACTGTCTCCTTCCCCCCAGCAAACTTGTGCGCGAGGAAAACTTCTTCTGCTTGAGAGAAAAGAACAAGGGAGGAAACATAGATATGGAGCCTTGCGGCTCGTTATTGCTTACCGGGGGTGCGTGCTGCACAAGGTGTCATATAATGCATGCAAGAAAATGGAAAGTGCATGAAACGACAAGTTGTGCAAGGCACAAAAGTTTTACTAATGCACGGGGTCTGCGCCCGGCTTTGTACAAAGGTTTACATGCAGCAGCGGCAAGACTTGTACAAAAGGTGGTTGCCGGAGCGGATCACGGCAACCGCACCTTATGGGTAAAACTTGCGAAGATGCTCAATGTTCCAGGAGTTGCTCACCGGTAAGCCCTCTTCGGTGTCAAGGCGGACAGCGCCGGGCCTTGTGACTTGTCTCACCCGATAAGGGCCTTCCCACTTCGGCGTCAACTTGTTGGAATTCTTGGCGGACTGAACGCGCCGAAGAACAAGCTCGCCTTCCTCGAGACTTTTGGCTTTAACTTTGCGGCTATGGTAGCGGCGCAAAGCTTGCTGGTATCGAGCAGCTCGTACAGCAGCCTGAAGACGGTCTTCCTCAAGGAGCAGTGCGTCGTCTTGCCGCAGCTGTTCTTGCTCGAGCTCATCGTAAGCGAGCAATCGAGGCGACCCGTATACGAGTTCCATGGGGAGAACTGCCTCTGCTCCATAGACAAGAGCAAAGGGTGTCTGTCCAGTGGCTCGATTTGGTGTCGTCCTGATTGACCAAAGAGCCGCCGGCAGCTCTTCAATCCAGTTTCTTCCGCATTTGTGCAGCCTGTCGAAAGTTCTTGTCTTGAGCCCGCGCAGCACTTTAGCGTTTGCCCTCTCCGCTTGACCATTGCTCCTTGGGTGAGCAACAGAAGCGAAGCAGACCTTGGCGCCAAGGTCTTGGACGTATTGCATGAAGGTGCGACTTGTAAATTGTGTGCCGTTGTCGGTGATGATCCTGTTAGGGATTCCGAAACGGCAAACAATTAACCTGAAGAACTTGACTGCTGACTGTGCGGTCACCTTTCTCACTAGTTCCACTTCCGGCCACTTTGTGAACTTGTCGATGGCGACGTACAAGTACTCAAAGCCCCCGGCTGCTCGTGGGAAAGGGCCGAGGATGTCGAGCCCCCAGACCGAAAATGGCCAGGACAAAGGGATCGTTTGGAGAGCTTGAGCTGGCTGATGTATTTGCTTGGCATGGAACTGGCACGCTTCACACTTGGTTACTTGTGCAGTTGCATCTTGGAGGGCTTCTGGCCAAAAGAAACCTTGCCGGAAAGCCTTGCCGACGAGTGCTCTCGCGCCAATGTGGTGGCCACATATGCCTCCATGTATCTCTGCCAATAGCTTTTGTCCATCTTCTCGGGGAATGCACTTCAATCTGACACCATTGAGTCTTCTTATGTATAGCTCATCGCCGACAAACTGATACATACTTGACTGTCGGGTTATTCTTTCTGCTTCTTCTGGCTCTTCGGGAAGTTCTCCAGTTTGAAGGAAACGGACAATCTGCTGCGCCCATGCTGGAGCCTGAGGCTCAACAACAAGGACTAAAGGCATTAGTGCTGCTGCGGGAACGTCAGCTTCAACGGCAAGAACTTGTGGCTCGGCCGGAGCTTGACGCTCCCCGGCAAGCTTGCCGGGGCAAAGCTTGTCGGGAACGCCTGCTTCAACTGTACAAACCCCAGGGTCTGCAGGAGCAGACTGTTCCTCAGCAACTTTATCGTTGATCTTGGGGACCTTGTTTGCGGCGGCTTCGGGAAGCTCTACCGGCAAGTAGTCACCGGAAACCAACTTTCTCTTCTTACTTTGTCCGGTTGATGTGTAACGGATGGTTGAGTTAACTTGAGCACAAAGATCCCTGGTTCCACAGGTAGCTTTAGTGCAGCACACTTTGACAGGCCGTCTGCGATGTCATTTTGAGCTCTTGGAACGTGCTCCATCTGTAGGCCTTCAAAGTGCTCTTCAAGCTTTCTCACTTCGTCGACGTAAGCTTCCATCAATGGACTCTGGTAGCTCTTGTTCACTTGGCGGACAACCAACTGCGAATCTCCCCGCATAATCAGCTTTTTGATCCCAAGCTCTGCTGCGATTCTGAGGCCGGCAAGCAAACCTTCATACTCTGCAGTATTATTCGTTGCTTGCTCCTTGGGAAAGTGCATCTGGACGACGTACTTGACGTGCTCGCCGGTGGGCGCGATAAGTAGCACGCCAGCGCCGGCGCCTTGCAGCGAGAAGGCACCATCGAAGTACATTATCCATTATTTGCTTGCTTCTTTGACGTGGATGCTTGTCTCTGGAATTACTTCATCTGGCGTTAGTGTCCATTCCGCTATGAACTCTGCCAATGCCCTGCTCTGGATGGTAGAAGTACTTTCAAACTTGATGCCAAAGCTTGACAGCTCCAGTGCCCACTCAACAATCCTGCATGTTGCTTCTGGATTTTGCAATATCCTTTTCAGCGGAAAGCGAGTGACCACCGTTATCTCATGTGCTTGGAAGTAGTGGTGCAGCTTTCTCGAGGCCATGAGGAGGCCGAAAAGCAGCTTCTGCACCCCAGAGTATCTTGACCTAACCCCCTGCAAGAGGGAACTGACAAAATAGACTGGGCGCTGCACCATCTTCTTCCGCAGCTCTTCTTGCATCTGCGCAGACTCATCCTTGTCGGGGCCAGAGCTTGTCGGGGAAGCCCCCTGCTTGTCGCTGGACGCGCTTGCCGGGGCTGTGGGCTCCTCGTCCACCTCCCTTTCCGCTACTAACGCAACACTAACCACTTGATTGGTCGCTGCTAAGTACATCAGCAACTTCTCTTGTGGCCTAGGCGCGACAACTATTGGAGTGGAGGACAAGTACCCTTTCAAATCTTGCAGCGCTGCCTCCGCTTCCGGAGTCCATTTCATTGGACCTGCCTTTTTCAAGATTTTGAAAAACGGCAGGGCGCGTTCTGCAGACTTAGAAATGAACCTGCTGAGAGCAGCCACACAACCGGCAAGCCTTCGTACGTCCTTGACGCGCTTCGGAGCTTCGATCTGCTCAATGGCTTTGATCTTGTCGGGATTGGCTTCAATCCCCCTCTGGGACACGAAGAACCCGAGAAGCTTGCCGGAGGGGACTCCGAACACGCACTTCTCGGGGTTAAGCTTGAGTTGTATCTTGCGCAGATTTGCAAAAGTTTCATCTAAATCTTGAATCAGGGTATCCTTGTCCTTGCTCTTGACCACTATATCATCCATGTAAGCTTCTACATTCCTGTGTATCTGTGGCTCAAAAGCAGTATGGACTACCCTCGCAAACGTTGAACCTGCATTCTTCAATCCAAAGGGCATGCGTATGAAGCAGTAAGTGCCACATGGAGTAATGAACGCGGTCTTCTCTTCATCTTCTTCAGCCATAAATATCTGGTGGTATCCGGAGTATGCATCATGGAATGAAAGCAACTCACATCCAGCCGTGGAGTCAACGATCTGGTCAATGCGCGGCAAGGGAAATGGATCTTTGGGGCAAGCTTTATTCACATCGGTGAAGTCTATACAAAGCCTCCACTTCCCATTTGCTTTGCGCACGACAACAGGGTTGGCCAGCCACGTGGGATGAAGTACACCTCTGACAAGGCCTGCTGCTTCCAGCTTCTTGATTTCTTCGGCGATAAACTCTTGGCGCTCCACCGCTTGCTTTCTGACCTTCTGCTTGACGGGCCACGCGTGAGGACAAACGGCAAGCTTGTGCTCAATCACTTTCCTGGGAACACCGGGGATGTCAGACGGTTGCCATGCAAACACGTCGACATTCGCCCGCATGAAAGCAACGAGCGCGCTTTCCTATTTAGGATCGAGCGTGGCACTGATGGTGAAAGTACCACCAGTGTCGTCCTCCTTGGCGGACACCTTCTTGGTTGCAGGTGGAGCTGCCATTCCCTTCTTGCACTTGCCGGTGGAGCTCGATGGTGCGTCCTCGACGGCAGCGCAGCACTCCGAAGAGGTGCGTTTGCCGGAGTGGGCCCCAGAGCTCTTGCCGGACTTGGTCTTGTTCTTTCCCCCGGGAGCTTCAGCGGCAAGTGTCTTGCTATCTGTTGCAGCTGCTGCGTCCTGGTAAATCTTGTCGGCACAGATAAGTGCGTCCTTCTTGTCGCCGGGGATAGAGATGACGCTTATCGGGCCTGGCATCTTGAGCATGTTGTAGGCATAATGAGAGGCTGCCATGAACTTGGCGAGCGCTGGACGGCCAAGTATCCCATTGTATGGCAACGGGATATCAGCAACGTCAAAGGTAATCCTCTCAGTCCTGAAATTCAGCTCTCCGCCGAAGGTTACTGGTAGTGTGATTTTCCCCTTCGGCTTGCTCCTTCCCGGGTTGATCCCTTGGATCGTGCAGGTCTCCTCGAGCTCGCTGTCGGGGATCTGTAGTTTCCGGACCACAGCAGATGAGATCAGGTTCAGGCCGGCCCCACCGTCAACCAGCATCTTGGTGACCTTGAGGTTGCGGATGGTTGGTGAAACCAACATCGGCAAACAACCGACCGCAGTTGTGCGGTCAGGGTGATCCTCAATGTCGAAGATGATGGGCGTGCTGGACCACTTCAGGAGTTTGCGTGACTCGACGGGTGGCTCTGCTGCGTTAACTTCCCGCACCCATTGTTTGAGTTGGCGGTGGGAAGTATGCAGAGAGGCACCTCCATCGACGCACAGAACTTCTGTGGCCTTCTGGAACTCCTGCTCGCTGTTGTCTCCGTCGTCCATATCTTCATCGTCGTCTTCGTCTTCGTCCTTGTCGCGGCCGCGGGGAGGTCTATCTCATTGCCGTTGCTTGGCCTTGCCATGGCGTCCTCCCCGGCCATTGAATGGCCGCTTCTTGCCGGACTCTCCTCCACCTCCCTGTGCCTTCTCCTTGTCGCATCGCTCGTACTCAGCCTTCTGCTGCTCGACGAGGTACTCAACCCTTTTGCAGTTCTGGAGATCATGGCCCTTGGTGCGGTGGATCTTGCAGTACTGCTTGTCGGAGCCGTCCTGCTTGTCGGCGGCCGCTACAGTGGCGGCCTCCTTGCCGGAGCCACCAGTCTGAGCTTTCTTGGCGCCCGCCTCCTTGCCGGACTGCTCAACGACCAGTACTTCCTTGTTCTTCTTTTTCTTGTTGTTCCGCCGCCGGTTTTTCCTTGTCGGGGCGGCATCTTCACTATCTGTTCCCCCTGCTCCAGTATCCTCCCCGGGGAGTCTCCTCCCCTCTTCAGCGCGCGCACACTTGTCAGCCAGGGCATAAAGCTCGCTGACATCTCGGATCTTGCACATCGCCATCTCCTCCCTCATCCTGCGGTTGCGCACGTTCTGGTGAAACGCGCTGATAACCGCGGCAGGGTGGACATCTGGGATGTTGTGCTGGACGCGGCTGAATCTCTGGATGTACTTTCGCAGGGACTCTCCTTCCTTCTGGGCAAGTATATGAAGGTCGCTCTCCTGGCCATGAGGCTTGTGGCCACCTGTGAAGGCGCCGACAAACTGGTGGCACAGGTCAGCCCAAGAAGAAATAGAGTTCTTCGGCAAGTGCATGAGCCAAGATCTGACGTTTGGCTTGAGCACGAGCGAGAAGTAGTTCGCGAGTATCTTCTCGTCTCGCCCCCCGGCAGCCTTCACCGCAATGGTGTAGATGCTGAGGAACTCTGACGGATGGGTTTTGCCGTCGTACTTCTCGGGTACGTCGGGCTTGAAGTTCTTCATGCTGGGCCACTGGACTTGCCGCAGCTCACGGGTGAACGCAGGGCAACCCGCCGCGTACGGCAAGTCGCCTGGTCCTCCGGGCGCATGCACGTCGACAGTGGGCCCAGCGCGCTGGTCGGATTGCCGCCGCGCTAGCGTCTTCTTGTCATCTGTCGTCGAGGACTTGGCGTTGATCGCGGCGAGCCCGTGGATCCGACGACGCCATGGAGTCATCGTCGATGTTGATCCGGCGAGTCGGCGATTTCGGCCTTCGGGGCGGGGAGTGCACGGTAGTTGCACCCCCGGCGGTCTTTTCGCCATCAGCCCGCGCCTGGCTAACTTGCCGCGGCCGCGACGTCGTCGGCTGCTGCGGAGTGTCTTTATTGGCGAAGGCGATGAGGCTTTGGATGGTGGCCCTCCAGTCGTCGGCCTTGTCTGCCGCTGGAGGGAAATCGAGGAGTAGCTGAGCTCGAGCTAGAGCTTCTGCTGGAGTGGAGGGGAGCGGTGGCGAGCGGTGCGAGGAGCGAGATATGCTCGGACTTCTAACTGCGTTAGAAGGAGCAGGGTCTCGTCCCGGCGACCGCGCCTTGCTCGTGCCAGCACGTTGGCCTTGAGCGTCCCGCAACCCGCCAGCTTGGCCTTGTCCCAGCAAGCGTATGGTACCTTGGGTACCACGCCGCTGCCGGTCCGGCACCTCCTGAGAGGGGCGCGGTGCGTGCACGGACGCCGAGGTCTTGGAGTGCGCCCGGTCGTCTGTCTTGTCCTTGGACTTGGCGACGTCGTGAGTTTCCTCGCCGGCGTCCGTCCTTCCGCCAGCGTCCACCCCACCAACCGTTGGCTCTGGTGGTGGCGGGATCGACGCGGACGGGCCTGCTACCTTCGAAGCCTTCTTCTTCGGCGGCATGTCGATGAAGTAGATGAAGTTGATGAAGTTGCTGAAGTTTTTGCTCGCGTGAACACTGGATCGGGTTCACACAACCTCGACGCACCCCCTACCTGGCGCGCCAAAGATGTCGGGGAAACTGATCGCCCACGAACACCTATGGGACCGGAGCCCCTTTTTGGTACGGCAAGGGGGCGGAGGATGCACAAAGAGCGGATCGAAGCGTGCACGCGAGCAGTTTACCCAGGTTCGGGCCGCACGGAGGCGTAAAACCCTACTCCTGCCTTGGTTTGTATTGTGTTCTTGGCTCGGGAGCGAGAAGGACTACAGTGCTTGTCGCTAGCAACACTGAGCACGAGAGTGATCGAGTATCGGAACCGAACCCCCCTTACGTTGCGCATGGGCCTCCTTTTATAGGTCAAAGGGGTCACCCACAGGTGGCAACGCAGAAGAGGGTAAAAAAAGTAAAAATGGTGGTAGTTGGAACAATGTATGCATAGTGCTCTTCACCTAACCCTGACGGCAGGGGACAAGGGCATTAAATGCCCGTCGCCGTCGCCCCAAACAGTGTAAAAAAGCGTCCGTCAGGGCGTCTCCGTTCGCCACGATGGTGGCCTCGTCATCGTAGCTCGCCATCGTGTACCCCGGGCTGCACAGCCTTCCTCCACGTGCACCTGGAAGGGCCCGAGGGCGACGCGTGGCCGGATGAGCTGGAGTGTGGGCACGTAGTGGGAGCTTGCCGCGGCTTGCACCTTGCCACGGTTGTTAACTTGTCGCGCCCGGGAGCTTGTCGCTCTCCGGACCTTGCCGGGGCGCGTGATGCGCCACGACAAGTCTCTTGAAATGCCATGTTTTGACCTTCCTGGCAAGCTCCTCTTGCCAGGGTCTTGTGCCAAAGGGGTGGTTCTGAGCCCGGAGCGGCCTTCCCGGCAAGCTCCTCTTGCCGGGGTCCTGTTTCTTTAACTCGAATACTTTGTTCTTGAATGGCTCCAAAGGAACCATAGTGGGCCTTGGCGGGCGCGTGGTAAGCCCTGCCACGGGACGCTGCTACTGCCCGTGCATAAGTCGGGATACTAAGGTACCCCGACTTTAGTACACCGACAAGCGTGCATAGAGTTGTATCGGTGGTCGATAGAACTTGAGGGAATATGTGTTCTACCTTTAACTCCTCGTTGAGTTCGACACTCTTACTTATCGAAAGAGGCTAGAACTGATCCCCTACACTTGTGGGTTATCAAGACATTTTTCTGGCACCATTGCCGGGGAGCAATAGCGTGGGGTGAATATTCTCGTGTGTGCTTGTTTTCTTTATCACTAAGTAGATTTTATTTGCTGTTCTAAGTTGTTCTCTATCTTTAGTTATGGATATGGAACACGAAATACGAAAAAAATTAGGTGTACTTGCTACTCATGGAGATGGGGAACCTCCTAAAACCCTCGATGCTCATTATGTGAAAAATATTATGTACTACTTTGGTAATCCCGAGAAAACCCCATTCAACTATATAATGGGAGACAAGTTGGATCAACGTGAATACTTTAGGAATTGTCGCTCGACACAAAAATGGAAACTATTATGGGATCAAATTTATATGTTGCGTTGGTATGCTCGGGAATTATGCTTGAGATATGATTATACTTGTTGCTCTAGGATGAAGGCTCCACACCTTCCCTTTTCATGCAAATTTAATGATAATGAAACCTTAGCATCTTATGCTAATGGTATATATGATTACTATGATATTGAATAAATTGAAGAATTTGTTGCTTTTAAGGGTGCTTATGAAATTGAATTTTTGTTTGAAAAGTATGAAGCTTTTGATGATGATGTTTATAGGCCTGAAAATTTTGCTATATTGAAATATTGCTATGATAATTATGAATATAATTCCGATATTGATGCGTTTATTGAGAAAGTCTCCGCTGTCCAAGAAGAGACTAATATTTTGCTGGAAACTATGGAAGGAGAAATTGATGACACTGTGAGCCCATTAGATGAAAAAGATGACGAGGAGAGCGAAGAACAAAAGGAGGAAGAGCGGATTAGCTACCCATGCCCACCTTCTAATGAGAGTAACTCTTCAACTCATACATTGTTTAATTTCCCTTCGTGCTTACCGAAGGATGAATGCTATGATGATTGCTATGATCCCTTGTTTGAAATATCCCTTTTTGATGAAATTGATGCTTGCTATGCTTGTGGCCATGATGCCAATATAAATTATGCTTATGGAGATGAACTTTTGATAGTTCCTTATGTTAAGAATGAAATTGTTGCTATTGCACCCACGCATGATAGTCCTATTATCTTTCTGAATTCTCCCAACTACACTATTTCAGAGAAGTTTGCTCTTATTGAGGATTATATTGATGGGTTGTCTCACTACTACACATGATGATTTTGATAGATATAATATGCATGTGCTTGCTGCTCCTACTTGCAATTATTATGAGAGAGGAACTACATCTCCGCCTTTCTTTGTTTCCAATATGATAAAATTGCAAGAAACTGTTTATACTATGCATAGGCCTTTACTATGTGTGCATGAATTGTTCTTTATGACATGCCGATGCATAGAAAGAGAGCTAGACTTCGTTGTTGCATGATATATGTTACTTTGTGCTCACTACTAAATCACAAATCATTGTTAATTAAAATTGGCATTGATATACCTTGGGATCCGGGTGGATCCATTACTTGAGCACTATATGCCTAGCTTAATGGCTGTAAAGAAAGCGCTGCCAGGGAGACAACCCGGAAGTTTTAGAGAGTCATTTATTTCTGTTGTGTGCTTTTATAAAGTTTAAAAACAAAAAATATAGAGGGGAACCTAAAACTTTTTGAAAAAGAGAAGCGATTGAAAGGTGATGCATTGCGGAAATAAGGGTCGACCTTGAACACTTGTATTCATGCTTATGGAAACAATGTAGAATTTTTTCATGGAAGTTTCTCATAAAAGTAATTATCCCCTTGTACAATTCCATTGTATTATAAAAATAATGTGCCAAGAGTTTCCTTTAGGATGATTAAACTGCTTGTTGGTTTGTGCGGTGCAAAAACAGAAACTTTGGCTGTAGTGCGCGATTTTACATTTTTTTACTAGAACGTCGAAAGGATGTGAAACTTTTTGCACAGTCTTGCTATACAAATTGTTGATCTTTCCTAATTTTTCTAGAATTTTTAGAGTTACATAAGTATGGTGAACGTTCAAATCTTTACAGATTGTCCTGTTTTCACAGATTGCTGTTATAGCTTCATTATTTGCATATGTTTGAATTCTTGTTGAAGCCTCCTTGACTTGGGGCCATAGAATTGTGATAGTATACAGTGGGTAATGTTTGTTCATAATTATACAATAATGTTAGAGGCACTACATGATGGGATTTCATTGATCATATGCACTAACCCCGCCACTAAAAGTTTGGTTAAGTTTTGTGTGGATGAAGTGTTCGAAGATCGAGGAGGTAGGAGGTATTGATATGACAACAATGAGGAGAGGCAAGAGCTCAATATTGGGGATGCCTAAGGCACCCCAAGTAAATATTCAAGGATACTCAAGTGTCTAAGCTTGGGGATGCCCCGGAAGGCATCCCATCTTTCTTCAACAAGTATCGGTATGTTTTCGGATTCATTTCGTTCACATGATATGCTTAAATTCTTGGAGCGTCGTGTGCTTTTTATTTTTCTTTTAATTAATGCACCATGCTGGTATGGGATAGTCCATGGTTGAATTATAGAATGCTCTTTGCACTTCACTTATATCTTTTGAGTATGGCTTTATAGAATGCTTCATGTGCTTCACTTATATCATTTGAAGTTTGGATTGCCTGTTTCTCCTCACAGAGAAAACCGCCATTTGTAGAATGCTCTTTTGCTTCACTTAAATTTGTTAGAGTAGGGCATATCTTTTGTAGAAAGAATTAAAACTCTCTTGCCTCACTTATATCTATTTAGATAGTTGACTGGAATTGGTCATTCACATGGTTAGTCATAAAATCCTACATAAACTTGTAGATCGCTGAATATGATATGTTTGATTCCTTGCAATAGTTTTGCGATATAGAGATGCTAATATGTGGGAGGTACTAGTGAATGATTGTGGTTTAGTAAGAATATGGGTGTTAAGGTTTGTGATTCCCGAATCATGCACGTATGGTCTCCTAACTATGTAACCAAATTGGCGCGCATTGTATTTTGATTGTTTATCTTTGCGTGAAGGTCGGGGCGTGCGATGGTTAACTCCTACCAACCTCCCCCCTAGGAGCATGCATCGTAGTATTGCTTCGAGGGCTAATAGATTTTTCGCAATAAGTATGTGAGTTCTTTATGACAAATGTTGAGTACATGGATTATACGCACTCTCACCCTTCCACCTTGCTAGCCACTCTAGTACCGCGTAATTTTCGCCGGTGCATCAAACCACCTTATACCCTTCCACAAAACAGTCACCATACATACCTATTATGTCATTTCCATAGCATTCCAAGATATATTGCCATGTAACTCCATCGTTCTATTTGTTATGACACGCGCCATCATTGTCATATTGTTTTGCATGATTGTAAGACAGCTAGCATGATGTTTTCATGGCTTGTCCGTTTTTTGATGTCATTGCTATGCTAGATCATTGCACATCTCGGTACACCATCGGAGGCATTCATATAGAGTTATATTTTTGTTCTAGTATCGAGTTGTAATATCGAGTTGTAAGTAAATAAAAGTGTGATGAACATCATTATTAGAACATTGTCCCATGTGAGGTTAAAAAATAATAAAAGAGGCCAATAAAGTCCAAATAAAAAGAAAGAGGCCAAAGAGCCCAAAATAAAAAAATAAAAAGAGAGAGAAAAAAATGAGAGAAAAAGAGAGAAGGGACAATGTTACTATCTTTTTTCCACACTTGTGCTTCATCGTAGCACCATGTTCTTCATAATAGAGAGTCTCCTATGTTGTCACTTCCATATACTAGTGGGAATTTTCATTATAGAACTTGGCTTGTATATACCAACGACGAGCTTCCGAAAAATGCCCTAGGTCTTCATGAGCAAGCAAGTTGATGCACACCCACTAGTTTTCTTTTGAGCTTTCATACACTTATAGCTCTAGTGCATCCATTACATGGAAATTCCTACTCACTCACATTGATATCAATTGATGGACATCTCCATAGCCCGTTAATTTGCCTAGTCGACGTGAGACTTTCTCCCTACTTTTGTCTATCACCACCTTCTATTCCACCGGTAGTGCTATGTACATGGCTCACGCTCATGTATTGCGTGAAGAGTTGAAAAGGTTCGAAAAGGTAAAGTATGAAAACAATTGCTTGGCTGACACCGGGATGGGCATGAGGGGTACCTTGTATTAAGAAAAGGAAACATAAAAGACTATATGATTTTGTAGGGATAACGTTCTTTGGCATTGATATTTTGAAAGACTTGGTTGTTTGTTGGGATGCTCGAGTATTAAATTTTTTTATGTCAAATGATAGACTATTGCTTTGAATCACCCGTGTCTTAATATTCATGCCATGATTAGATTACACGATGAAGATTATGCTAGGTAGCATTCCACATCAAAAATTATCTTTTTATCATTTACCTACTCGAGGACGAGCAGGAATTAAGCTTGGGGATGCTGATACGTCTTCGTCGTATCTTAAATTTTTGATTCTTCCATGCCAACATTCTATAACTTTTACATAGTTTTGGCAACTTTTTATACTATTTTTGGGACTAACATATTGATCCAGTGCCAAGTGCAAGTTCCTGTTTGTTGCATGTTTTTTGTTTCGTAGAAAATCCATATCAAACGGAGTCCAAACGGGATAAAAACTTACAGAATTTTTTTTGGAATACATGTGATTTTTGGGAAGAAGAATCAACGCGAGACGATGCCCGAGGGGGCCACGAGGCAGGGGGCACGCCCTGACCCTCGTGGCCACCCCGTAAGGCGGTTGGTGTCCTTCTTTCGCCACAAGGCCAATATCGGGATACAAATCGTGTTAAAATTTCAGCCCAATCAGAGTTACGGATCTTCGGGAATATAAGCAATGTTGAAAGGCCAGAATCCGGGAGCGCAGAAATATAGAGAGACAGTTCCAATCTCGGAGGGGCTCTTGCCCCTCCGCCGCCATGGAGGTCATGGACCAGAGGGGAAACCGTTCTCCTATCTAGGGAGAAGGTCAAGGAAGAAGAAGAAGAAGGCGGACTCTCTCCCCCTCTTTCCTGGTGGCGTCGGAACGCCGCTGGGGCCATCATCGTGTGACGGCGATCTACACCAACACCTCTGTCATCTTCACCAACATCTTCATCACCTTCCCCCATCTATCTACAGTGGTCCACTCTCCCGCAACCCGTTGTACCCTCTACTTGAACATGGTGCTTTATGCTTCATATTATTATTCAATGATGTGTTGCCACCCTATGATGTCTGAGTAGATTTTCGTTGTCCTATTGGTAATTGGTGAATTGCTATGATTGGTTTAATTTTCTTGTGGTTATGTTGTTGTCCTTTGGTGCCCATCATATGAGCACGCGCGTGGATCACACCATAGGGTTAATTGTATGTTGATAGGACTATGTATTGGAGGGAAAGAGTGACAGAAGCTTCAACCTAGCATAGAAATTGATGCATACGGGATTGAAGGGGGACCAATATATCTTAATGCTATGGTTGGGTTTTACCTTAATGAACGTTCGTAGTTGCGGATGCTTGCTAATAGTTCCAATCATAAGTGCATAGAATTCCAAGTCAGGGATGAAATGCTAGAAGTGGCCTCTCCCACATAAAACTTGCTATCCGTCTAGTAACGTAGTCAATTGCTTAGGGACAATTTCGCAACTCCTACCACCACTTTTCCACACTCGCTATACTAACTTTATTGCTTCTTTATCTAAACAGCCCCTAGTTTTTATTTACGTGCTCTTTATATTCTTGCAAAACTATCCCACGACACCTACAAAGTACTTCTCGTTTCATGTTTATTCTAGGTAAAGTAAACATTAAGCGTGCGTAGAGTTGTATCGATGGTCGATAGAAGTTGAGGGAATATTTGTTCTATCTCTAGCTCCTCGTTGGGTTTGACACTCTTACTTATCGAAAGAGGCTACAACTGATCCCCTACACTTGTGGGTTATCACCCGCAGGCGACAGGCCCTACCCGTTGGCCGAATTCTCGGCAGCCGGCGGGCTCCACCAGAGGCGGGCCAAAGCAGCCGGCGAAGAACCCGGCGACCGAAGACACTGGCACTCGGGTCCCACCACTCAGACGTATTACCATTGTACCCCTGGGGGGTTGGCCTATAAAACCCCCCAGGGCTCACCCGTGCTATATGTTTTTATACGAAAAAATGTGTTGCTCTAATTCTTTATTTTGTCATGTACTCCCTCCCTCCCGAAATGTAAGACGTTTTTTCAAGTATGTATGATTTTTTGTCCACCACCGGACGGCGCACAAGTACTCATCATGTGATCTAGAGTGAAGTTGTTCCGTCTAGCTACGTAAATCTGTGAGCTATATGGTACCGTTGTAAATATATAGTATTCTGTAAGGTCATGTTAATTTCAAGACGAAGAACTTTATTTGTTGAAGTGGTTTTGTTTCTGGTGATTTTTGGATGATGTGAATGAACGAATGTGCCGTGTCTAGGAAATTTATGTTCCCAATACTTTCATGTGATCAGATAGCGCTCATGACTATTGTATCCCCAGAATTAGAAGAAAAAAGACTATTGTATTCCCAGTGCCTTGCTACAAGCCATTCTTATAGGAGAAAGTGAGCCATGCAAATTGAAGGCAATAGATTTTCTTCTGCTTGTACTCGTCGAGCAGCACAGTTTTTTGAAAGATTAGCATTTTTGACAGTATCTCTTCGTCGCATTACAACGAGTAAATATGCAACAAAAACAAACTCTACATGGGTGCTTGCAGTGTCGTCCTAATGATTCGGTGTTAGTCTGATTAATCCACGCTTATTGGTTTGATACAAACTAGATCACCTGATGTGTGCCATGAGTCCATGACCCACTAGGATGCAGTGTTCAAGACAGGAGTTGCTGGCGAGAATGTGATAACTGTTGGTATCTGAAGGAGAAAAGTGTAGATCTACTGTGATTTTGCAAGGACAGACAAGGGGCTATATCTACGCTACTATTAAAAGAGCAAACATGAAGTACCCTACAGACACACCACAAATTGTACACGGAATTACCAGAGACGTTCGATCAATCTAACTGACTCACATCTAACGGTCAATGTTGTATCAAGGGTCTGCCATACAAATAAACGATCCGGATTAAATGTTCTGCCGAAGCAGACTGCCCCGCACCCGCGCACCCATTCGTCCTCAATTAGCGCGATTATCATTATCCCGTAATTTTCTCTGCCAAAAGGCTATGCCGCTCCTCCTCTGCTAGCACCCAATCCCGTAATTTTCTCACAGATAGATATGCGAGCGAGGATCGCTGCCGCCGCCCGCCGCTCCTCCTCTACCTCCTCACGGGCGCGAGAAAACGGAGCCGAGTGGCGGAGGAAGGGAGAGATGGCCCGGCAGCGGCGTGGAAGGAAACGATGCGGCGTGGCCGAGGGTCATTTCCGCCACCACGCGCACTGATGCCGCCGTGCGCCTTGGCCTTACAGAATACTATATATTTACAACAGTACCATATAGCTCACAGAATACTATATATTTACAACATGACCTTACAGAATACTCCCTCCGTCCCAAAATAAGTGACTCAAAAGTGACTCAATTTTGTACTAAAGTTAGTAGAAAATTGAGTCATTTTTGAGTCACTTATTTTAGGACGGAGGGAGTACTATATATTTACAACATTACCATACAGCTCACAGATTTACGTAGCTAGACGGAACAACTTCACTCTAGATCACTTGATGAGTACTTGTGCGCCGTCCGGTGGTGGACAAAAAATCATACATACTTGAAAAACCGTCTTACATTTCGGGAGGGAGGGAGTACATGACAAAATAAAGAATTAGAGCAACACATTTTTTCCTATAAAATCACCAGAGGAGGGAGTAGTATGCAAGGATGGTCGGAAAGGAATTTTGCTTGTGCAGGACGTGAAATCCTTCTGAAATCTATAGTGCAAGTAATACCTACCTTCAGCATGTCATGTTTTCGCCCCACAAAGAAACTATGCAAGAAGTACACATCGAATATGGCGGAATATTGGTGGAGCAGCTCACTTGATAAACGGTCTTTGCACTGGATCTCGTGGAAGTCGCTCGCATCTCCAAAAATTAATGATGGGATGGGTTTCCGTGATATGGAACTATTCAACACTGCCCTACTAGGGAAACATGGTTGGAGGTTCATGTCCAGCCCAGATTCTTTATGTGCCCGTGTAATGAAGAGCAGGTATTTCCACAATACTGATTTTATGCAAGCAACAGTACCGCAATCATCCTCTGCCATATGGAGAGCTATTGTGGCTGGGCGGGAAGCTCTTCGAGCTGGTTTGATTATGCGAGTTGGGGATGGCAGTTCCATCTCTGTGTGGAATGACAAGTGGATCCCAGGTACAATTCGTATGTCACCTATGAGTAGACCGGCCAATAGTCCGATTCAATTCGTTCAGGAATTAATTGATGGCACTAATTGGAGGTGGAAGAACGATTTAATTCGTAACACTTTCCTAGCACCAGATGCAGAGGCTATCCTAAATATACCATTGCGCAATGGTGGAGGAGAAGATTATTTTGCTTGGGCTTTTGAAACTTCCGATGTTTACTTTGTCAAATCGGCGTACCGTGCTCTCGTGAATCAAAAGGAGCGTGTGGCTCTAGAGGAAGGGACGGCTGCCGGCACCTCAAAGACAGATCAATAGATGTGGACATCACTTTGGAAGCTCAAAGTTGTGCCAAAGGTGAGAGTTTTTTGGTGGAGAGTAATTCGTGGAATCCTCCCTGATGAAGCTACCCTGAAGCACAAACATATTAAACCTCTAAGCATATGTAATGTATGACTGGCTAAAGAGGAAGATCTAATGCATGCGTTGGTGTCATGCTCGCATGCTAGACGTTTCTCGGATGAGGCTCAACCTTGGTTTGATTTCCGTCTGCCGAGGTTGCATCCCAGTACTTGGTCAAGAGATATTCTTTGTGACGATCGCTTTACGGATCAGCTACGTGCAAAGATTATTTCAGTTATGTGGGCAATTTGGACCGTGCGCAACCGATGGATTCATGAGAAGGAGCACACCGATCCGGCACAATCTGTTCACCGCATTCGGGAGGACCTCTGGCACAAACTGTTCGCCGCATTCGGGAGGACCTCTTGGGCCTATGGGAGTTATTGGAGGAGAAGTCATATCTTAGCTACAAAATCAACAAAGGGATGCCGGCGCTAGTCCGGATTCACTTTCCGAGTTTAGGGCAAGTCTTATCTTAGAAACAATAATGTTCGTGGGCTGCAAGCTGCGGTTGACAGAAACTGTTTTGTATGCATGGATTGATTGTCAGTGTTGAACCTTTTCCTTTTCAGTTATGTGTGTACTCTTATTCGTGATAAATATCTTGTCCAATGGAATTATGGTTATTTCTTATTCGTGATAAATTAATGCACCTTGTTTTCATTGTGAAATAAATTCCACTACTAAGCGGGACATGCTCTCTGTATAGACGTGGGATGGCATCACGTCCCTAATCGCAAGGGATTTAATAACGCCAGGAACAAATGAGTATAGAGTTTTCTCCACTAGTATCTCATTTTCACATGAAGAAATTAGTAGACCGTAATACTACGTAGACAATATGATCTTGGACGGTAATATATATCGCATACATGAAGAAAAAAAATGTGTAGAGCTCCTCCGGTCATCTCTCTCTGTGTGTGTGCAACAGGGTGGTGGTATTTTGTATCGGCCTATATAATTATACATTTAGAGATGGGCTAGAGAAGGAAAAAACAACCCAACAACAATCCACGCCCAGACGCACCACGCAGCCAGAGGAACGCGAGACTCTTCCCAACACCCAGCCGCTGGCCGGCGGCCGCCCCATCCCCCCTCTCCCCTCGAGACTGCTTTGCCGCCCTCGAAAGTCGCCGCTCCCCAGACGCACGAAGGCTCATCCTCTCCTTCCTCCCCATCGTGCCCGTGGCCTGCCCGCCGCTTGGCGCCAGCCGCGCACCCCTGCGACCTTGCCCTGCCCCCGGCCGTCTGACGCCCCCGCAAGCTTGCGACAGCTGCCTAGTCCGCACTCCGCACTCTACTCGGCCTCATTTGAGGTACCGGCTCGCCATTCGACCATTCTCCGATTCTTGATTTAGGGTCCACTATCCATATGGAGTACATGAGCCGACCAACACACACATTATTTTGCATATAATTCTGTTTAATTATGTCGGCATGAACTTATGATTGATAGAATATAAATTTTTATTGCAGAATTATTGTAGAATGAAGAGGAACGAAGATATTGCAAAAAATATATTCACAAACATACTATAAAGATAGGGAAGAAAGATATATGTGGGATGTGGCCGAATAGCAAATTGAAGAATTTGTGCTTATGCCGGCTGTGGTTGAAGAGTGAACCCAAGAACCAGCAGCGACTATGTCAGAATGGGAGCGTATAACAAACTGAAGATGTCAAATGTGGTAAGGTATGTACTCCATCTGTCCGGAAATACTTGTCATCAAAATGAATAAATGGGGATGCATCTAGATGTATTTTAGTTCTAGATACATCTTTTTTTTGTCCATTTTGATGACAAGTATTTTCAGACGGAGGGGGTACTATGTATTTTTTTAATGCAAAATTGACACTTAATTGAGAAACTTAGTATGATTGTAAGACCATATTGATCTATTTATATGTGGTATTGGTAATTACTTAGAATGAAGACATGCCATGTTTGTTGTAAAAAAAAACATTAGGACCACCCTTGTTTCAAATTCTAGATCCGCCACCGTGTGTGTCTTCGTTTTTATTTTTTCTTGCCAAGAAGAAAATGTAAACCAAGAGGCTGGAGAGGTACCAAATCCTTTTAGACAAGATGGACATTTTTAAGACAAGCTAGACCTTTTTTTTCTTGCCTTTTATATTTTTTAATTTTTTTGCAAGACAAGCTAGACCTGTGATATGGAACTGGAACGAAAGTGCAAGCACACCTTGGGCCTTGGCCCGTCCTCCTCCATCGCAGGCCGGGCATATAATGGTGATCCCAAGGCGCTGCCTCATAGGGTTTCACCAGAGAGGAAAAAAAATTAAGTGTTTTCTTTTCCCTCAAGGTAGGGTTCTCTTCCTCTCGGGGGCGATTTTCCGCCGCCGTTGAGATCCACGGCTTTTTCCTTCCTGCCGGGCTGCTGGAGGATCCGCCGGGGCTCTTTGCTCCGGCGATCTACGACGGCGGACGGTTTGAGTTAGGTTCCATCACACAGACCCGTCTTTGCCTCATCAGATTTGGGTTAGGGTTAGCGTCATGGCTGCGGAAGATGTGAGTGGATCGGCTGAGGCCGGTGGCTCTTCTTCTGCATCAGAGGTGGAGAAACTGATGGCTGAACTCGGGCTTCAGGAAGATGATATGGACGATGTAGTGGTCGAGGATGGATCTGTCCCAGGGGATGCAGCAAGATGGTTGGCGATAGCTAGAGTTCATATTGATAAACCCTATAGCCAGACTTGGTTCTTCCGTAACATGAGAGCTGCATGGGATCTAGCTCAAGATGTCAAGTTTAAACCCCTGGAGTCGAATCTGTACACTTTGCAATTCCGATGTTTGGGTGACTGGGAGAGAGTAATGCAAGAGGGACCATGGAATTTCCGTGGGAACGCCGTCATCATTGCACCTTACGATGGAATAACACAGCCAACCCAGGTCAAGCTTGATACATTGGATATATGGATTCAGATCCATGATGTCCCAGAACTTTTTGTCCATCTGGTTCCTAGTCTTGCAGCTAAAGTGGGGACAGTTCTGTTCTGCGAACCAGCATCGCACGATTTTACTGGCAATTTCTATCGTGTATGGGTCAGAATTGACGTTCACAAGCCATTGAAGAATGCAGTCTCCCTGATCAGAAATCAACAGCGATAGATTTATAGGGTAAAGTACGAGCGTCTTCCTGATTGGTGTGCGGTCTGCGGCCACCTGGGTCATGTTTTTAAGGAACATGGGGATGGAATCCATCCTATTTCAGCTCTAGTTTTTAAAGACCTACGGGCCACTTGGGCCATGAGGGTTGGTAGAGGACCTGGTGAAAACAGAGGACGGCGAGGCGGAAGAAGGGGAGGTAGAGCTGGAGCAAATCGTAATGCCAGGAGGGATGATACAGCAAGCTTTAACTCAGACAGGGAGGATGACCTGGGCCTTGACCCGGCGTCAATGGCCCTGGATGATAACAGCAGGAAGAGAACGGAGAGGGTAGACTTGGGCAGAGAGAAAACACCCATGGACCAGAACCCTGAGAATCTGGCGCTGGTTGTTGCAGGGGACATTGGTGTCAGTCCTCCTCCTTCGAGGGAACCGAAGAGGACCAGAATGGGAGATGATGATCGCGAGACCCTTACCACTACAGTCAAGAATTTGGCGGGCTCCTTCGAGGGGCGCCGCCAGTTCCAATGAGTGCCCTTTGTTGGAACTGCCGCGGTGTGGGCAATGCCGCGACAGTCCAAGAACTTCGCGAGTTCGCGAGGAAGGTTGCCCCTACCCTGTTATGTACTGTAGAAACTCAGATCGATGGATCTAGGGTAGAAGCTTTAGCTGGAACGTTGGGTTATGATAGAGCTTATGCAGTGGATAGTAGAGGTAGAAGTGGAGGAATTGGTTTGTTTTGGAATGATTCAATAAAGGTGGAAATTCTGGGCTACTCGTGTTATCATCTGGATGTATCGATTGAAGAAACTGACCAAGATTTGTGGAGGCTAACTTGTGTGGACGGTGAGGCTCAGACTCACCTACGACATCAGACTTGGGAAGTACTTAAGAATATTAGTACTTTGAGCTCTCTCCCATGGCTCTGTATGGGGGATTTTAATGAGGTTCTACGTCCAAACGAGCACGTGGGTATTGGGGAAAGAAGCAATGCACAGATACAGGCTTTCCGCGAGGCTACAGATGTTTGCATGCTCATCGATATTGGTTATAAGGGCCGCCCCTGGACCTTTGAAAAGAAGGTGGCCGGGGGGACTTACACGCGGTGCAGGCTCGATAGGGCACTGGTAAATGCTCAATGGTTAGCTCTCTTTCCTTCGGCAAGTTTGGAGCATCTAACGGCAGCTACTTCGGACCATGGGCCGATCCTCCTTGAACTAGGCCGAGACCAAGAGAATAGAGCAAAGTTTTCCTTCAAGTATGAAACTATGTGGGAGAAGCATGATGAATTAGAGGGGACGATCAGAGAAGAGTGGACTGCAGCGGGGACCTGCCTAAATGCTCAGCAGCTACATGACAAGTTGGTTAGAGTCTCTAAGGGCTTAACCAGATGGAGCAGGAGGTCCTTTGGGAGTGTCAGAAGGGAGATAAAAGAGTTAAAGAAAAGGTTAGATGAGCTCCGGGGTGATCCGTTGCGTGTTGCACCCTCACATGTGGAATTGAAAATAAACGAGAGGCTAGTCGAGCTCTATCATAGGGAAGAAATGATGTGGAGACAGCGGGCTCGTATTGATTGGCTAGCCTCGGGGGACAAGAACACAAAATTCTTTCATATGCGTGCTAGCCTGAGGAGGAAGAAGAACATGATTCGGGCGCTTGAAAATGCTTTGGGAGCAATGGTAACCGATCCGGCTGAATTGAAAACCATGGTAAGTGATTTCTATCAGAAACTTTATCTGTCAGAAGGAGTTCAAGACATAGATCAAGTAATGGAACATGTACCTCGGAAGGTGACGAATGATATGAACAGAAACCTATGTGCACCTTATACTCGGGAGGAGGTGAAGACAGCCCTCTTCCAGATGTTCCCGACTAAAGCCCCGGGGCCAGACGGGTTTCCTGCTCATTTTTACCAGAAGCACTGGGATGTTTGTGGAGATGAAGTTACAAATATTGTTCTCAGATTAGTGAGGGGGGAAGAAAGCCCAACGAGCATTAATGATACTATTCTTGTGTTGATTCCGAAAGTTAACAACCCTACACTCCTATCTCAGTTCAGACCTATCAGTCTATGCAATGTGATCTACAAGATAGCTTCGAAGGTAATAGCTAACAGATTAAAACTCATTTTACCAGAGATTATTTCAGTTGAGCAGTCAGCTTTCGTTCCTGGGAGATTGATCACAGATAATATAATTTGTGCTTATGAGTGCTTACACTTTATGAAGCGTAACAGATCAAAGAACAATAGCTTTTGTGCGTTGAAGCTAGACATGATGAAAGCATACGATAGGTTGGAGTGGTCATACCTCCGGGCCATTATGAGTAAGTTGGGTTTTGCTCAGTCATGGATTGATACGGTTATGGCTATGGTTTCATCAGTCTCCTTTGCAGTTCTATTTAATGGAGAGAAGCTAGACAGTTTCATCCCCACAAGGGGCATTCGGCAGGGAGATCCTATCTCCCCTTACCTATTCCTGATAGCAGCAGAGGGCCTCTCGTGCCTCCTGAAATCCAGTTCTCAGTCATCTATGCAAGGTATCAAGGTGGCCCCAACGGCACCAGTCGTTAACCATCTTTTGTTTGCTGATGATAGCCTGTTGCTGTTTAGGGCTAGTGTGGAGGGTGCAGAGCATGTATCAAACCTACTGAATTGTTACTGCAGAGCATCGGGTCAAAGAGTTAATAATGGGAAATCATCTATATTTTTCAGTAAGGGATGCCCACAAAGTATGAGAGAAGCAGTCAAGAACAAGTTGCAGGTGCAAAATGAGTCCCTCAGTGAACGATATTTGGGGATGCCAACTGATGTGGGTCAATCTAAAAACGGAACTTTCAAATATTTGCGTGACAGAGTGTGGGAGAAAGTGAAGGGTTGGATGGAGAAACTTTTGTCAGCTGCAGGAAAGGAAGTACTCATTAAGGCAGTTGCTCAGGCTATACCAGTCTATTCAATGGCATGTTTCAGGTTACCCAGAGGACTGTGTGAGAGTGTCACTTCACTTATACGGCAGTTTTGGTGGGGGAGCAAAAGAGGCAAACGCAAGCCAGCATGGGTGGCGTGGGACATCCTGACCATGCCAAAGTATATGGGAGGACTAGGCTTTCGTGATCTGGAGCTGTTTAATCTTGCTCTCCTATCTAGGCAAGCATGGAGGATGCTGGAGGAACCTGACTCTCTCAGTGCTAGGATTCTGAAAGCCAAATATTTCCCACATGTTTCATTGCTGGATGCGGAGCTGGGGTCTAATCCATCCCAGATATGGCGGGCGATCCTAGATGGCCGAGATGTGATGGCCCAAGGTCTGATACGGAGAATTGGGAACGGTGATTCGACCAATATTTGGTCCCAAAACTGGTTACCAAGGGATAGCTATAGGAGACCCATTGCATCAATGGTGGCGAATCCTCCTCAGTTGGTTTCAGAACTGATTGAACCAACCACAGCTTCATGGAGGACACAGCTAGTTCGTTCGGTATTTACACATTTTGATGCTGAAACGATATTGAAAATACCCTTATGCACGAGGAGAGTTGAGGATTTCTGGGCCTGGAGCGAGGAACCAAGAGGTAATTTTACAGTTAGTTCCTCTTATCGTATGTTGGTCCGCACCAAGCTGAACAGAGAAAGATGGCTAGAGGATCATCAGGGTCCTTCGAACAATCAGGGGGAGAGCAAGGAGTGGTTGTCGCTATGGAAACTTCAGGTACCATCGAAGATTAAGGTTTTCCTGTGGAGGCTAGCAAAGCACTCAATACCTTCAGGAGAAGTTTTGCACCGACGGAATATGTCCACTACAGGGGCATGCACGCTTTGTGGAGCTCAAGATACTTGGAGACATGCTTTGCTAAATTGTCCGATGTCCAGAAGCACTTGGGCGCTATCCGATGACAGTATACTTGATCAACTCAGCTCTCACCAGGAGGATGATGCTCGGGAGTGGATTTTCGCTGTAAAATCAGTGCTTGCAGATGAGGTATTCTTAAAATTCGCGGTGACACTATGGTCCATTTGGGGAGCTCGAAGGAAAGCCATTCATGAAGGTATATTCAAGACACCTCACGCTATAAACGGTTTCGTCCTATCATACTTGCTGGAAATACAAGTGTTGACCCCGAACAGACCGCCATCGTCTTCCTCAACGACACATCCGGCTGGATGGCTAGCTCCCCCAGACAGCTATGTTAAGCTAAATGTAGATGCGGCAGTGGATGGGAGAAGTAAGTTTGGGGCTGTTGGAGCCATATGCAGAAAGCAGGATGGTACTTTCCTTGGTGCGTCGGTGTGTGTGTTCACCAACATAACTGACCCAGCTACTCTTGAAGCTCTGGCAATTCGAGAGGGGCTAGCACTAGCAGGGGATTTGCATGAGGAACGGGTACACATGGCATCAGATTGCAAGGGAGTAGTGCAAGAGGTTCTTCAGGGAAGTGGAGCAACTTATGGTGCCATCATCCAGGAGATCAAGCTACAATTTTCTTCTTTTGTTTCTTGTAATTTAGTCCATGAATTTAGAACCTCAAATGTTGAGGCTCACAATTTAGCGAAGCATACCTTAAAATTAGGAGCTGGCCGCCATGTTTGGTTAGGCCAGCCCGACGGACTGTCTTTCGTCCCTGTAATGGCGGTGACGGTTGAATAAAAGCTTCGTGAATTGTCTAAAAAAAAAAACCAGAGAGGAAAAGGGGGCCTAAAAGGAAAAAAACAGAGACGAAAGGGGATCGGAGGCCAGATATGCGCCGGTTCCCCCGCCGGCTGCCGTGTACCGAGCTCCCCCCTCGCGCCGCCGCCGTCGCGGTCGAGGCCAACATATGAGGATCGAGTGGTGCTTGAGAAGAGGCGACCAAATAAGCAGCTCCCCCTTTGGGAGCTGCAATCCAGAATCGACGCAGCAGCTCATTTTCGAGCTGCGTTCCGCGATCGGGCGGCTCCTCACCGAGCAATCGAAGCAATCAAGCGGCGGCTCCTCTCGGAATCGCAGCCCGCGACCAGAGAGGCTGCACTTTTTAGTCGCAGTCCGCAGTCAAAGCAGAAACCGGCCCTCTTTCGATTCCGTTCTCCGAATTGCTACAGGAGGCGGGATCCAAGCCGATTTATATCCGCCCGGGCGGACATCGCGGGAGTCCATCTGTTTTTAGACGAGATCGGCAACTCCCCGCCTACATCTGGCGTACACTCATCCCCGGCGACCGGTGGCCAAACCATCCGTCTTCGCCCTCGGCAAGTCCTCCATCGACATGGTGGTGAGTTCCTCCTGATCCTCTTCCTCTTACGACATCACCAGCAATTATTATGTTTATCACTGTCAGGAGTAGGTAGGAACCATATTCAGAACTCGTGGTCAAAATTTAACCTTTTTGGTTGGAAAAATATCAAATTGCGTCTCTGCTGGAAAGTATAAAATCTGTATGGCTAAAATTGCGTTTTTTCTGTGGTAAGTAAGTATGAAAATTGTATAATCAAAATAGCATCCTTTTATGGGTAAGTATAAAATTGTACTCCCTTGGTCCCAAAATAAGTGTCACCGGCATAAGTTCAATAAAATTTGCGTCTTTTTTGTCGGTAATTGTACAAAGTTTGTGTCTTTCTATTGGAAAGTTGTAAATTTGTATAATCAAAATTGCATCTTCTGTGTGGAAGTATATAAAATGCACACTCAAAATCCCGTCTTTCCATGGGAAAGTGTAAAAATTGCATATTTGTTTGTGGGAAATATCAAAATTGCACCTGTGACGAGACTAATAAGAAGTCAACTCTGATTTCTTTCTGTATGAAATATGTAGGAGGACAATGAAGATGATAGGCTCAGCATTTTGCCTGATGACGTTTTGCTCAACATTGTTGAGCGACTTGATATTGCTGACGCCGCAAGAACCACCATCCTCTCCAGACGTTGGAAGCAGATCCCTGCAATGCTATCAAAAGTTGTTATAATGGCTGGTTCTTTTGAACCCAAGCACACAACAAGTAAGTTAACCTCAGATGATATAATTCGGTTCAACACCACCGTGCTGGAAGCAACCAGGAGCATACTGGAAAGGAGGGCTATAACTTTATACACCATTCACCTGTTGCGCATGCAATTCTACTTGGGAGATGAGTCCATTTTCATTGGCCAGACTGTTGCCAACACCATAGCAACACAAAATGTTGCTTCAGTTGAGTTTACAATCCTGACGAAGGTGCGTAAAAATTGTACAAATAATGACCTACTCACATATGGAAGACAGTTCATGTCATTCTTTGATTCGTGTCCAAACACATTTGGTTGTCTCGCACGGCTCAGGCTAGAGAATTTGAGGTTAGGAGAATCAGACTTCCCCAAAATTTTCAGTATATGCAAGCAACTGGAGTTCCTCTTCCTCTACGAATGTGACATGGGTATTAAGTCTTTGCTGGAAGTGGAACACCCGCAACTCAGTGAACTTGTGATTGGGTGTGGCTGTCTTGAGAAGGTTCATCTGAAGTGGGTACCAAAGCTCACAATACTGAAATTCAATGTTTTTAGAACTCAAGATGACCCCTTCTGTCTTGGCTATGTACCACTGCTCCAGACTGTGAGCATAATTAATACTGCTTTCTCCTGGCACAAAATGCTCAAGTTAAGTGAGCTGCTTGGTAAAACTGCCATAAGCAACCTGCATTTGAACTTCAAAAGCGAAAAGGTTAGTGAAGGTCCTCAATGTTGTCGGTGTTGTGTGTATGTGGCTGGCATGTCATGGGGATGTTGTAATCATTATTTTTCGTTAACATAATTCTGGATTATCCCTCTTTTGCAGATTTGGGTCAAACCGGAAGGTCGAAGACAATTATTACCGGTGTTCCACAAACTTAGGATTGTGAATTTGCTTAACATTTCTGAAGAATGTGATCTGACTTGGACAATGTTCTTACTCCATGGTGCACCCAACCTTAAGGAACTACGCGTCATGGTAAATTCTTGTACTGATTCTCATTTTTGAAGCTCAAACTTTCTGTGAGTCACTAGGATTTTTTTACCTGACCAAACGCAGGTGCGGGATCACTTGTGTGAAATGATAACAGGGGAGCGGAGGAAGATGTGTCCATTTAGCGACCAGAAGGACAGAGGATTACAGTGGGAACCGTCTGCGACCGACTTAAAGCACCGCAACCTTGCTAAGCTCAGTATCTATGGGGGGTTTCAAGCAGAAGGCAAATTGGTGAGCTATGCCAGAAGTGTCATGGAAGCAGCAGTGAATTTGGAGGAGATAAAACTATATAAGAGTCCAGTGTGTTGGAAGTGCAAGCACCTGCTGCAAGAGTGGACATTGGAGGAGAAGTCATATCTTAGCTACAAAATCAACAAAGGGATGCCGGCGCTAGTCCGGATTCACTTTCCGAGTTTAGGGCAAGTCTTATCTTAGAAACAATAATGTTCGTGGGCTGCAAGCTGCGGTTGACAGAAACTGTTTTGTATGCATGGATTGATTGTCACTGTTGAACCTTTTCCTTTTCAGTTATGTGTGTACTCTTATTCGTGATAAATATTTTGTCCAATGGAATTATGGTTATTTCTTATTCGTGATAAATTAACGCACCTTGTTTTCATTGTGAAATAAATTCCACTACTAAGCGGGACATGCTCTCTGTATAGACGTGGGATGGCATCACGTCCCTAATCGCAAGGGATTTAATAACGCCAGGAACAAATGAGTATAGAGTTTTCTCCACTAGTATCTCATTTTCACATGAAGAAATTAGTAGACCGTAATACTACGTAGACAATATGATCTTGGACGGTAATATATATCGCATACATGAAGAAAAAAAAACGTGTAGAGCTCCTCCGGTCATCTCTCTCTGTGTGTGTGCAATGGTGGTATTTTGTATCGGCCTATATAATTATACATTTAGAGATGGGCTAGAGAAGGAAAAAACAACCCAACAACAATCCACGCCCAGACGCACCACGCAGCCAGAGGAACGCGAGACTCTTCCCAACACCCAGCCGCTGGCCGGCGGCCGTCCCATCCCCCTCTCCCCTCGAGACTGCTTTGCCGCCCTCGAAAGTCGCCGCTCCCCAGACGCACGAAGGCTCATCCTCTCCTTCCTCCCCATCGCGCCCGTGGCCTGCCCGCCGCTTGGCGCCAGCCGCGCACCCCTGCGACCTTTTTTTTTGCGAGAAAACTTCCAATCTATTCATCTTCAATCATGGCAGTACAACGAACACCAGAAATAAAAATTACATCCAGATCCGTAGACCACCTAGCGACGACTACAAGCACTGAAGCGAGCCGAAGGCGCGCCGCCGTCATCACCCCTCCATCGCCGGAGTCGGGCACACCTTGTTGTAGTAGACAGTCGGCAAGTCGTCGTGCTAAGGCCCCATAGGACCAGCACCCCAGAACAGCAACCATCGCCGATGAAAAATAATGTAGATAGGAAGGATCCAAACCGAAGACACAAGAACGTAGACGAACAACGACGAGATCCGAACAAATCCACCAAAGATAGATCTGCCGGAGACACACCTCCACACGCCCACCAACGATGCTAGACGCATCGCCGGAACGGGGGCTAGGCGGGGAGACCTTTATTCCATCTTCAGGGAGCCGCCGCCGTCTCGTCTTCCTGAGTAGGACACAAACCCTAGCAAGATTGAAAAAAACAACTAAAAGCGAAGCCCTCCCGCCGGCCCTTGTCAGGATCCACCGCGCCTCCATGACCCTAGGGCCACCGGAGACGAGGCGGACCTGCGCCGGCGCCGACGAGAGGCAGGAACCCTAACTTTCTTTCTTGAAGGAGGAGCTTGCGACAGCTGCCTAGTCCGCACTCCGCACTCTACTCGGCCTCATTTGAGGTACCGGCTCGCCATTCGACCATTCTCCGATTCTTGATTTAGGGTCCACTATCCATATGGAGTACATGAGCCGACCAACACACACATTATTTTGCATATAATTCTGTTTAATTATGTCGGCATGAACTTATGATTGATAGAATATAAATTTTTATTGCAGAATTATTGTAGAATGAAGAGGAACGAAGATATTGCAAAAAATATATTCACAAACATACTATAAAGATAGGGAAGAAAGATATATGTGGGATGTGGCCGAATAGCAAATTGAAGAATTTGTGCTTATGCCGGCTGTGGTTGAAGAGTGAACCCAAGAACCAGCAGCGACTATGTCAGAATGGGAGCGTATAACAAACTGAAGATGTCAAATGTGGTAAGGTATGTACTCCATCTGTCCGGAAATACTTGTCATCAAAATGAATAAATGGGGATGCATCTAGATGTATTTTAGTTTTAGATACATCTTTTTTTTGTCCATTTTGATGACAAGTATTTTCGGACGGAGGGGGTACTATGTATTTTTTTAATGCAAAATTGACACTTAATTGAGAAACTTAGTATGATTGTAAGACCATATTGATCTATTTATATGTGGTATTGGTAATTACTTAGAATGAAGACATGCCATGTTTGTTGTAAAAAAAAACATTAGGACCACCCTTGTTTCAAATTCTAGATCCGCCACCGTGTGTGTCTTCGTTTTTATTTTTTCTTGCCAAGAAGAAAATGTAAACCAAGAGGCTGGAGAGGTACCAAATCCTTTTAGACAAGATGGACATTTTTAAGACAAGCTAGACCTTTTTTTTCTTGCCTTTTATATTTTTTAATTTTTTTGCAAGACAAGCTAGACCTGTGATATGGAACTGGAACGAAAGTGCAAGCACACCTTGGGCCTTGGCCCGTCCTCCTCCATCGCAGGCCGGGCATATAATGGTGATCCCAAGGCGCTGCCTCATAGGGTTTCACCAGAGAGGAAAAGGGGGCCTAAAAGGAAAAGAAAGAAGTTCATTTTTCACCCCCAAATGCAGCCCCAGGGACAAATACCCCCCTAAACTCAAATTTGGTACAATTTTAACTCCCAAATTCTCGAAACCGGGTAAATCTCCCCCTCGGGCGGTTTTCCTTTGATTTTAGGCGGTTTTGGGAATAGATCATGTGACGTGCCATGGTATTTGGTTGCGTAGACGGACAGTAAAGCTCGCCTGCTCCTCATGCACCGCTCTTGTACGTGTCGTCGTCCCCGTCGTTCCTCTCGCTCTACGCGCTCCTCGAGGGCTTCGACGATGGCGGCACGTCCTTCACGGCCAATGACCCGATCGCGGCTCGGTGGGACGGGCTGCCGGCGCCGCTAATGCCGTCGCCGCCCCGGCGCTCTACCACCATTCGTTTTTCTCCCGCCGGCTGCCGCTCCAGTCCGTGGCCACGGCGGGGCCGCTCGTCCTCGTTGTAGGTTTCAATTAGCTACTCCACCCGACGTTTTGCACCCCGCTCATGTTTGACCAGGCCACCGCGTCCATGCCGCACTAGCTGGTCGCCCGACGAGCCCGCTCGCCCAGCGAAGGTGGTGCATGGCGTCCGTGGCGCGCGGCCGCCTGTTCGCCGCAAGAGGCGTGAGCGCTAGCTATGACCTCGCCGTCGTGCGCTCCGAGTCGACATGGGACCCCGCCACGCCGTCCACGCCGTGGGACCTGCTCCCCACACTGTGGGACGGGTGGTTCGGCTGGAATGCCGCAGATGTCGTCTGCTCTGGCGGAAGGTCTGCATAGTCAAACTACGCGGCAGCTACGCCAAGGAGCGTCGTGTTTGACCTCATGGCCGGCCGATGGGAGGACATGCCGCCTTGCATGCTCGCAGGGTGGAAAGGTCCTGCCGCGGCGTCCCCGGACAATGGTGACACGTTCTTCGTCGTCGACGAGAGCGGCACATTCAACGCTTCCGACCGAAGATTTGGATGAATAGGTAAACCATGTACGAGGAGAAAAATGGGGCTGATGATTTGGATGGCAGCAGCAACCGCTGCGGCGGCATCCTCGTAGCCATGGTCTACAACGACATCCATTGTGAATGAAGGACAAATAATGAGCGAGGATGAACTGGTCCGATGCAATCAAGAAAAATTGGTCTGGTGGCACGTCAAAAAAGTCAAATGCTAGCTTTAAAGAAAAAGAGTCAAATGCCTAATCATCTTCTAAAACCACCTAAAATCTGACAAGTCAGCAGCAAAACCACCTAAGGGGGAGATTCATCCGGTTTTGAGGATTTGAGGGTTGAAATCGTACCAATTTCGAGTTCAGGGGAGTATTTGTCCATCGAGACGCATTTTAGGGTGAAAAATGGACTTCTTTCAAAGGAAAAAAACAGAGACGAAAGGGGATTGGAGGCCAGATATGCGCCGGTTCCCCCGCCGGCTGCCGTGTACTCAGCTCCCCCCTCGCGCCGCCGCCGTCGCGGTCGAGGCCAACATATGAGGATCGAGTGGTGCTTGAGAAGAGGCGACCAAATAAGCAGCTCCCCCTTTGGGAGCTGCAATCCAGAATCGACGCAGCAGCTCATTTTCGAGCTGCGTTCCGCGATCGGGCGGCTCCTCACCGAGCAATCGAAGCAATCAAGCGGCGGCTCCTCTCGGAATCGCAGCCCGCGACCAGAGAGGCTGCACTTTTTAGTCGCAGTCCGCAGTCAAAGCAGAAACCGGCCCTCTTTCGATTCCGTTCTCCGAATTGCTAAAGGAGGCGGGATCCAAGCCGATTTATATCCGCCCGGGCGGACATCGCGGGAGTCCATCTGTTTGTAGACGAGATCGGCAACTCCCCGCCTACATCTGGCGTACACTCATCCCCGGCGACTCAGGCTGCAAGTGGGGGTGGGATTAAGTGGGACTAAGTAACCCATCCCACTTATATTGCTTAAGTGGGCTCTCATTGGAAAGCAAAACTAATAATCGGGCTATCCCACTTATCCCACTGGAGCCCACCTTGCCCAATTAGCTAGACAGCCTCGATGCCGCAGCCTGCTCACGTCGCTGTCAGTCCGCCACCGCGCCCCCGCTTCTTCCTCCTCACACCACGTCAGAAGGAGTAGCCGACGATCTAGAAAACCATGGGTGGCTAACCACTACGTACGCCGCAGCCGCACGCCAAGGGCCTGCAAGCTCTAGCACACCGCAGCCGACACTGGTGACGCCATCAGGCAATGGTAGCAGGGGCTACCTGATGAACCCCTTCCCTGGTAACAACGATCCCTGTCCCCGAGGCTGTCGGCTGGTTCCAGGGAAAGCCGATCGTTCGGGTCTCTGGGAGTGGTGGTCTCCGATCACCTCATCATCACTCTGCTGTAGTTCACACAGCTCAACATCTACGGCTCCATGACCACGAAAGTCATCATCTCTGCTCGTGGGCAGCCATGGGACACCACGAGATGCTCCACGACGGAGAGGGCGGAACCTGAATGCAGCGATGTTAAAGAGCGAAGGAGCACAACTCCCCTGTTTCACTTCTAAACAGAGTCATGCTACTCTGAATGTGTTCAGAGCTTCAGGCTGCAGGAGAGTTGTTGCTCGGTACTGTTGCTGAGTTAATTTATGTACTTTGTTAAGTGGGATCTCACTTATTTCCACTTAATCTATGTTAGTTTTGGTGGGATACCCACTTATTGAACACCAAACTGTATTGGGACCAGGTGGAACGTGGTGGGACTCCCACCTACAATCCCACCTGCAGCCTGAATTTAAGCATTTTTCATGGAATAGTGTGTTGTGGTTACAATCGTCATCTACTAAAAGAGTACTGCCTCAGTTCAGAAATTCTTTCGGAATGGAGGTAGTATAAACGAAGCCAAGAAAATTGGCAAGAGCATGAAAATTACTCCCTCTGTAAATAAATGTAAGACTTTATAGTAGTGCAGTTTTGTTGTGCATCAGCTGAAAAGGTTTAGCTTTCGCACGCTAAAATGAGGTTCAGTGCAGAGACGTGCTGCCTGTAACAGTTCCTACGATCGGTGACAACTGAGGGCATGTACAATGATGTCGTATGGATACAGATGCCCCACGACAAAAACTAGTTTGAGACATCTACATTTATTTTTTTCTTCCCAATACAAGCTATCACTAGTGCACATCATTAAGAAATACTTCCTCCGTCCGAAAAAATTTGTCCCTCAAATGAATGTATCTAGCACCACATCCATTTGAGGAACACGCTTAGGACAAGCTTTTTCGACCGGAGGGAATAGAAAATAAACACTGCAGTACACATGCATCTTTATTTTTCACACAAATATTTTCAGCTTTTGACATCAGATCATATTTTTTCTCTTCAAGCACCGGCCTCCCGCGGAGGAGCTCGCTTCCCTATTTGAATCTACTTATCTGATATTCGATCGTACATGACATGTGAAGCATCACCCTGGGTCTACGCATTGTACAAGTCCTGATGGCAACTTTTAAGATGGCTTTTGCAGTTATTTGCGCATTTCTAGTTAACAAATAGAAATCCACTCAGTTAGAGCAACTCCAATGGGGCGACCCATTTCATCCACCGTCGTCCGTTTGGGTCGGCACGGACAAAAGAGGAGGCCCAACGTGCCGACCCAAACCCAAATCGAGTCCGCTTCGCGTCCGCGCCAACGCATTTGCGGCCCAAATTTGCGTCCAAAATGTGTCGGCGCGGATGCGACCCCCCGCGCGCCTTCTCGGTATCCGCCGCGTCCCCACCTGGCGGACGTCCAACTACCCGCTGCCCACACGGTCAGCTTAATTTATGACCTCGGGCCCACGCGTCAGCGACAACGGTCATCCTTTTTTAAGCCGAACGTGCGGCGAGGCCATCCTCATCCGCTTCCCGTCCCCATCTAGCCACACTCTGTGACGCCCCCGATTTGACCGTACACTAATCATGCACGCAAATGTGTACGACCAAGATCAGGGACTCACTGGAAGATATCACAACACAACTCTAGACACAAATTAAAATAATACAAGCTTTATATTACAAGCCAGGGGCCTCGAGGACTCGAATACATAAGCTCGAATACACAAGAGTCAGCGAAATCAATAATATCTGAGTACAAACATAAGTTAAACAAGTTTGCCTTAAGAAGGCTAGCACAAATGTAACAACGATCGAAAAGGCAAGGCCTCCTACCTGGGACCTTCTAACTACTCCTCGAAGCCGAACTCCACGTAGAAACATCATCGGGATCCTCTGACTCGTGGACTCCACCATCTGGTTGTGTCATCCGAGAAGAAGGGACAAAAGGAAAAAAATGGGGGAGCAAAGCAACCGTGAGTACTCATCAAAAATACTCGCAAGTAAGGATCTACACTACATATGCAATGGTGTCTATGTAAAGGGGGGGTAATATATGTGGACTATACTGCAGAATGCTAGAATAAGAGGGGGATAGCTAGTACTATCGAAGACTACCCTTCTGGCAGCCTCCATCTTTCAGCAGTAGAAGAGAGTAGCTGGAAAGTAACAAGTATCCTCGCTTCTGGCAGCCTCCGTCTTGCAGCAGTAGAATAGAATAGATGGTAAGTTCACCAAGTAACATCGTATAGCATAATCCTACCCGACGATCCTCCCCTCGTCGCCCTGTGAGAAAGCGATCACCGGGTTATATCTGGCAGTTGAAAGGGTGTGTTTTATTAAGTATCTGGTTCTAGTTGTCATGAGGTCGGAGTACAACTCCGGGTCGTCCTTTTACCGAGGGACACGACTATTCGAATAGATTAACTTCCCTGTAGGGGTGCACCACATTACCCAGCACGCTCGATCCCATTTGGCCGGACACACTTTCCTAGGTCATGCGGGGCCTCGGAAGATCAACACGTCGCAGCCCTACCTAAGCACAGCAGAGAGGTCAGCATGCCAGTCTAAGTCCTAAGCGCACAGGGGTCTGGGCCCATCGCCCAATGCACACATGCACGTTGCATTGGCGGCCGGTTAGCAGACCTAGCCGCTCCTAATACTAGAGCGGCGTTCCAGACCAATCCGGCGCGCGCCGCTCAGTCGCTGACATCAAGAAGGCTTCGGCTGATACCACGATGTTGAGTGCTCATAACTATTCACACGTAGCTGGTTAGTGCGTATAGGCCAATGGCCAGACTCAGATCAAATACCAAGATCTCGTTAAGCATGTTATTATGAAATAACCGCGGACAACAGCCAAGGGCCAGGCCCACCTGTCTCCTAGGTGGCTGCAACCTGCCCTGTCGCTCCACCACAAAGTAACAATCAGGGGGCTGCCCAGAACCCAAGCCCACCACTACCTGTGTGGAACCGCCTGTCCCTTCAGCCCCCATCTCTGAATCATCAACATGAGTATGTAATAGTATAGTATATACCCGTGATCACCTCCCGAAGTGATCACGGCCCGATAGAATAGCATTGCAGATGGACAAGGGTGTAGGGCCACTGATGGAATACTAGCATCATATACTAAGCATTTAGGATTGCAGGTAAAGGTATCAACAGTTGTAGCAACAATGACAGGATATGCAGCATAATAGGATTCATCGAAAGCAGTAACATGCTACACTACTCTAATGCAAGCAGTAGAGAGAGCAATAGGCGATATCGGGTTGATGAAGGGGGGGGGCTTGCCTGGAAGCTCTACAAACGAAAAGGAATCTTCGGAAGCGTAGCCATAGTCGAACACCAAAGCATCAATGGTCTCGGGGTCTATCACGATATCGGAGTCTACGAAAAGAAGCAATGAAGGGGAAACAAATAAATAACAGAGCAAACAATAGCATCACAAAATATAACAAGGCAAGTACGCGGTGCCCGGGTGAGCTAACGCAGGGATATGTGATACTGGCGAAGGGGAAAAACATCCGGGAAAGTATTCCCGGTGTTTGACGTTTTTGGACAGAAGGACCGGACGGGGAAAGTTGCATGTTCGCTATGCTAGGTACATGTGGCGGACCAACGGTCTATGTATTCGGATTCGTCTCGTCGTTCTGAGCAACTTTCGTATATAAATTATTTTCATCCGTGTTACGGATTATTTTATATTAATTTATAAACATTTAATCATTTTTTGGAGTTCATATCAAATAATTAATTCGAAAAGTATTTACTACATCACCATGACATCAGCGGTCAAAGTTGACCATTGACCAGTCAAACTGATGCGTGGGACCCGTTCATCAATGATTGTTTATTTAATCAGATAATTAAGGTTAATTAACAGGGTCAATTAGATTAATTGCTAGGATTAGTTAAGTTAATTAATTATTATTATTATTATTATAAATCATTTTTAGTTTTCTTTTATTAAACGTTCTGGGCCGTGGGGCCCCTTTGTCATAGGCCCTGGGGGCCAAACGGCCACACGGGCATGCGGGTTTGCGGGATCGCGGCCACGGGCACCCATCGTGGCGAACCCGGGCACGCTGGCGACGGCCACCAGGGCGCGGGGGGTTGCCGGAGTTGGCCGCGGGATGGCGGTGGCCACCGGCGGGTAGGAGGCCACGGTGATAGACCAGCGAAGTAGAGGGCGGCGAGTGGCGGAGCTGGAGTGGTGCGCGGCCAGGGCAGATGCGGGCATCGGATTCGCCGGCCGTGCGGTCGAGCTGCAGGGGATGGCAACGCGAGGAGTGCTACCTCTTGAGCTTGCGTTGTATTCCCTCGAATAGGAAAGGGAGATGCAGCACAGTAGCGTAAGTATTTTCCTCAGTTTTTGAGAACCAAGGTATCAATCCAGTAGGAGACCACGCGCCAGTCCCTCGCACCTACACAAACAAATAAGAACTTTGCAGCCAACGCGATAAGGGGTTGTCAATCCCTTTGCGGTCACTTACGATAGTGAGATCTGATAGAGATGATAATTATATTTTTGGTATTTTTGGTATAGAAACAGAAAGTAAAGAAAGCAAATAAACAACGGCGGCAGAAATTGGCTAGTTGACGGGAAAGTAATATGGTAAAGATAGACCCGGGGGCCATAGTTTTCTCTAGTGGCTTCTCTCATGATAGCGATATTCTACCGCGGGTAACCAAATTACTGTCGAGCAACTGATAGAAAAGTGAATAATTATGAGACTATCTAGGCATGATCATTGTATATAGGCATCACGTCCGAGACAAGTAGACCGACTCCTACCTGCATCTACGACCATTATTCCACACATCGACCGCTATCCAGCATGCATCTAGTGTATTGAGTTCATAAGAATAGAGTAACGCCTTAAGCAAGATGACATGATGTAGAGGGATAAACTCAAGCAATATGATGAAAACCCCATCTTTTTATCCTCGATGGCAACAATACAATATGTGCCTTGCTGCCCCTACTGTCACTGGGAAAGGACACCGCAAGATTGAACCCAAAGCCAAGCACTTCTGCCATTGCAAGAACTATAGATCTAGTAGGCCAAACCAAACCAATAATTCGAAGAGACTTGCAAGGATATTATGAACACACATAAAAAGTTCAGAGAAGAAACCAAATATCTTTCATAGATAACCTTGATCATAAACTCACAACTCACCGGATCTCGACAAACACACAGCAAAAAGAGATTACATCGAACAGATCTCCTTGAAGACCGAGGAGAACTTTGTATTGAGATCCGGAGAGAGAGAAGAAGCCATCTAGATACTAGCTATGGACCCAAAGGTCTATGGTAAACTACTCACAACTCATGGTGAGGGCGATGATGATGATGATGAAGGCCTCCGTGATGGATACCCCTCCAGGAACGGGCTCCAAGATGGGATCTCCACGGGAACAGCAGCTACGGCGGTGGAATTAGGGGTTTCTCTCTGTGTACGGAGTTTCTGGGGTACGTAGGCATATATAGGAGGAAGAGGGGCACCAGGGGCCACGGGGCCTGCCCTCGAGGCAGGGGGGCGCGCCCTGGGAAGGGGGCGCGCCCCCCACCCTCCAGGGTGGGCCCCCTGTCCTCTGGCTTGGCCCCGAAGTTTATCTCGCGTGATTTCTTCCAAAAATATCTCCTGCCAAGGTTTCATTCCGTTTGGACTCCGTTTGATATTCCTTTTGTGCAAAACCCTGAAATAGGCAAAAAACAGCAATCTGGACTGGTCCTTTGGGTTAGTAGGTTAGTCCCAAAAATGATATAAAAGTGAATGATAAAGCCCATTAAACATCTAAGACTTCATAAATAATAGCATTGAACAATCAAAAATTATAGATACGTTGGAGACGTATCAAGCATCCCCAAGGTTAATTCCTGCTCGTCCTCGAGTAGGTAAATGATAAAGAAAGAATATTTGATGTGGAATGCTAACCAATATAGTTTTTCAATGTAATTCTCTTAATTGTGGCATGAATGTTCAGATCTGAAAGATTCAAGATAAAAGTCTATATTAACATAAGAAATAACAATACTTCAAGCAATACTAACAAAGCAATCACGTCTTCTCAAAATACTATGGCTAAAGAAAGTTATCCCTACAAAATCATATAGTGTTGGCTATGCTCCCTTGCTATCACACAAAATATTCATATCATGCACAACCCCGATTTCAGCCAAGCATTTGTTTTCATGCTCTATCTTTTCAAACCTTTCAACTTTCACGCAATACATGAGCGTGAGCCATGGACATAGCACTATGGGTGGAATAGAAGTGGTTGTGGAGAAGAGAAAAAGAGGGAGATAGTCTCACATCGACTAGGCATATCAATGGGCTATGGAGATGCCCATCAATAGATATCAATGTGAGTGAGTAGGGATTGCCATGCAACGGATGCACTAGAGCTAAATATGAATGAAAGCTCAACAAAAGAAACTAGTGGGTGTGCATCCAACTTGCTTGCTCACGAAGACCTAGGGCATTTGAGGAAGCCCATCGTTGGAATATACAAGCTAAGTTCTATAACGAAAATTCCCACTAGTATATGAAAGTGACTAAACATGAGACTCTCTAAAATGAAGAACATGGTGCTACTTTGAAGCACAAGTGTGGAAAAAGATAGTAGCAATTGTCCCTTTTTTTCTTTTCTTTTTTTCCTATTTTTTCTTTTTTTTGGGCCTTTCTTTTTTTTTTCTTTTGCCTTTCTTCCTTTTTTTTCCTTTTTTTGCCGGAGGGGCTTTATAGATTCAGCCTTTCCTCCCATGGGACAATGCTCTATAGATGATGATCATCACATTTTCATTACAACACAAGATTACAACTCGATACTACAACAACAAATTATGACTTTATATGAATGCCTCCGGTGGTGTACCGGTATGTGCAATGAAACAAGAGTGACATGTATAAAAATTATGCATGGTGGCCTAGCCACAAATACGATGTCAACTACATGATCATGCAATGGCAATATGACAATATGATGCGTGTCATATAAACAGAACGGTGGAAAGTTGCATGGCAATATATCTCGGAATCGCTATGGAAATGCCATGATAGGTAGGTATGGTGGCTATTTTGAGGAACAATATGGTGGCTATTTTGAGGAAGGATATATAGTGGGTTTATGTCACCGGCGAAAGTTGCCCGGTACAAGAGAGGCTAGCAATGGTGGAAGGGTGAGAGTGCGTATAATCCATGGACTCAACATTAGTCATAAGAACTCATATACTTATTGCAAAAATCTACGAGTCATCAAAACAAAGCAATCAACGCATGCCCCTTGGGGGGAGGTTGGTAGGAGTTAACCATCGCGCGCCCCCGACCTCCACACAAAGGTTGACACTCTACAAATACCTCATGCTTTAACTTAGTCACATAACGGTCACCATACGTGCATGCTACGGGAATCACCAACCTTAACACAAATATTTCTCAATTTCATAATTACTCCACTAGCATGACTCTAATATCACTATCCTCATGCCTCAAAACAATTATCAAGCATCCAACATCTCTTTCTACTCAATGCACTTGGTGTGAATTTTTTTACTACATTGATATTGGATGTTTATCATGTGAAGACTAGTTTCTTTAGCCTAAACACTTTACCATGCTGTTTTAATAAACTCTCAAATAGATCTAAGTGAGGCATGAGAGTTCAACAATTTCTAGAAAATATTACCACCACCGTGCTCTAAAAGATATAAGTGAAGCACTAGAGGAAAAAACTATTCAACTCAAAAGATATAAGTGAAGCATATAGAGTGTTCTAACAATTTCTAGGGCATATTTAACTCCCTCAAATAGGTGTGTCCAGCAAGGATTATTGTGGCAAACTAACAAGCAAAGACTCAAATTATACAAGACGCTCCAAGCAAAATACATAACTGTTGGGGAACGTAGCATAATTCAAAAAATTTCTACGTCTTCACCAAGATCCAAGTATGGAGACATCTAGCAACGAGCAACTAAGAGTGCATCTACATACCGTTATGAAGATTGCGTGCGGAAGCTTTCAACGAAGCAAGGATGAAGTAGTCGTACTCTTCACGTTCTTCGTCACCGATGATCTAGCGCCGAACGGACGGCACCTCCGCGTTCAACACACGTACGGTGCAGCAACGTCACCTCCTTCTTGATCCAGCAAGGGGGGAGGAGAAGTCGTAAGAGATCCGGCAGCACGACGGCGTGATGACGGATGCAGTGGAGATCGCAGCAGGGCTTCGCCGGGCTGCCCTGCAATGGAGTTGGGAGGTGTGACGGGAGGGGGAGAGGCGCCAGGGCTGAGGTGCGGCTGCCCTCTCCCCCCCCCACATATATATAGGGGGCCAGGGGGGCGCCAGCCCCTTGCAGATCCAATCTGCAAGGGGGGGCGGCGGCCAGGGAGGAGTCCCCCTCCCCCAAGGCAAGTGGTGGCCCCCCCTCCCCTTAGGGTTTATCCCTAGGCGCAGGGGAGGTGGGCCTCCCTTGGTGGTGCGCCAGCCCTGAGGGCTGGACACATCCCCTTGCGGCCTAGGGGCCCCACCGGGATGGGTGGCCCCACCCGGTGGACCCCCGGGGCCCCTCCGGTGGTCCCGGGACGCTCCCGGTGACCCCCGGAGATCACCCGTTGGCCGAAACTGGACTTCCCATATATCAATCTTTACCTCCAGACCATTCCGGAACTCCTCGCGACGTCCGGGATCTCATCCGGGACTCCGAACAACTTTCGGGTTTCCACGTGCATTAATCTCTACGACCCTAGCGTTACCGAACCTTAAGTGTGTAGACCCTACGGGTTCGGGAGACACGTAGACATGACCGAGACCACTCTCCGGTCAATAACCAACAGTGGGATCTGGATACCCATGTTGGTTCCCACGTGTTCCTCGATGATCTTCATCGGATGAACCACCGTGTCAAGGATTCACTCAATCCCGTATGTTATTCCCTTTGTCCATCGGTACGGTACTTGCCCGAGATTCGATCGTCGGTATTCCCGATACCTTGTTCAATCTCGTTATGGCAAGTCTCTTTACTTGATCCGTAATCCATCATCCCGTGACTAACTACTTAGTCACATTGATCTCATTATGATGATGTCTTACCGAGTGGGCCCAGAGGTACCTCTCCGTCATACGGAGTGACAACATCCCAGTCTCGGTTCGTACCAACTCAACAGACACTTTCGGAGATACCCGATGCGTACCTTTATAGCCACCCAGTTATGTTGTGACGGTTGGCACACCCAAAGCACTCCTACGGCATCCGGGAGTTGTACAACCTCATGGTCTAAGGAATAAATACTTGACACCGAAAAGCTTATGCATTACGAACTATACGATCTAGTGTTATGCTCAAGTTTGGGTCTTGTCCATCACATCATTGTCCTAATGATGTGATCCCGTTATCACTGACATCTCATGTCCATGGTCAGGAAACCGTGACCATCTGTTGATCAACGAGCTGGTTACTAGAGGCTTACCAGGGACTCATTGTGGTCTGTGTATTCACACATGTATCGCTGTTTCCGTACAATACAATTCAAGCATGAATAACAGACAATTATCATGAACAAGGAGATATAATAATAATACTTTTATTATTGCCTCTAGGGCATATCTCCAACAGTCTCCCACTTGCACTAGAGTCAATAATCTAGTTACATTGTGATGAATCGAACACCCATAGAGTTCTGGTGTTGATCATGTTTTGCTCGTGAAAGAGGTTTAGTCAACGGGTCTGCGACATTCAGATCCGTATGCACTTTACAAATATCTATGTCTCCATCCTGAACATAATTCCGGATGGAGTTGAAACGGCGCTTGATGTGCTTGGTCTTCTTGTGAAACCTGGGCTCCTTGGTAATAGCAATAGCACCAGTGTTGTCACAGAAGAGAGTCATCGGGCTTGACGCGCTTGGAATGACTCCTAAGTCGGTGATGAACTCCTTCATCCAGACTCCTTCCTGTGCTGCTTCAGAAGCAGCTATGTACTCCGCTTCACATGTAGATGCTGCCACCACGCTTTGCTTGCAACTGCACCAGCTGACTGCCCCTCCATTCAAAATATACACGTATCCGGTTTGTGACTTAGAGTCATCCAGATCTGTGTCGAAGCTAGCATCGACGTAACCCTTTACGACGAGCTCTTCGTCACCTCCATAAACGAGAAACATATCCTTAGTCCTTTTCAGGTACTTCAGGATGTTCTTGACCGCTGTCCGGTGTTCCGTACCGGGATCACTTTGGTACCTTCCTACCAAACTTATGGCAAGGTTCACATCAGGTCTGGTACACAGCATGGCATACATGATAGAACCTATTGCCGAGGCATAGGGAATGACACTCATCTTTTCTCTATCTTCTGCCGTGGTCGGCGACTGAGTCTTACTCAATCTCATACCTTGCAAAACAGGCAAGAATCCTTTCTTTGACTGATCCATATTGAACTTCTTCAATATTTTGTCAAGGTATGTACTTTGTGAAAGACCAATGAGGCGTCTCGATCTATCTCTATAGATTTTGATGCCTAATATGTAAGCAGCTTCTCCAAGGTCCTTCATTGAAAAACTTTTATTCAAGTAGGCCTTTACATTTTCCAAGAATTCTATATCATTTCCCATCAGCAATATGTCATCCACATATAATATGAGAAATGCTACAGAGCTCCCACTCACTTTCTTGTAAATACATGCTTCTCCATAAGTCTGTATAAAGCCAAACGCTTTGATCACCTCATCAAAGCGAATATTCCAACTCCGAGATGCTTGCACCAGCCCGTAAATCGAGCGCTGGAGCTTGCATACCTTGTTAGCGTTCTCTGGATCGACAAAACCTTCCGGTTGCATCATATACAACTCTTCCTTGAGGAAGCCATTAAGGAATGCTGTTTTGACGTCCATTTGCCATATCTCATAATCATAGAATGCGGCAATAGCTAACATGATTCTGACTGACTTCAGCATCGCTACGGGAGAGAAAGTCTCGTCGTAGTCAATCCCTTGAACTTGTCGATAACCCTTAGCGACAAGCCGAGCCTTATAGATGGTCACATTACCATCCGCGTCTGTCTTCTTCTTAAATATCCATTTATTTTCTATGGCGTGCCTATCATCAGGCAAGTCCACCAAAGTCCATACTTTGTTTTCACACATGGATTCAATCTCGGATTTCATGGCTCCAAGCCATTTATTGGAATCTGGGCCCGCCATCGCTTCTTCATAGTTCGAAGGTTCACCGTTGTCCAACAACATGATTTCCAGTACAGGGTTGCCGTACCACTCTGGTGCGGAACGTGCCCTTGTGGACCTTCGAAGTTCAGTAGTAACTTGATCTGTATCTTCATGATCATTATCTTCCTCCCTTGTCGGTGCAGGCACCTCAGGAACAGTTTCCTGCGCTGCGCTACTTTCCGGTGCAGGAGGGGTGACTGTCACCTCATCAAGTTCTACTTTCCTCCCACTCAATTCTTTCGAGAGAAACTCTTTCTCCAGAAAGTATCCATTCTTGGCAACAAAGACTTTGCCTTCAGATCTGTGGTAGAAGGTGTACCCAATTGTTTCCTTTGGGTATCCTATGAAGACGCATTTTTCCGATTTGGGTTCGAGCTTTTCAGGTTGAAGTTTCTTGACATAAGCATCGCAACCCCAAACTTTCAGAAACGACAGCTTCGGTTTCTTGCCAAACCAAAGTTCATATGGAGTCGTCTCAACGGATTTTGACGGAGCCCTATTTAAAGTGAATGCGGCAGTCTCTAAAGCATAACCCCAAAAAGATAGCGGTAAATCGGTGAGGGACATCATAGATCGCACCATGTCTAACAGAGTACGATTTCGACGTTCGGACACACCGTTACGTTGAGGTGTTCCGGGCGGTGTCAATTGTGAAACAATTCCACAGCTTCTAAGGTGTGTGCCAAATTCATGACTCAAATATTCACCCCCACGATCCGATCGCAAGAACTTTATTTTTCTATCACGTTGATTCTCAACCTCATTCTGAAATTCCTTGAACTTTTCAAAGGTCTCAGACTTGTGTTTCATCTAATAGATATACCCGTATCTACTCAAGTCATCCGTGAGGGTGAGAACATAACGGTAGCCTCCGCGAGCCTCAACACTCATTGGACCGCACACATCGGTATGTATGATTTCCAACAAGTTGGTTGCTCGCTCCATTGTTCCGGAGAACGGAGTCTTGGTCATCTTGCCCAAGAGGCATGGTTTGCACGTGTCAAATGATTCATAATCAAGAGACTCTAGAAGTCCATCTGAATGGAGCTTCTTCATACGTTTGACACCAATATGACCAAGGCGGCAATGCCACAAGTATGTGGGACTATCGTTATCAACTTTACATCTTTTGGCATCTACACTATGAATATGTGTATCACTACGTTCGAGATTCATCAAGAATAAACCATTGACCAGCGGGGCATGACCATAAAACATATCTCTCAAATAAATAGAACAACCATTATTCTCCGATTTGAAAGAATATCCATCTCGCATAAGACGAGATCCAGAAACAATGTTCATGCTCAAAGCTGGTACTAAATAACAATTATTCAGGTTTAAAACTAATCCCGAGGGTAGATGTAGAGGCAGCGTGCCGACGGCGATCACATCGACCTTGGAACCATTCCCGACGCGCATCGTCACCTCATCCTTCGCCAGTCTCCGTTTATTCCGCAGCTCCTGTTTTGAGTTACAAATGTGAGCAACTGCACCGGTATCGAATACCCAGGAGCTACTACGAGTGCTGGTAAGGTACACATCAATAACATGTATATCATATATACCTTTGACGTTGCCGGCCTTCTTCTCTGCTAAGTATTTGGGGCAGTTCCGCTTCCAGTGACCCGTTCCCTTGCAATAAAAGCACTCAGTCTCTGGCTTGGGTCCATACTTTGGCTTCTTCCCGGCAACAGGCTTGCCAGGCGCGGCAACTTGCTTGCCGTCCTTCTTGAAGTTCTTCTTACCCTTGCCTTTCTTGAACTTAGTGGTTTTATTGACCATCAACACTTGATGTTCTTTCTTGATGTCAACCTCCGCTGATTTCAGCATCGAATACACCTCGGGAATGGACTTCTCCATCCCCTGCATATTGAAGTTCAGCACGAAGCTCTTGAAGCTTGGTGGGAGCGACTGGAGGATTCTGTCAACGACCGCTTCATCTGGGAGATTCATTCCCAGCTGAGACAAGCGATTGTGCAATCCTGAAATCTTGAGGATGTGCTCACTGACAGAACTGTTCTCCTCCATCTTACAGCTATAGAATGCGTCGGAGACATCATATCTCTCGACTCGGGCATGAGCTTGGAAAACCATTTTCAGCTCTTCGAACATCTCATATGCTCCATGGTGCTCAAAACGCTTTTGGAGCCCCGATTCTAAACTGTAAAGCATGCCGCACTGAACCAGGGAGTAATCATCACTACGCGACTGCCAGGCGTTCAAAACGTCTTGGGTCGCCGGGAGAGCGGGTGCATCACCTAGCGGTGCTTCTAGGACATAAGTTCTCTTGGCAGCTATGAGGATAATCCTCAGGTTACGGACCCAATCCGTATAGTTGCTACCATCGTCTTTCAGCTTGGTTTTCTCTAGGAACGCGTTGAAGTTGAGGGAAACTGGAGCGTGGGCCATTTGATCTACAAGAGATATTGTAAAGAATTTAGACTAAGTTCATGATAATTAAGTTCATCTTAATCAAATTTTAATGAACTCCCACTCAGAATGACATCTCTCAAGTCATCCAAGTGATACACGATCCGAATCGAGTAGTCCGTGTCCGATCATCACGTGAGACGGACTAGTCAAAAAACGGTGAACATCTTCATGTTGATCGTATCTTCTATACGACTCGTGTTCGACCTTTCGGTCTTCCGTGTTCCGAGGCCATGTCTGTACATGCTAGGCTCGTCAAGTGAACCCTAAGTGTATCGCGTGTGTAAATCTGTCTTACACCCGTTGTATGTGAACGTTAGAACCTATCACACCCGATCATCACGTGGTGCTTCGGAACAACGAGCTTAAGCAACGGTGCACAGTTAGGGGAAACACGTTACTTGAAATTTTAGTGAGAGATCATCTTATTTACTACCGTCGTTCTAAGTAAACAAGATGCAAAAACATGATAAACATCACATGCAATCAATTATAGTGACATGATATGGCCAATATCATCTTGCTCCTTGGATCTCCATCTTCGGGGCACCATGATCATCTTGTCACCGGCTCGACACCATGATCTTCATCATCATGATCTCCATCATCGTGTCTTGAGGAAGTCGTCACGCCAACTATTACTTCTACTACTATAGCTAACGTTTAGCAACGAAGTAAAGTAATTACATGACGTTATTCAGTGACACGCAGGTCATACAATAATAAAGACAACTCCTATGGCTCCTGCCGGTTGTCAAGTTCATCGACATGCAAGTCGTGATTTCCTATTACAAAAACATGATCAATCTCATACATCACATATATCATTCATCACATCTTCGTTCTTGGCCATACCACGTCACAAAACACATGCTGCAAAAACAAGTTAGACGTCCTCTAATTGTTGTTGCAAGTTTTACGTGGCTTCTATAGGGTTTCTAGCAAGAACGTTTCTTACCTACGCCAAAACCACAACGTGATTTGTCAACTTCTATTTACCCTTCATAAGGACCCTTTTCATCGAATCCGATCCGACTAAAGTAGGAGAGACAGACACCCGCCAGCCACCTTATGCATCTAGTGCATGTCTGTCGGTGGAACCAGTCTCACGTAAGCGTACGTGTAAGGTCGGTCCGGGCCGCTTCATCCCACAATACCGCCGAATCAAGATTGACTAGTAACGGTAAGAAAGTTGAACAAGATCATACGCCCACAACTGCTTTGTGTTCTACTCGTGCCAAGATGCTACGCATAATACCTAGGCTCTGATACCACTGTTGGGGAACATAGCATAATTCAAAAAAATTCTACGTCTTCACCAAGATCCAAGTATGGAGACATCTAGCAACGAGCAACTAAGAGTGCATCTACATACCGTTATGAAGATTGCGTGCAGAAGCTTTCAACGAAGCAAGGATGAAGTAGTCGTACTCTTCACGTTCTTCGTCATCGATGATCTAGCGCCGAACGGACGGCACCTCCGCGTTCAACACACGTACGGTGAAGCAACGTCACCTCCTTCTTGATCCAGCAAGGGGGGAGGAGAAGTCGTCAGAGATCCGGCAGCACGACGGCGTGATGACGGATGCAGTGGAGATCGCAGCAGGGCTTTGCCGGGCTGCCCTGCAATGGAGTTGGGAGGTGTGACGGGAGGGGGAGAGGCGCCAGGGCTGAGGTGCGGCTGCCCTCTCCCCCCCCCACATATATATAGGGGCCAG